>CM031234.1:280928362-281438362 GCA_018340775.1 Taxus wallichiana var. yunnanensis
TCTCTCTCTCTCACGCACACGCACACGCACATGCACACGCACACGCACACGCACACGCACACACACACACGCACATGCACACACACACACATGCACACGCACACACACACACACACACATGCACACACATGCACACACATACCACACACACACATGCACACACGCACATGCGCATGCACTCATGCACATGCGCGTGCACACACACACACACTCTCTCTCATTCTCTCTCTCTCTCTCTCTCACACACACACACACACACACACACACACAACTCCTGTAGGTTTAAAAATGTCATAGTTTTAGAGTTCCCTAATCTTCACACTAGTGTGATTTAGCCATATAGTCTTACCTTATACCTACACATATCACTTATTGCAACACCCTCAAATGGTTGAATTTTAGAGTATTTTCCTCTCAAGTTTTTGAATTCTTTTAAAAATTGTATTAACATTTTTTTATGTAAATACACAACCAATTAATTTCAATATTGGGCTCAATTATATCCTATCCATACAAATATTAAATATGTTACAAACATTAAATGAAAGGCAAGGCCCAAATGTCCCATAACGGTCCATGAGAATAACAAAACTTGATGAATCACTAGGTGGCTCTAAAAATTACAAAAATAAGTGGGGTAGATCACGATAGGATATTGTTTTTTATTATCATAATGTAGTCGAAAAGTGATCATAACCACTCGTGCTCCTTAAGACCATGCACAAAATTTCAAATGGTTTTCCTTTGTAAAAACTCCAATTGCCTACTGCAACTTTATAGGTAAGTGCACACAAACAAGATGAACACATGCCATAATGTTAGCCCTTTTATGAAGTATTTTGGTAACATGCACTCATTTAGAAGGTCTTCGGGCATGCACTTTGAGTTTCCAATAGTTTACTCAAAGTGTTGGTGTTGTGCTTAAGCACATAAGTGTTGTACCATCTCATGAGGTCATCATGAAGGTGTATGCATAATGCAAACGTGTTGTAATGCATTTTGGGTTTCCTAACTGCACAATTCCTTACAACTACCATATCACATCTTTGTACACTACAATGGTAAATAATTGTGTATGCCAACTTCAAAGAGATAATTTGGGTCTTGGACAATACCACGAGCCATAATGGGGTAATCTACCGAGTGTCACGAGCACAAAAATATAAAAAAATGTAATCTTTTAAAACTTGTTTGGTTGATGCGAGATTGCATGTTAACTTGGATGCTCATGCATGAGTATGGCTCAATCATCCATAAAGGACTAGTGACATATTATGTTGGTAGTCATAGGAAGGTCATATTCCACCTCATGCACTTTATAAGTTTGTGGAAAACTCAAATATCTTAAAGAAAAACTAAAGCAATAAAAACTACTATTTGAAAATATTTTTACATGATCCTATATACCAATAACTAGAAAATATTACAACACATCATTTCTTGGAAGCATGGACCTTGACTATGGCTACACGGTGGAAAAATTGATGTGAGTAGTGTGCATGATATTCAAAAGGGTTTATGTTGTAATTAGTATGAACCATAGGCCCATCTGAATTCTAACTACCATGTGCAAGAAGGAAAAAATAGTGACTAAATGTGGAAACTTTTATCAAGGAGAACACAAGACACATGATTGTCCATTGTTACGTCATATGTGACAAATTAAATTCTTTTGCTAGTAAATTTTTGTTGAATAAAATAATGAAATTGTGGATTTGATGAGTAGTGTGCATGATATTCAAAAGGGTTTATGGTGTAATTAGTATGAGTCATAGGGCCATATGAATACTAAATACCATGTGCAAGAAGGAAAAAAAGTGACTACGGTGGAAACTTTTATCAAGGAGAACATGAGACACACGATTGTCCATTATTCGTCATATGTGACAAATTGAATTCTTTTGCTAGTGAATTTTTGTTGAATAAAATAATGACATTGTGGATTGTTGAGTAATTGATAAGATGCAAGAATATAAGGAATATGATGCGAGAGAGTCTACCATTTTATTGATTCAAAATAAAGGGTATAATATGCCAAGATAAGGTTGTATGGATCGAGGTGGAAGTGAAGGTTGTTGAAAAGGTTCTTCATTGAATTATAACATAGGTATTTGAGTGCAGAAATTATGCAATAGATCACGGGTTGATGAAACCCGCACAAAAAAGGAAGAAGAGGATAACGTAGACCGGTATGACATGTGGTGTGGATGTAGAGTGTATATACATAAGTATGTATTAGTGAATAAATGTGGAAGCAAGGTGTGTATGTATGAGAGCAAGTGCTTAGTAGAATAAGAACAATGTATTGAGGTGGATTGGATTTATATGTATTTGGTTATATGTATGTATGTATTGGAGTTAGAGCAAGGAAAATTGTGCTTGTATTATATTGTTTTGTTTTGAGTAATGATAGATATATTGAATATGCATACCTACTTTAAAATTTCGTTTGCAATTGTTTTAGTTGTTTATATGTAATTAATGTGTATTCACATTTGCATGCATGAGATCTATCTGGACAAAATGAGCATAATAAACTAAAAAAGTTCTAGTTTATGCCAATAGTGGTCAAGTTTTGCAAAATTGTATCAACTATGGAGCAACTAATCACTAGTGTAGGCAATGCCCATTTTCTACTTATGCACACCTTTGTGGTGTGGGGCATACGATTAAGGAGTGTCCCAAATCAAGTATAAATATGTTACAAAATGACCAAGCGTGGAATGGGGTGGGATGGTCGAGGTTTGCAAAAGAATAATTAGGTTTATAAGAAGAACATGCACTTAGGGAATGATGGTGCAATTCTAAATATTATTATGTGAGGTGGATCTCACACAAGGTGTTATATGGTGACTGCAGACACCTAATTTCGACCACGTAATTTTAATAGTAAAATTACAATAATTGTCTTCTTTCCTGTCATTCCATTATAATCAGCAATTCTTCCACTAATTAGATAACATTCCCCATATTCTCGGTCAATCGAAGACATTTCATTAATTAATTGAACTTTCCCTCACTTGGATGACAATTAAAGTCGCTTCATTAATTAACCATTATTAATTAATTACCCTTCGACAATCTCATGTTTAATTAGTAAACCCTCTTATTAGCTAAACCCCCTCTCAAACATCTCAATTTCAACTCATTTATGAGTCATCTCCAAATAACTTTTATAAGATAATATTGACCTATTAATCAATCTCAATTGATTAATTAAAAATTCCCAAAATCCTATGAGATACTAATCTCTAATTAATATCTTCTAATCATGTTTATTCTCTTCTAATTCTACATTCACTTTATCTCACATTCACTAGGTTGCAAGCTTCTCCCAAATTGGAAAGCTATATAAAAAAATCTATTACACCTTGTCACACCTTACACCTTGTCGTTGTAAGACATTATATATCTAAAGAAAACATTTCCCTCACAAGAAAACTCATTAAATTGAGAAACATCATTGCCAAAGTTAGGAGAAGATTTAAAAATGGCACTTTAGCCATATTGATGAGATTTCTTCCATTTTAGTAAAACCCCTTTGATCGTACGTAATTTGCATTTGGTTCACATAAGGAAGTATATACATTAGAGCACATCCAAACATCAAAAGAGAGGTTTGCATTTAGTGTAGATTTACATTTTGTGCAATTTAATTAAGCTTTTTCCATTTTAACTCAATCTTGATGTATTTGTTTAAATGAACTAAGTTAGGATTTACTTGGTGTTAAATCCATTCCATTAGCTTAGTTTATTTTCACATGCATACATATTGGCATGCCCGTTGGGACATCCCTTTGTCTTATGTGCATTCTTTATTTTTTCTTAGTTTAGCTTCATTTGCCATTTTCATGCAAGTTATTTCAATTTGTTGAAATTTCTATATTTTTGTAAATGTATGTTGGTATTTGGTAGTGTTGAGTCTTCTTTGTAGGTATATAGGAGGCAAAGTGCTATCAAAATTTGATCTTGATGAGAAAAATTCAAGTTTTTTTTTTTTTGCCTCATTTTTTGTGATTTTTTGTTTCAATGGGCTCGCCCTTTGTTTGATGGGCTCGACTTGCGGTTTTTTCTAACATTTTTTTGTATATTCAACGACTTTGAGGGATTTTTCAACGCTTTTACACTATTTCAGCGGCCTCGTATTGTGTCGTGCCCTTGCTACTTTGTCTAGTGACCTTGTGCCTTTTGTCATGCCTATAATTCTAGCACAGATACAATAATAAAAATATTAGACTATTTTTTTACTTTTGTTACTTATTACACGTCTTAAACGACACCACATAGTCTTACAAGAATGACTCAACATCACATGAGACATTTACACCAACATGGACCCACATATATAACATGATGAGGAAAGGATAAGCACCACAAGTGGAGACATCACACATACACTTTGTGAAGCCTACCTAAGAGGCTTACAACAGGGAGAGGTCACAATAGCAACCACCCCTTATCACTCCAAGAAGGAATCCTGGTTATCCTTTAGTTCCTTCAAAGCATACACACAAAATTAACCGACATGCCCCTTATCCCTCCATTATGACATGTGCTTTATCCCTCCACTAAGACTAGTCACAAATTCCTTTGGTTCCTCCAAAAATAAACACACTTCCCCTTATCCCTCCCTTCACTAGCAATACCTTATTCCTCCAATAATCAATGAGGAACATCACCCCAACAAGAAGAATACATAACACATGAAAACACGTGATGCACATCAAAGCCACATTTTCCCCAAATGAACAAGTACAAAACAACGATCTACTTACAATATAAATTCACATATAGGAACTTTCCACGACGTAAAATTTTTATGGTTATTTAAACCTATTTCATTATTTGACCTTAAATATTTGAAATACACTTAACATGTAAACTTTCATTCCTCTTAAAACTAGACTGCATTTTCTTTATTTCATTTAACATTTTTACCTATGATGGTTCCATTTGATTTTTCTCGTTTCACTTATCACAATTAATTTATATATCCTAATTGTTAATGGGAACATTTAGACACACATGAGACTTTTTGATCCAAAAATGGATATGTAAATACCCAATTCTATGTAATCTCTATCTTTTGTACTTGTTCTTGATTCTTAGCTCTTTTCTATCTTCACAAGATGGTCTAGTCAGGCTTGGGGTGATTTGGACACCCCGAATGATGTTTTAGACCATTTGATGTTCAATTTATTGAGATTCGATCAACAATTATGTGACCACCCGACGGTTACGTAACTATTGCTTCTCTGTGCAGAGCGGCGGTTGCACAACCACCATAAGATTACGCATGCAACCGCCGGTCTCGCGCATGGGGCGATTTGTCACTTATGGTTCCAAAATTTGGAACTCAACGATTGTAAATGTTTAGGATTCCGAGTCGATTTGGTTCACCTTCTCCCACGTCCCTGAGCTGAGAGACTATAAATAAGAGCAGTTGGAAGGGATCTTGTAAGTGATTTGGGGTGAATTCAGTTTGTGCAAAGTTATAGAGTGGATTCTTTTTCCATGATTTGTTCATTGTTGGAGAGTTCTTGTTATTGTGTGAGTTTGAGAGAAAGTAGATACAGTTAGGAGGAGGATTCATCTTCTAAAAGGCCAATTTGGTAGTGAAATTGTATCATTTGAGATTACATAGTAGAGGGGAGCTAATTTGCTCACCCAAAGATGAGTTTTTCCACCTTGGGTTTCTCCAAAATAAAACTCGGTCTCTTTCGCTCTATGTTTCTCTCTTTTTCTCATTTTCTTAGTTGAATGGTGTGTTAGCAACTGGTTAAAAGAACTCATTTACTTCATTCCTAATTTCACGAGTATAGTGGTATGTAATTTATAAAGAGTAAGCAATTTATAGATCACTTTTATTACTTGTTTTAAGGATTCATTTCTAAGAATAATATGTATTTGGTTTTGAATTAAGTTTGAGTAACGAATCGTACATTTCACTTTACTTATAAACCATCATCTTAAGAATTCATTATCGATAGTTACGAGTTAATTACATGTTTTGGCCATAAATTTAACTTCCTAAGAGGTCCTAGGTTTAATATAATTCCATTTACACCCAAGGGTTCTATTTCCTATTACAATTCAAAACTAGAGTGCAATATCCTTAACTCACAAGAACTTCGTAAAAGCTCTAGGTATCCTTTATTGCCTACTACGGAACATTTTATTTAATCCTAAGGCTTAAGAATGCCACTACAAGGTTATTTTGTGATATGAGTGTTGGTCATTGTGTGTTAGTGTTGTTATTGATTTCAAGTCCTTGATGGCAAAGGGTGTCATGAGGTCATGCGAGCCTCTATGTGGTGTTAGTTAATGGTCAAACTTGAAGGTTGATTGATAGTGTCGTGTTTGGTGAGTTTTAGGAGGTCCTAAAGCATGGTTGAAGTGAGCTAAGTCATTGTACAAGGTCCCCAAGTGAGTTGAAGGTTGTCATGATGTCTTACATGGTGCTAATGGTGCGTGTTAGTGAAAAATCATAGCACCCCCAAATGAGTTATCAAATCTGCTTTTCTAAGGCAAATTCATTTGGTGTGATTTGCATAACATTGAGTTTTCCCCAAAGTGTGGGACTTTGCAAGATGGGAAAAACTCTCCAGATTAAAGGCTGGTTCCTATTCCTTTGTTTAGGTGCATGTGTGAAAACTTGTAGAGGGCCTATTCCTAAACCTAATATGAGTTTTACCAAGGAGGCATGGATAAAAGGAACGCATGAAATCAAACTAAGCTATAAGGTGATGCACCAAAGGAACGATGAACATTAGTTTTTACGATAGACACAAACCAACAAAATATATATGATAATCAAGCACAAATAACTAGATTTATAATGAAAGACCAGATGAGAAAATGAGACAAGGATCTAAAATCGATCACGAACATATTTTATTGCTCTATAGATTGATACAATGCATTACAAGCGGTCAGAAAGGCAAGAGACATATTACAAATTTGAGGGGAGGTCTGAAACTCCATGAGTTCGTTTGCCAGAAGGAAAGGGGAGCCTGCAAAACAAAAGAATGTCCAACCCTTTACAATGAGTCCCGACCCTGTATTTATAGATTCAATCAGAGAGAAGAAAGAAAGAGAGAGAAGTGGGAAAAGTAGGTTAAAGCTCAACCACTGCTATTAATGCCTCCTACAAAATCTACCCCCAAATCTACCTTGATTGCATCAACCACTAGTTTGATGCCTTGAAGGAGGAGGAAACAACGGAGTAGATTGAATCCAATTTGGTTGTTGAGGCAAATAGATCCCGCATTAATGGCCCTGAAGATTTTTTCTCCATTTTCCTTTACCTAACCTCCCCAAACTTAAAGTTTCAGATCTCCATGGTGTGGGCAAAGCCGAGATCTTTCCAACGATGTCAGATTTGCAATATTTTGATCCCGAGTCGAAAGATATGCCCCTTCAAAGTTTGTATTGGGTCCGTACAACAGAGCGGGAAAACTAGTTTGAAAAATGGACCCCCTCTTTAATATGGGACACGTGGTTGGTTGGCGCATGTCTGAGGGTAGCCTTTGTATCTTGCTTTTGGAAAAGCGTAGGGTTGACACGTGCCTTTCTCCACTTTGGCCTACTCAATTTCTATGTTTTTGGCTAAGTCCTTTGCTCGCGGGGTCATATTTCTTGACTGGGGACATGCGGCGGTCTGGCGCTCATCTGGAAACCTTCTCTCTATTTGACCCTTGAGTTAGCGCCATTTAGACACGTGGCGGACTGACTCGCCATCCCTGCTACCATGCATTGACTTTTCAACCTGACTTTGTCCCCTTTTTTGAGACTAGACGTGTGGAGCCTCCGTGCTCACTTGAAAGCTCGATCAAGATTTTCCTTTGAAGGAGCGTCGGGTTAACATTTGGAAGCCTTTGCAGGTCTTTGGACTTTTTAATGACCTCTCCCTTACCTTTTTAGACTCTGAGCTACGTGGCAAATTGGCGCTTGTTTGAGCCTCCACTTTTGGATCCAACTTTAGAGATGCGCCACTTGGACACGTGGCAATCTTCGTTAGTACTTCTATACTTAGCCCTTTTTAGGCCCACCCTTCCTACCTTTTGACCTTTGTTGACCATTTTTCTACGTGGAGGGCTGGCACGAGTTTGAGTCACCACCTTGGACTCCCATTTTAGATTTACGTTGAGCCGACACCTGGCACCTTCCTGCCTAGTTGAAGACTTTTCAACGGCCGTGCAATTTTTGGGCTCTGGACACGTGGAAGCCTGACACTCGTTTGAACTTCCTTTCTTGGATTCAACTTTGGAGAAGCGTCGTTTGGACACATGGCTTTCTCCATTGCCTCCTCCATACTTAGCCGATTTTTGGACTCGTTCTGAACTGTTTTGAGCCTGAAGACTTCGGATCTCCACCGTTTCTTCTTTTTCTTGCTCCCGGTTTTCTCGTGACACTTTGTTCTTCCTCCTCTAGCCTGTTGTTCTATTTCCAATCCCACCCTGCAACATGTAGAATGGATTTAAGGCCCGGGCTCACTCAACAGAGCCATTTTCTGAATTTCTCCTACACAGGGTTGTTTGATCTTCACAGCCCCACCACTTCCATTATAGAGTCCCTCTACAACTGCTTTTGTAGGATCGAATGTGATTTCTCAAGTTCTTTTAGTGCGGGGTCGTTTTGATCCAATATTTTACTCGGGGAAAAATATGGATAACAATTTGGTGACTCATAGGGGTATTTTCTGCTAGATGAAAAGACCAATTGCCTTGTCATATCCATTGGGCATGGAGTCAAGAATGATGGTCTGATACTGATCTTGCCTCTGATTCACGAGCCCAACTATTTGCACTTTCAATTTTCATAAGAGATTTTGAAACGATTGTTTCTGAGAGTAGAAAATTACTTTGACTCAGAGCTTCATCATGCTTCGAATGGGCTGCACAAGAGCAACAAAACAACACCACAACTATATACAAAATTTGAAATCATACATGCTCCAAATAGAACATGTAGAGTGTGCAAAGCACTTAGGAGAAAATCAACCTAAACTACAACAAGATAATGTGCACAAGCACTTAGAGGAATGAGAAACTAAACTAATATATACAAGGTGAGAACTTTCCTTCTAGTAATAGTGTTTAAGATAGATTCCATTCATTGGAATTTGTAACTCTTCACCATCCAATGTAGATAATTGGAAAGCATTGCTACTTTTACATCTTGTGACCATGTAAGGGCCACTCCAAATGGTGTCAAACTTGGAATACCTTCCTGGTTTTTCTCGATCTGCATCCCATTTCAAAACTAGGTCTCCTTCCTAGAAGGTCCTTGTTCTTGCCTTCTTGTTGAAGCATCTCTTGATTGAGACCTGATCCTTCTCTATTGTTTGAAGTGCATGTTCTCTAGTTTCTTCCAACTCCATCAGCTCTACATACCTAGCTTCCATTGGTTCAAACTTAGACATCTCCAGTTGCTTCATGAGTTCCAATGCTGGCAACTCAAGTGATATAGGAAACACTACCTCTTTCCCATAGATAAGTTTGAATGGAGAGCTTTGTAGACCTCTTGGGTGTTGTCCTATCAGCTCATAAGGCTGATTTGAGTTTCATATACGAATTTCTCTAATTTTCATCTAGAGTTCTTCTGATAATCTTTAGCAAGTTCTTTTTTGTGGACTCTGCTTGGCCATTACCCTGAGGGTAATAATTTGATGAAGTGCTCAAGTATATTCCATTCCTCACGGCCCATCTTGTGATTTTGGAACATATGAATGCCAATGCATTGTCTGATATAATGGTGGTTGGAACTCCAAATCTGGTCACTATCCCTTCATAGAAATCTAGTATATAGAGTTATTAGCTTCTTTGAGTGCCACTGCCTCGGTCCACTTGGTGAAATAGTCTATTGCTGTCAGATTCCATTTGTGGCCTTGGCTCGAATTTGGATTGATGACTCCAATGAAATCCAATCCCCATTTCATGAATGGATGGTCTACTAAAATTGGGTGCAATGGAAGTCTTTGCTAGCCTTTCATTGCCCTCGAAGAACACATAGTTCTTGCACTTTTTGATCCATGCATAGCAATCACTAAACATCCTAGGCCAATAATAACCCACCTTCATGATCTTGAGTGTTGTCACCAGTGGAGCAAAATGGCCTCCAATTGCTTCATCATGGAACTCTTGTAACACTCTTTCAATTTGATCTGTCCCAATGCATCTTAATAGAATACCATTGATGTCCCTCTTTAACAAGATGCCATCAATAAGCACATATGGGATGGCCCTGTAGTATAAAATGTCTCCTTTTTGTTTTACTCATTTTTGGAGGACACAAGCTCGTTTGTAGGAAGTGCGTAATACTCTGAGTCCAACAAGGAGTGGGTACATCATCATTTTCTTCCTCTTAACTATTATGTAGAAAAAAACAACTTCCTCCTCATCTTGCTTGCTTCATCTTGTTGACTTGAGGCCAGTTGTTCACATAATCCCTTCCCGCGGACCAGCTTAGTAACCTTGATCTCAATGTCATACTCCATGACACAAGTGATCCATCCAGCACATTTTTCATTCAGATCCTTGCTGAGAAGGAAGTCTTTAACTCTTGCATGGGAGACTAACAATGATTTTATTGTTTGAAACTAGATGCTTAAAATTCTTTAAACCTATGATCACTGTCAGGACTTGGTTTTCGACGAAGGAGTATCTCACTTTATAATCTTCCAGGACTCGATGAAGAAAGCAATCGGCTTCTCTGTATCCTCTTTGTTCTGATGTACTAGGATTGCAGAAATTGTGTCACTACCTCCAAAGGCATATAACATGAAGTCCTTAGAAAAATCTGGATTCACGAGAGTTGGGGCTTGTGATATAGCTTCTTTGATGGCCTCAAAACTTGCTTTTCCTTTAGTTGTCCACCTAAACACAAAACTCTTCTTCAACATCAACGTTATTGGCTTGACAAGGGTAGAAAAGTTTGGTATAAACCTGCGAACAAAATTAATTTTCCTAAGAAGCTTTGAAGAGCCTTTTTATGGCTTGGCAATGGCAATGCTCTTATTGCTTCAACTCTCTCTGGGTCGATTCCAAACCTTCCTTTGACACAATATGGCCTAGAATCTTGCCCTCATGGGCCAAGAATATGCATTTTTAGGGTTCAATGATACCCCAAATCTCCTACACCTTTGAAGCACATGCCTTAGGTGAAAAAGGTGGTTTGCTGCATTTTTGGAGAACACATTAATGTCATCCAGATAGATTAGTACTATTTTATTAATCAGCCCTTTGAATGCCATATCCATTGCCCTTTGGAAAGTGGCTCCAACATTAGACAATCCAAATGGAATTTTTTTGTAGGCATAGGTGCCCCATTTGGTGGTGAAAGTTGTTTTGAACTGATCATCTTCTTTCACCATGATTTGGTTGTACCCTAAGTAGCCATCTAGGAGAGATAATCTCTCTGATCTAGACACCACCTACAAGATTTGCTCCATTGAGGGGAGTGGGTAGTGGTCTTTAAGGGAAGCTTTGTTCAAGTCATGAAAGTCAATACACAACCTAATCTCTCCATTCTTCTTCCTAATTGGGACCAAGTTTGTGACCCAAATTGAGTGTTTGATTGGAAATATGATACTTTCCTCTATTAGCTTGCTCAACTCTTTCTTCATCAAAGGCTCAATATGTGGATTGACTAGTCTCTGCTTTTTCCTGATGGGCTTAGCAGTTGGATCTAGTTCGATTGTGTGTTGGGATAACTTCGGATTGAACCCTCTTAGGTCTTCATAGCTCCAAGAAAATACATCTAGAAATTCTTGGCAAAGTTGCATGAATTCATACCTCTCTTGCTTGGTGGCCACTTTTCCAATTTGAAGCGTTTTGCCTTCTCTAACTAGAATTGATTCTGAATCTTCTCCTTTGATCTATATGTTAGCCTTCTCTTTTTGAAACTGATCATTAGGATTGAAGATAGACTCCAATGTCACTAAGCCTTTGGGAAGCTTGTTTGTATGCAGTTGCACTACTTGATCTCCATATTGCTGCTCTAATCTGCTTTGATTTCTAGCTGAGAATTCAACTTCCTCTTGCAAAAAATTGATGATCTATGATCATTCTCGAACACCTGCCAACATGTGTTATTATCTAGCACTGCTGGCCTCACAATCACATGGATATGTGGCTGTTCTTTGTCCCTCTTGATGTTGTCAACCACATCAAATGTTGCTCCAACTGCTGCAAGCCTATCGTGACTTCATTCTCCTTCCGGGTATGGACACAATGTTGAAGGCTTCGAAATCCTCAATGAGATCCCATACCCTATTCTTGTAGTTTTTAGTAGGTCATTCTTGATAGCATTTTGTCCTTTGACTTGATTGGCAACCAGTTCACTATCACCAAACACCTGTAGGTTCTTGATTCCTCGTCTTCTAGCCCAATGCAATCCATGAACCAAAGCCTCATATTCTGCAGTGTTATTTGAGTAGAAAATAAACCTGGAAATGATTTGAGTAATACTTCATACCTTGGGGGACACAATCATAGCCCCTCCTCCGGCTCTTTGTCTTCTCCTCGAACCATTAAAGAACAATTTACCATACTTCATTGTCATCTTTGTGCTCTAGCTTAATGATGTCAGGAAGAGGATTGTTCTCCTCATGCAGGCAGTATACTCCAAGCTTAGATTCTTGCATCTCATTATATGGATCAAAAGTATCCCTTTTGACTACCCATTTGTTGAGAGTCAGGTTCAGGATACACCCTACCTTGGTATCTACCTCAGAAGTGTTTAGGAGGTCCGCCTGATCAAAAGTAGAACAATTTAGATTGATTGGACTAGGCACATAGGACTCAATGTGATAATATTCTATGGGCTCGTATCTCGATTGTGGACTTCGATCCATACCTTGTTCTGAAGAGCATATGTGACCAATCGGTAGACAAATATCCTTCAATTTTGGCAGCGAAGTCCCTGGACAAACACAATGCAAAATGTGGTGGCAAGTCTATGACCCCGATACCTTTTTTGCAACGGTCACATTAGTGCGAGGCATGAGTGAGGCTCGAGATCCTTGATGACTCCAACGGTGGTCACTCTTGTCCCATCCAATTGTACTACTCCTCTAGAGATGACTTCGTCATGTAGGCCCGGTTGATAAGCTATTTGTTTTGGCATTACAAAACTACTTGCCCCGAATCAATCATTCAATTATGCACCAATTTTCCTCCAATGATTAATGAAACATAAAATGGAGGAGGCTTCAGATTCTTACCTCGTTGTTCTCCATGGTTTCTCCCAGGTTGAGCTGAATTGGTAAGCACTTTCTCTTGTTGGCTAGGGGGTTGATTTGAGCTTGACCAATTTTGCATGGTAGTCTGCAATAGATCTCTTCCCTAGAATGGCCAGTGACTCCCATAGTGAAATGTTCACACTTGTCCTCTTCATTTTCTCAATGATATTAAATGAACTATCCTTCTACTGCCCCTTACCTAGTACATTTTTCTCTTGTACATGGGCTGTTACAACCGATGCCTGAGTAGATTTGGAAGGTGGCTTGGATTGGCTCTACATATTGGGAGTTGTATTTTGAATTCCAATACTTTGTGGAGCAATGGAGGATTGAGGGTCACCTAAGTTTGGTGAATGTCTTTCTCAATATTTCTCTTCTTGGACCATGTATTGGCAACTATACTTTGAGAAGGATCTTGGTTCATTCCATGAAGTCTTTAGCTTGCCAATTGACAAGAAGAGTTTCACTTGGAGGTCCCTCTTGCTAAGCTCCTTACTGCTGATTTTCTTCTTGGCTAGGTTTTTGTGACACACCAACGGTTTGCACCATCGAGCCTAATTTAGCACACCATTGAAGCATGTCAATTGATTATGTGGTGATTGCATGGGAAACACCAATCATATTCTTGTGCCATGTTATTATGTCTTTGGAAATAATGCCCTTGATGTTGAAGTTGTGTTTGGATCATATGACCTGAAAGGTCTAGCAACTTGAGGTTGTCGTTGGTGTTGACTACGAGTTACTGACTTTGTGCTTGTCATCTCTTTTGCTGATATACGGGGTCTTGTCGATCATCGAGCTTGAGGTTGATATGGCCTAGAACTCGAGCCTGTTGTCTTTTGATGGTTACTAACTCATTCCCAGGTTTTGAAGTTGTTTCATAATTTCTTGAACCTCCTTTGAGGTGGTAGATGATGAGGTGGAGGCTTCAATGAACTTTGACTCCTGGGAGTAGGTATAGGAGCTATTGTGGGTGTTTGGATGGTACTTGGGTTTCCTAACTTGGGGTATAGAGGCATGGATGGCCTAGGAGCAAGTTTTCTAGCCTAAATCAAATGATTCTCAGCTCCTATGGAAAGGCTATAGGCTGCAGGTAAGGTTGTGCCCCCCATTGATTGAATCATCAAAGAAATATCAGAATTTAAAGCTCTAAGAAAGTATAAGAAGGCACCTTCATTAGTGGGCTTTATTGTTGCTAGAATCCTGTCCCAGGTCCATTGAAATCTGAGGTTGAAATCCATCAACTACTCATTCGGAGCTCTCTTGATTGTTGTTAGTTGCTCCAACAAGGATAAGTTATCTCCTTTTTCTCCAAACTGGTTGTGAAGAGCTATGCACAGATGGTCCTAAGATTGAATAGAGCCTGCTTCTAGGCTTCTGAACCATTGTGAAGCTTTGCCCTTGAGTGAAGAGGCTAGAAAATTGACTACAATCTCATGGATTGTACAGACATTTGCAATATCTTGAACGTGGTCACCAGGAGAAGTTTGGTTTTCTCTAGTGAAATATGGGATGCTCTTTAATGTTGTTCTTTGGAACTGGGTTTTGTGTATTTAGAGCCGGTGGGTTGCTACCAATGAAATTGACATAAGGATTTGGTTGTTGGTGTGCCATCCTGATTAGCTTGAGCACCCTTCTTGATTGAAAGAATGACCTACTAGGAGGAGGTGTTGATAAGGATATGTTTGGTGGAGATAGAGACTTCTGGGAACTTCTTTTTCTTCTCCTTCTATCTGGAGACAAGTGTATGTGTACAAACTGCCCTTCTTCTCTTGTTCTTGACCTTGTTTGTATCCTTCTCATGAACTTGGGGAACTTGGACTGCTGAAACTAGTGGATTTTGTCCCTTTGGAGTCGCCAGATGTGCAGTTCTTAAAAACTTCTTAAAAGCTAGAATCACAACAAGTGCACATCGATCTTACTATAATAAAGATGGAGACTTCTTGGTCCCACCGGGTGTGCCAAAACTATTAGTGCAAAATCACAGCACCCCCAAATGAGTCGTTAGATCTACTTTTCTAAGGCAGATTCATTTGGTGTGATTCGCATAACATTGAGTTTTCCCCAAAGTGTGGGACTTTGTAGATGGGAAAAACTCTCCAGATTAAAGGTTGGTTCCTATTCCTTTGTTTAGGTGCATGCGTGAAAACTTGCAGAGGGCCTATTCCTAAACCTAATCTAAGTTTTACCAAGGAGGCAGGGATAAAAGGAATGTAGGAAATCAAACTAAGCTATAAGGTGATGCACCAAAGGAATGATGAACATTAGTTTTGTTGATAGACACAAACCAACAAAATACATACGATAATCAAGCACAAATAACTAGATTTATAATGAAAGACCAGATGAGAGCAAATGAGACAAGAAAGGATCTAAAATCGATCACGAACATATTTTATTGCTCTGTAGATTGATACAATGCATTACAAGTGGCCAGAAAGGCAAGAAACGTATTACAACTCTGAGGGGAGGTCTAAAACTCCATGAGTTCCTTTGCCAGAAGGAAAGGGGAGCCTGCAAAACAGAAGAATGTCCAACCCTTTACAATGAGTCTCGACCCTGTATTTATAGATTCAATTAGAGAGAGAAGAAAGAAAGAGAGAGAAGTAAGAAAATTAGTCAAAGCTCAACCACTGCTATTAATGCCTCCTACAAAATTTGCCCCCAAATCTGCCTTGACTACATCAACCATTAGTTTGGCACCTTGAAGGAGGAGGAAACAATGGAGTAGATTGAATCCGATCTGGTTGTTGAGGTAGATAGATCCCACATTAATGGCCCTGAAGATGTTTTCTCCATTTTCCTTTACCTAACCTCCCCAAACTTAAAGTTTCAGATCTCCATGGCGTGGGCAAAGCCGAGATCTTTCCAACGGTGTCAGATTTGCAATATTTTGAGCCCTGAGTCAAAAGATATGCCCCTTCGAAGTTTGTATCGGGTCCATACAAAAAGTGGGAAAACCAATTTGAAAAATGGGCCCCCTCTTTAATATGGGACACATGGTTGGCTGGTGCATGTTTGAGGGTGGCATCTGTATCTTGCTTTTGGAAAAGCACGGGGCTGACACGTGGTTTCCTCCGCTGGCTTGCTCAATTTCTATGTTTTTTTGCTAAGTCCTTTGCTCGGTGGGGTCATATTTCTTGACCGGGGACACGTGACGGTCTAGCACTCGTCTAGAAACCCTCTCTCTATTCGACCCTTGAGTTAGCACCATTTGGACACATGGTAGACGCCGCCGGCATGCTACCATGCATTGACTATTCAACTTGACTCTGTCCCCTTTTTTGAGATTGGATGCGTGGAGGCTCTACGCTCACTTAAAAGCTTGATCACGATTTTCCTTTGAAGGAGCATTGGGTTAGCACTTGGAAGCCTCTGTACTGGTGTTTGGAATTTTGAACGACTGTCCCTTACCTTTTCGGACTGGGCTACGAGGTGAAATGACACTTATTTGAGCCTCCACTTTTGGATCCAACTTTGGAGATGCCCCGCTTGGACATGTATCGTCTCTGCTAGTACTTCTATACTTAGCCCTTTTTGAGGCCCGCCCTTCCCACCTTTTGACCTCTGTTGACCATTTTGATACATGGAGGGCTGGCGCAAGTTTGAGTCCCCACTTTGGACTCACATTTTAGATTTGCGTTGAGCTAACACACTGGCACCTTCTTGTCTAGTCAAAGACTTTTCAACGGTCGTGGAATTTTTGTTGCTCTGGACATGTGGAGCTCGGTGCTCATTTGAACTTTTTTCTTGGATTCAACTTTGGAGAATCACCATTTGGACATGTGGCTTTCTCTGCTGCCTCCTCCATACTTAGCCAAATTTTGGACTCGTTTTGAACTATTTTGATCCGAAGAGTTTGGATCTCTGCCATTTCTTCTTTTCTTGCTCCCGGTTTCTATGTGACACTGCTCTTCCTCCTCTGACCCTGTTGTTCTATTTCCAAGCCCACCTGTAACCCGTAGAATGTATTTAAGGCCCGGGCTTGCTCGATAGAGCCATTTTTTGAATTTCTCCTGCACATGGTTGTTTGATCTTTGCAGGCCTCTCCACTTCCATTATAGAGTCCCTATGTAATTTGTTTGCAGGATCTGAACATGATTTCTCGGAGTTCTTTTCGGTGTGGTCGTTTTGATCGAATATTTTTCCTAGGGGGAAAAATATGGATAACAGTGTGTTAGAGGTGTCTATAAGTCCACATGGTCGGCACATGGTTGAGTCAAGTAATTTCAGTTCTATTCATAGCCAGAACAAGCAAAGTGGTAAGGAGGTACAAGTTTTAGAGCTGATCAGTTCTATCCAAGCATGGTAATAGTGTTGTGACATGATATAATAGGTTTATGGTGAGTTTAAGGTCATAAATAAGAGGTATGATGCATATTTGAGGTCCTTGGGAAGAAAACAAGTGAGAACATGATAGTAAGCACAAATAAATGAGATTGGCTGGATATTTTTAGAGCTATTTAAGCTATGAGGTGAGTATGGTCAATTAGAGGATATTGTCATGATGCTTCATGACAAGTTTCATGTTATTCTGAAGAAGGAATTACAAGATATGAAAGTTTTGGAAAAACCAAGTAACAAATGTGTGATTTTAAAGCAAAAGTGAACCTTCTGATGCTCATTGTGGATTGTATGCTTTGCATGGTGAGTTGATATATTTATCATAGATTCTTAGGTCAATTATGAAGGATTCAAAAAAATAACGAGTTGGTTTGATCATCATATTTTTATGAACGATTGTTAAGAAGGTAAAGTGGTTTGAAACACTAGCTAAACGCTAGCTATGAGTGACTTGAAGAAGAAGAGGTATTTTGATCTGTCTTGAATTCTTGTACTAAAGTGATTACTTGGATGTTGTAGATGAATCTTCCGTATTTCTAGAAAGGTATGTTATAACATGTGGTAGTATGTGGGCCTCACACGAAAAGACTTGTTTATGAAGAGTTACAGTTTGTGGAGAAGTTTCGAAAGAAAGTAATGACTAAATTGACATTTATGATTTCCCTAGATTTCTTATATATGTCCATGATATTTTAAGGTCATGGTTGAGGTGAAAAAGGGAAAAGTGTGCTCTATTTATGAAAACTAGTTTTGGGACAGTTTGGAGCATTCTATGGTAAAATTGACATTGCAGGAGCTACAAGAAGAGTTAGGACTCCATTCAAGTTTTTAAATCCTAGTTTAGAGATATTTCTAATGGTATATCAAACTTGTATTTTTGATATGGTATGCAAAATTATGAGTTGTTCTTTGAGGGTCAAGTTTGAAGAATGCTTGTTCTAACAAGGTGCTAAGTAACTACATGAGGTAAATTGATGTTTCTGAGTTGTTCATGATTGGTGAAGTTTTTTGAGTGCTTATACATCATGTATAAGTGTGTTCCATTCTTTGGGATAGTGTGGAAGTGGGTTTTGGTAGGATGGATCATATTGAGCTCATTGCCAATTCTCGAGGCCTAGAAGGGCTAAGAAGCAACTTGGAGAGGTTGGCTTGATTAAAGGACTTATACTTAGAGTTGGAAGGAGTTATAATATGTTATGGAAAGGTGATTCAAATATATTTCTATTGGTATATGTTTTATGTCTTGGTGAGTTTATTTGATGGTTTTTTTAGGTCAGTTTGTGAGGAAGAAGGTATGCTCGATTTCGGGACATGATTGCTCATGGTAGAAGATTGAGTTGGTTGAGGAATGAAATGGATTAGTTGATGCTTGCTATCATATGGAGAGTGAAGAGTGATGAATTTTTTACCTATTTAAGTCCTTTTCAGGTCTTGGAAGTGGCATAAAGAGTGAAAACTAATTGAGTTTGTAAAACAGGTTTCTGGGCAACATGTTTTGGGGAAGAAGAAAGTTGTGGTTTGAAAACATGGATGTTTCATGGTGTATAACTTGCATGGATTTGATGTGCAGGCCATGAAGATTTACTAGAGTTGTCACATGCCATAGTTGATTTGATCTTGGGTGGTCTTGAGGACTAAAGGTGAAGACAGGGTGTTAGAAATAAATGTTTGGCAAAGGATATGAGCCTGTGGACCCATATTATGATTTATTTGATTAGTTCAAGTAAATGTGTGACCATTATTGATGATTAAATTCCATATTACACATGTTTGGTGAAATTTAGAGCTTGAATAAGCATGGTTTTGGTGTTAGTTCATTTTTCTCATCCTAGTGATGGGGTTTTGAGGCATTTTGGTGCACGATGAGTGGTTTTGGGCGTGGGCGACCTATATGGGTCATGTGTGACCATTTTTATGAATTTAATGAGATGAAATTAATTTTTATTGGTCATGTAAATGTCTATGACTGACCCATCTTAGGATTTAAGGAAGAGAAGGTTGTAAAGCAAGTATTTGAGTTCATCTTTGAACTATAGCTCTTGGAGGGAAAAGTGTGACCCAAGTAGAAGTGATTTGCAAGTATGAAGGAATGATTTGAAGCATGATAGAGTTTTTTAAAAATTTAGGAAGGTTATAGAGAATGTGTGCAAGGGTTTAGAGCAGAGAAAAGTCAAAGAAGAAGAATATTAAGAAAGCTAGAGGAAGGAGGGTTTGAGAAAAGGTTTGTGAGCTAAATTAGAGATCTCCATCACTTATGGCAGAAAAAAATCTAGAGATCATCATAATTAGGTGGCTGATTTGGTTTTTAGTCATCTTTGGGGGTTTTAACCTCCTTTTGAAGTGGGTGCTTCACTAAATTATGGGTTGGTGCTCCTTGTAGGGTTGGTTCTCTACAAAACTAGGGTGTTGGTGCTCCTTGTGAAGTTGGTGCTTCCTAAGTTTTTTTGATTTGTGTAATATAAACAAATATTCAGTAGTTTTTCTTCCCCATGAGGTTTTCCCACTTACATATGTTGTGCATCTTGCTTTTTTTTATGTGTTTGAATGTTGAATATCTTAATAAACACACATGGTTATGAATGATGTATGGAAAAATTAATTAATGAGTATATGGTTTGGTAAATGAAATATAAATCATTGTAGCAATGATTATATCCCCCTCTTTGTCCATTGTTCTTCCATCAATTGGTATTAGAGCATGTCCTTATGAAGCAAGTTTAGCAACTTGAAGGAGATCCTTTGAAGCACAAGAAATGGGTATGTATTCAGATGTTGAAGCAACATTAAGAAGGAGGAATGAAATAACCTAGTCAGTGATTGATTTCTTACAATATTAGATCAAGGATATGGAGATAAAGAATGGCAAAACCATTAAGAGTTTGGACTCACATATTGAAAGAGTTTCTAAAGCCCTAAAGGAGAAAGAACACATTCATTCAGGTATGAAAATAATTTAAAATATTTAGAATCTAATTTGGAGAGTGCATCTAGTAGGTTGAGGATGTATGAGAGGCTTGAGAAGATCTCTGAAGCTCTTGATGGGATTTTAGAAGGCCAAAGGGTGGCTAGTGACAAAATAGGCCTAGGGTTTGAAGGAGAACGTGTGAAGAAGGATGGTGAAGCTGGTCCAAGATCTAAACCTAATGAGAAGGGGATCAAAAAGACTTATTTGAGAAGGTCTAACACTATTAGATAACCTAATGCTATGAGGTATGGTTCTTCATTCAATGGTTATTTCTATGTTTGTCATGATTTTGGTCATAGAGCTAGAGATTGCAAAAGGAGGTCTCTTAGGAATGGTGAAGCTGTCTTCAAAGGTAATTTTTTTCATGTTGTCAGTATGGTCATAGGGCCTAGGATTGTAGATGGAATATTTGTGTGTTTGAGCCAAGATGAAAGAAGGATATTGTGTGCTTCAAATGTCACAAACAAGGACATATTTATAGTTCTTGTAATTAAGGTGAATCTTCAAAGGGTAACAACATGTTTCAAACTCAAAATAGAAGAGTATTAAGGAAGATAATCAGTCCTATGAATGAATCCAAGATTGCCAAGTCAGATCTAAAGGTCAAAAATGAAGTGCCTCAAGTTAGAGAAGTCGTGTTATACCTTAAGGATTGAAAGATCAAGAAAGGCAGAGGTAAAGTTGTTCGAGGCTCGAGAGGAAGTTAGATTTCTCTGTCTTTGGGATGCTTATTTGTTTAAAGTTATTGTAAATACCATACTGGGGGAGTTGCCTCTTGATAAGCTGTCATCAAGAATGTTGTGATATGGTTTAATAAGAATATGTCTACTGTAAGCTCATAATCTGGTTGTCTTATTATCAAGAAGTTTTGCATGCTGCAATGGGAGTCTAGACCACGATGCGATGAGTATGTTCAAGTAAAGACTATGATGAGGATTCTTAGCTATGAATGACTATGACATATGATCTCAAAATGGTTGTCTACAGGAACATGAGGTTTTATATGATGGTTGGATCAACCCTCAAAATATTATGAAGGTGTTACAAACATAGGTAAGGCATTTGGGAACTGAAGAAACATGGTTTAGTTGGTCACTTTGCACTAAATTTGAGAAATGACATCTACAAGCCTGGTGATGTGTTTAAGAAGGCTTGTTAATAGACTCTCAAAGTATGTTAAAGGCATCAAAATGTTCTTAAAGGCACAAATAAGGATGTTATAGGTAGAGGAAGTCAATTAAAGACAAGTTAAGGAAGGTTGACTATCATAATTAGGACTCAAGGATTCGGGTATGAGTACTCACCATGATGGACTTGGGTAACTATGTTAGAAAGCTGTCATGTCTCTTCTCGAGTTTCAAGTTGAAAGTCTATCCTTGAAGAGAAGGTTGTGACCTTGAAGGTTTCAAGTAAGTTGTAAAGATGGTTCGTAATCTATTATGACTAGTTCAAGTTTGTAGAACTCTAGTGTTGGCATATTCGGGGGTAAAAGGTGTCTCGGAAGATAATAGGCGAGTTTTTGTATCTAAATATCTATAAAGTTTGTTTTATTTGAACATGAGGAGAGTGAGTCTAATATTAATAATCGAAGGTGTGATTCTAACAAATTTAGACTTCAGAATGGGCATGTTTTTTTTGTGAGGAGGTACAAAGGTTAGGTGTATTTTTGGAATTAATGTTGGAAGGATAAAAGCTATGCACCAGTAGATGTGACTAAATATGGTCAAGGGAAGTTTGTAGCTGAATGGAGTTTCATGAGTGAGATAACAATTAGTTATACATGCTTCTTGGAAAAAATAGAGTAATGAAAGTATTAGGGATTGTTAAAAATCTTATTTAAACCTATAATATGGTCTCTTGGCTCCTTAGAAAAGAGCTAGTTTGAAGAATTGATGATTGTCAAAGGCATAATAAGAGGTTGAACTCCTAGATTGAGGACATAAAGGTATTTTAGCAAAATTTGTAAGTATAGCTATAGATCAAAAGGGACATAATAGATTGAAATTATGCTTTGAGGATATGACACTTAGATAAACACATCTTCAAGGGTTGAATGAAAGGTAAGCAAGCCAAATTTTTGTGTTTTCAACTTGACAAATGGATTTGATATTACAAAATTCTATGTATATACAAAGCTGGTAGAGTATAAGGTCGAAATGAAGTGCAAATATATAGTTTGAAGGGATGAGGAGGTAGAGTGATTGGTAAAGAATATCATATGTTTAATTGGCATAAAAAGAATGTAGAGTTGTGAGAATGTGTTTTAGAACATGGGTATTGTGAATGATCATTCCATATGACATCTAATAAGGTAAGTGCTCAAACTTGTGTTTTCTTCACTAAGATATAGGTTGTATAAGCTCAGGGGGATCCATAAGGAGTTGTGTCATGCTAATATTGAGATTCTAGGGTTACTAAAGCTCATCTAGAATGTACTGAAGTTGGTGTTTAGGGCTTATAGTCCTAAGTGGAGTTATGAAGGAGTTAGAAGATTTTTTTTTTGATTTGAGCATGATATAAACTAAGACGAGCTTGAAAAACATGATTTTAGACAAAGTATGAAGAGTATCGATTCAGGGGAGCTTTTTCATATTTGTTATCAGTCCAATGGACCAGTTTTGCAGCTGTTAGAGTAAAAAAAGACCAAATATAGTGCAAGGGGGAGTCATTTTAACAAATAAATTAATTTTTGCATTGTTTCCATTGTGTGTTGTCATTTTCCATTGTGTGTTATCATTGTAGCCTTTTTCATAGATGTCAAAGGGGGAGAGAAGCATAAAAATATGGAATGATTCATGTGTGTGTTTGTCTTGTTGGCTGCCATCAATGTCTTTGAAGGTGGTTAACATTAATGACAAAGGGGAAGATTGTTTTCCATTGTGTGTTAGTGTTTTCATTGATGTCAAGTCCATTAATGGAAAAGGGTGTCATGAGTTCATGTGAGTCTCCATGTGGTGTTACTCTATGGTCAAACATAAAGGTTGATTGGTAGTGCCATGTTTGGTGAGTTTTAGGAGGTCCTAGAGAATGGTTGAAGTTAGTTCAGTCACTGTATGAGGTCTCTTAAGTGATTCGAAGGTTTTCGTGATGTCATACATGGTATTAATGGTGTGTTATAGGTGTCCATAAGTTTGCATGAGGTCAGATTGGTGGTACATGGTTAAGTCAAGTCATTCCAGGGCATATTCCTAACTTTTGAGAAAACAAAATGGTAAGGAAGTATGCGTTTTGGAGCTAATAAATCCTATCCAAGCTTGGGAACAATGTTGTGACATGATATAACAAGTGTATGGTGAGTTTTAGGTCAAAAATCAGAGGTATGATACATATTTGAGGTCTTTGGGAAGTAAGTGAGAACATGCTAGTAAGCACATGGAAATGAGATTGGATGGAGAGTTTTAGAGCTATTTGAGATATGAGGTGAGTATGGTCAGTTAGAGGATGTTGTCATGATGCTTCATGATAAGTTTCAGAGTTATTATGAAGAAGGAATTGCAATATATGTAAGTTTTGGAAAAATCGGGTAATAGTATGATTTTAAGACAAAAGTGAACCTTTTGATGCTCGTTGTGGATTGTATGCTTTGCATGGGAACCTGAGATATTTGGCATAGATTCTTAGGTCAATTATGAAGGTTTCAAAAAATAATGAGGTGGTTTGATCATCACATTTTTTATGAACGATCGTTAAGAAGGTAAAGTGGTTTGAAATCCTAGCTCAACTATAGCTAGGAGTGACTTGGAGAAGAAAAGGTATCCGAGGTTGTCTTGATTGATTTTTCCAAAGTGATGATTAGATGTTGTAGAGGACTCTTCCGATTTCGAGAAATGTATATTATAGCATGTGACAATATGTGGGCCCCACCTGAAAAGGCTTATTTATGAAGAGTTCCAGTTTAAGGAGAAGTTTTCCAAAGAAGGTAATGAATAAATTGGCATTTACGATTTCCCTAGATTTTTCTATATTTCCATGATAGCTTGAGTCACTTTGTTGAGGTGGAAAAGGGAAACGTTTTCCCTATTTATAAAGACTAGTTTTTGGGGTATTTTGAAGCAGTTTGTGGTAAAATTGACATTGTAGGAGCTACAGGGGGCGGTGGCGACAAAAGACATCGCCAAGAAAAGAGCCTCACACAAAAAAACTCTACAATTATTGGTGACTCACCAAAGGACTCTGTGCTAGTCATGGAAGGATCGACAATCCTCTTTGCCTCAAAATTCATAATGTGGCTTATGAAACGCCACTAAGAGTTATTGAAAGCAACCCGATATCCGAGCCATTCTATCTCTGTAGGGTAGGTCCTTCGTTGCAAGGTCTTGAAAGCTCGATCCAACTTGATTATCTCCTTGTGAGAAAAGGTTTGAGGACTCTGCACACTCGCGTGCAAATAGAACTTCAACTATACGGTTGGGTTCGGGATAGATTCCACCTCAATGAAGCTAGAAATTTATTTTAAAGACTGAAAGATAGTCTTATCTCGTCATTTGGTGATCAAGAGCTGCTAAATCTGGTCCTTTAATATGACTATTGAGTCATTAGGGAAGGGGAGGTGAAGCCTAACATAGCCAATTTGTTGATACTCCGCTTCTACTCTTTGATCCCCTATTGGAGTTGGGTCAGGAGATTCTGGCATTTCATGGATGCTTTTTTGCAGCTCAGGATCTCGTTGATCTTCACAACAATCATTTTCTTGTTTGTGATACGGGCCCCTTGTAGAGGGTAGATTCAAAAGAATAAAAAAATCAACAATAGTGATTCAGGGACCTTGGCGGATACAACACTACTAATGGTGGAGGTTGTGGTCTCCACATTTGAGCATAACCCCTATGCATCAGATATAAATCTAAGTGCGGGGGATAGATTCATTTCCGTGGTGGTAATTCGGTCATAACAAGAGGCATATAGCTCCTACACCAATGTTATAATTCCCCCTTTTTGGGGTTGTCCTAATCTATGGGTCAAGTCCTTGACCATGTCCTCAGATGATTTCAACCTTATCTGGAGGCTTCCCTTCTTTGCCTCGACATCGCACAAATTTTCTGGAGCATAGCCACCTCCAACTTTCTTGAATCAACCTCATGTTGGAGGGATCCTTTCTCTGTGAGAGCAAATTGGCCAAGGCTTCAGACGTGGAGAGTTTGTCTTCTAGATTCCTAGCTTCCGCCTCGAGAATCCGCAAGGACTTCTCATGATGGAGATTCCTTCAAATCCTTGCGGAGATGTTTGATCTCCTTGACTTTTCCTTTAATCTCGGCTTGTTGGCTGGCCACGGTGATTTTTTCCCTATAAAGGCTAGTTTGTGCCTTTTTGAGCTGGTTATTGAGCTTGAGGTAGTATGTCGTGACTAAAACATAAGTTTTGTTCATTAGCTCGACCTTATCTTGAGGCCGAACTCTGCGAGGTCGACCCATGATATCAATGATAAAATAGTCATCGGGATGCATTTACTCTATGGGTTTGGACACGGGACTAACCATGTGATAGTTAAGGAACTTTTTTGATGGTCATATAATGACCACATCGCTTCGTCGCTCTTCAGAAATTTATTTCTTCTTTTCTTTTCATCCTTCTACTATCTTAGGCCACTTTGGTTGCTTTGACTTGACTTAAAAATTCCGAGGGAGAAGGGATGACCCCGCCTATGAATGGGAACCCGGGTGGTAGACCATATGGGATTGTAACATGTGGTTGAGGTTGTGAGGTTACTAGAGCCGAAGAAGGGCCTATCACTACATGGGGGAGAAGTCGGGATGGTGGAGGGTGGTTGAGTTCGGGAGGAGGGAGTGTCTGGGATGGGGTGACCGATAAGGGGATACCCCCTGAAGGGGAAAATGGTGGTGGGGAGGAGATTGAAAGGGAGCCCGAGAGGAGGGAGAGGGGGAGAAGATGTGGGGTCTCGACCGACTTTAACTTTTTGTGTGGGGGCTTGGCACCGATTCCTCTATTAGTTTCCTTCCACTGAGGGAACTGATGTGAGCTATGGCATGGGTGTTCTAAACCGAAGGATCTTGCTAAGAAGTGGAGGGTGTGGGCTATTCTAGAAATTGCTGTTGAGAGGGCTTGGAGGACTCTGCGGTAGTTCTCACGGGCCGCTCCTTGGTGATTGTCACTGTCTCCTCACTCTCCATATCGGACCCGTGATCCACATCCCAAAACTCCTCCCATTGTTCATCATTGGATACGCCCTCAAAATTGAGGGTGGTTTGTTCGATCTCCTGCCTATACTTCTAATAGGCTTCAATATTTTCTGTGCTCTAGTCCTTGTTATGCAGGGCCGCTCTGAGTCCTTCGTGTCATTGTGAGGGTGGGGTCATACCTGTGATGGATTGGGTGGAATGACTCCCACTCTGGAATTGGAATGTCATTGAGCTCGATGAACATGTCGGGTGACTCTGCCCGAGGGGACCACCTGTCTTCAAAAAATTTCCTGGACTCGTGCTTGGGGAGTCCGAAACTTTGTTTCGAACTAAAGTGGAGGCCATCATCTGTCCGGGTCATACCTCCATGAGTCTGAATTAGGGCAAAGTTATAGGAAGCCAAATTTTGTGTGAGCATATGCTCCGCCTTGCGTTTAATCATAGTAATTCCTCCCTTGCTCAAGGGGAGGTCAAAAGTGCCTTCTTTTTTCGACCTGGAGCTGAATTCAACATCTAGGAGTACTAGCTTCCTGGCTATCTCTAGACCCACCACCCATGTTGTGAGGACCCTCGGGAGCATAAAGGATTCATCTCGAAACCATGCAACCGAATCATAGAATGTCTTTCCCCAAAAAAATAATCACAAGGGTGCAGGGGATCTACGAGGATGGATTGAACAAAGCTATTCATTCTATTATTGACCCTTCCAGGTCAAATTCATGTGGAGGGCTCCACAAAGAGTTAAAAAATTCATATACGTCCGATGAGTGGGACAACACATGAGTCCAAGTGGACATTGGAATGATTTTGGGGTCTACCTCCGCATCCCATAGCGTTAGAGCCATGTACTGGCTAAGGTATTGGGCATTCTGATATAAAATGAGGTGGAAAAAATATGAGGAATACTTGAAGGTAGAGCTTACTGGGAACATGGTTAATTGCTCACAAATAGACTCGAAATGACTTTGGTGAAGTCAAAATGGTACGTCTGCTCTTTCTTCATGGACCTCATTCTGAACAGGGCCACTATTTTCCAATCATGGACATTTTGTCTAAATCTTGGCCTGAAAATGAATGTTAACATGGAGTAGGCGTCTTGAGAATCTACCATTAGTGACTTCAGGGGAATGGGGAATCTGCGGTTCCCAAACCGCCTAAATCTGTATATCTTAACTCCCTATCGAGGAATGAAGATTTGTTTTGGCATTGAGCCCGATGTTTTGGAGCTTGGCCATGTTATAGAAACTGGCCCTTTGGGTCATAGACTAGGGCCAACATGTCTCTAATAGCTTGAGGTGTGATTACCACCTTTATGCTTCTTCCCTGGATGACATTGGTGTCGGTATTGAAACAACTCGCACACATATGTATGAGCTCTGGGTATGGGTGCATGAGAGGCACCATATATTGAGCGAGTGTTGTGCTCCAGATTCTTGAGCCAAAAGACTTAGAATTCCCCAGGTTAAGAAACTGGTGTGGGCTGCCTCCCTCAGAGCTTTGGGCTTTTTATTGAGAACAAGGTCAAAGACATCATCGAAAAGTCTGAAACTACGGAAGGGTCACTAAACTGTGATCCCCCATCAGGGAACCTCAACCTTGGGTGAAGAGGGTGTGGGGGCAAGGTTTCTTGCATAAGACTTCACTTGTGGTGTAGAGTTGGAAGTCGCCATGGTAGATTTTAGGACTAGGAGAAGGCTCGATTTTTGTCTACTCGAAACTCGGAGGTTGGGTGGAAAACTCTTAGCATTTGAAATGAATTTGTTGGATGCCCCCACTTGTCTTAAATAACCACCTTAACTTATGTAGAGTAATGGATCGCGCGTATATAGAGTCACATCATATAATGACCCTTTTGATTTAATGACCCTAAGCGCCAAACTTTACATTTTTCGAGAGATTTTGTGTCAATTCTTTGATCTTTTTCCCAAATATCTTAGAAAGATGTTGGATCATTAACTTTAGGAAAATTAGGAAGATGCACTTCCTCAAAACTCAAAAAGAGGAAAGGGTGTCCCGCGAGGGACACGTGTCTGAGACATTTATTGAAAGGGAAAAAAAAAAACAAGGCAAAAGGTGAGGAAAAGCAAAAGCTATACATATGATACAATACTTCAAATGAAGAGACTCAATGGAAAGGATTTAAGTGAATCTCATTTACCGGAATCGCCAAGGGGTCACCTTCCATGGTCTCAAGTTTGAAAGCGTTGTGTTGCTTGCATGTGCTGATTTTGAAGGGTCCTGTCCATAAGGGGTCAAATTTCCATGATTTCCAGGCTTGGCAGCCCTTGCATCCCATTTCAAAACCATAGTACCAACTCGGAATTCTAGTTCCGACGTTTTTTGATCAAACCAGGTTTTCACCACCTACTATGGCGGTTGATCATGGCTTCATGAGCGAGCCTCCCGCTTCTCTTGGAGCTCTACTAGCTCAGTGAGTCTTACTTGCATTGCCCCATTTTCCTCTATCTCAATTTGTTTTAATAGTTGTAATGTAGGGATTTCTAGGGTAATTGGCATCACAATACTTTTCCCGTAAACTATCTCATATGGTGAGGCTTTCAGGATCTGTTTAGGTGTGATTGATTAACCCATAAGGTTGTTTTGACGTGTTCATGCCACAACCTCTTATGCTCATTTCCCATCCTTTTTATGAGCCTGATCAGATTTTTGTTAGTGGATTCTTGCCAGACCGTTTCCTTGTGGGTAATAATTGGAGGATGTTTTCAGATAGATCCCATGCCTTTACAGTGAAGTCAAATACTTTGGCCCCAAAAAGGCCTTAGCATTATCTGATATAATAGTGGGGGGTCGAAGGGTAGTGATATCCTGTAGGAGTCCAGGATCACGTTCTCGGTGGCCTCTTTTAGTGGAACTGCTTCCACCCATCGGGTGAAGTAATCGGTTGCAGTGAGGATCCATTTTTGTGCCCTGCTTGAAGTTGGGTTGACCATACCGATGAAGTCTAGACCCCATTGTGCAAATGGTTCCTCAATTAGGATGGGGTTAAGAGGTAATGCCGCATTCCTCTCGGAAGCCCGTATAAACTTGACAAATCCATGCATCTGTTTGTTTCCTCTTGACAGATCAGTGAACAAGGCTTGGCCAAAAGTATCCTTGCTTGCAAGATTTTTATAGTTGTGGTTTGGGTAGAAAAATGGCCTCCCGAGCTCCCATGGTGCAACTCGTGTAAGATCCTTTCAGCTTCTTCATTCTCCAGGAACCTGAGTAGGATCCTGTTAAAGTTTCTTTTGAAAAGGAAATCATCAATCATGGTGAACTTGGATCCCTATTGCCTATAGTACCTTCTCTTTTTGAGAGGGAGATGGCTTGGGTATTTCCTATCTGCATGAAGTGGATCCTATCGAGACCCAACTATTAGAGTCACTTTCTTGGATATAGAGTATCTTCTCGGGCTCATCATTAGTCAGGGGCATGGGGTCTTGTGTAAGATATTGGCATAGGCCCCTTCCCATACTAGCTTTGTAGGCTTTATCTCAATGTCATATTGAAGATCTTAGTGATCCTAGTTAGCTCTTTTATCTTGTTATCTCACCCTCTGTTATATATTCCTTGATGTTAGAGTGTGCCACCATAACCTTGATTCTACTATGGGTGACAAGGTGCCTGAATTTCTTTAGACCCTTGACTATAGCGTAAGCTTGTCTTTCTAAAAATTTATACCTAGTTTCATAGTCATGGAGAGTTTTTGAAAAGAAGGTGACCGGATGTTCCTCTCCTTGAGACTCTCCTTTTTGTGTCAACACGGATGCTACGCTATGCTCACTCCCGTATACATACATGATGAAATCCTTTGAGAAGTTGGGGTTGTGCAGTACCGGGGTGGATGCGATAGCCCCTTTAATTACCTCAAAGGCTGATGGCCTTCAGTGGTCCATTTGAAGTTAAGGTCCTTCTTGAGCATTAGCATGATCGGGTGGATTGTCCGACAAAGTCTGAAATGAACTCTTGAAAAATTGATCTTTCCTAAGAAAGATTGGACCACTTTCTTATTGACTTGGTAAGGGTAGTCCTAGGATGGCTTCAACTCTTTCTGGATCAATAGAGATTCCTTCCTTTGAAATAATGTGTCCCAAGAGTTTTCCTGGGGTACTCAAAAACACATTTCCTTGGGTTCAGGGAGATCCCAAATTCTTGGCACTTCTCGAATACGGCTTCCAAGGCATCAAAATGATCCTCCACCATCTTGGTAAATACCATGAGATCATCTAGGTATATAAGAATTACCTTATTGATCAATGCTCCAAACACAACATCCATGGCTCTTTGAAAGGTAGCTCCAGCATTTGTGAGTCCAAATGGCATTTTCACGTATGCGAAGGTTCCCCACTTTGTTGTGAAAGTGGTCTTATGTTGGTCTCCTTCCATGAGCCATATCTGGTTATAGCCTGAAAAACCATCCAAGCAAGAGAGAATCTCTCTGAGCCTACAACTATTTGTAATATCTACTCCATGGAGGGTAAGGGATAGTGATCCTTAAGGGACACTCTATTTAGGTCTGAAATCTACACAAGAGCAAATTTCACCATTTTTCTTCCTTACCAGAACTAGGTTAGAAACCCATGTTGTGTGCTTGATAGGGAAGATTATTTTGGCCTCTAGGAGCTTTCTAAGTTCCTCGGCCATGAGGGATTCTATCTTTGGGTTCACGGGCCGTTGCTTTTGGCGTATGGGCTTAGTTCCTTCTTTGAGGTCAATGGTGTGTTGGATGATATCCTTGTTGTAACCATGTAGGTCGTCATACATCAAGCCATCACTTTTTCATACTTATGGCATAGAGCCACAAGTCTTTCCCTTTCCCTTTGGGTGACTAATCTCCCGATTTTTAGCTTCCTCCCATTAGTCACTTCTAGCTCGACGTAATCCTCCTTAACCATACAGAACCTCCTTGATGAATTAGCATCGTTAGAATAAAAAAGGATCTCTAGTGTTATTAACCCTTTTGGAAGTTTTTTCGTCTTCAACTGAATAATTTGATCTCCATAAGCTTCTTCAATTTTGGGTTGGAGTTGGTTCACAAACTAGTTGGATTGCTGGAGGAAGTGTACAATCTGTTAGTCATTGTTAAAAACCTGCCAATGATCGATGTTATTGGGTATAGATGGGCGGATGATCAATTTTATTGTACTTTTATTCATTATCAAGTCCTAGATCGGGTTGAATTGTGACCCGATTAAAGCCATCCTATCAACCTCCATATTTTGGTCTCGAGGAATAACCTTGATATTAAAGGCTTCAAAATATTGATGAGATCCCACACCCTGTGTCGATAGGACCTCATTCTTGGATTTTTGTGGTGGTGGTGTTCCTTACTTGTGTCACCACCAACTCTCGAGTCACCAAAGACTCTCAACTATTTGATGCCCTCCTTTCGTGCCATGGCCAAGCCATGTACTAAGGCTTCATACTCTGCTTCATTGTTGGTGTAGGTGAAACTGGAAGCAAAAATGCCTAAAGTATCTTCTTTCCGCTTGGGGATGATAAGCATATCCCAGCTCTTGAGCCATTTTTTCTTTTAGCTCCATTGAAATGTAGGGTCCATATATGGGAATCCCTGATGGGACTCCCTTCTCTTTATCCTCTTCTTTTACCACCTTTGGAATCATGGAGTCTTCGTCGAAGATGATGTAAGTGCCCAAACCAGTTGAATCAAAGTTCCCAAAGGGATCTCTGGGGGAGGTTGGCTAAATAACTGCCACTTTGAAGGTTACCATCCTCTATATATGATTCCTCTTCTCGGGTGATCATGGTGGGAAGCCTCAAATCCTTGAGACTACTTGGTCCATTATATGTTCCTTGGTGAGGGGTTCTGATAATACCTTCATCTTAGACCCATACTTGGTCCATAAAATCAGATGGGACCAATCAAGAGACATGTAGCCTCCTATCTTGGCCATGAAATCATGGGAGAGACATAGTCGAAGATTGGTGGAATGTCAATTACTACTATATCTGTGGAATGGTTATGTTTGGACAGGAATAAAGTTGTACAATGGGAGTCCCTTGATAGCTCCTATGGTTTGGACTGATTTTCCATCCAGTTGCATGACTCCTTTCCTTAAGGGCTCATATTTAATTCCCAAGGCATCTGCAATTTCTTTGGGCATGACCGTAGTGCTTGCGTCTAGTCTATCATGGAGTTATGCAATAATTTCCTACCTATTATAAGAGTCATAAAAAAGGGGTTGGGCCTTGGTTTACTTCTCCCTTCTGATTTAACAACATTGCCTCTGTTGGGGCCCGAATCATTTTTACTATTCCTTCTCTTTCTAGTGGATTGGGTCATCATTTGATCTCAGTGCTTCTTGGAGCAACTCCTTTTTCTCTGGAATGCCCTAGAAGATCCCATAAGGATGCGTTAGTTGGCACTTTCTTGAGTTGTTGGACCACGTTTATCGGTCGAGTGATGATGTCTTAGATGGTGACTAGTGTTTCATTCCTTCAACTATGGGATGGAGGGCACCCTGATTCTAGATAGTTCTCGGGGCTTCTTTTACAACCATCGGTGGTGAGACTGTAATGGTTGGAGGCTCTTTTTGCATCCGCTAGTCGTAGTTGGGATAGGAGCGATCATCTCTATCATCTTTTTTTGAAGTGAGTGTTGTAATTAAATTGAACTGGGTTGGAAGTAGATACCTCATTTGTAAATACAAATTCCTCTCCTTCTACCCATGAGAAAAGTGTGTGCTCTAGTGTGATCTCTCACTTCTTGCTCTAGGGACATCCCTTGAATTTATGCAACAAGGGCCACATTTTGGACTCCCACGGATTGGTAAGGTCTGATGTGTTAACATCGTAGCCTTCCTTGCTCTTTGTTTAGATACCTTTTGCTATAAATTTCCTTGGGGATAGTCTCTTGGCATGTGAGGAATATTACAAGGGAAGCACCATGCGTTGGGGTCTTCTGCCAAATTTTTTCCCTAGGTACCATTTCCCTTCCGCTATTGGGTGGGATGGTCTGAAGTGGTGTTGGCACCGGGATGAGTTGGTTAGATGACTACAGACAACAACCTCTTGGGTATTATGATGTTGTGGGGGATAGGTAGGCTGCCACCTGATAGCTTTGATAATTTTGTCTTGGGTAAGCACTCGATTCCTTTTAAGATTTACTATCTCGTTAGAGAAGTTTATGAGGATATTTTTGACTTCCTCCATCTTGGGAGAAGAAGATGATGATGTTGTAGTGGGGATAGGTGAATGAGAGGATGGGTAATTATATATGGATGTAGGGGCTTGGGTAGAGCTCGGGACCTGTGCTTGTGGAAGGGGCTATTTCGGGGTATATTGGCAAAGGGGCTCTTGGGGAAGCTTACCGACATCTATTAAATTGTTCTCTTGGCTTGGATCACAATATCATATGCTTGTGGTAAAGAGTCCCCTCCTAATGATTGAATCATCACAAAAATATCTGAATTTAGAGCCTTTAAGTAAAAAACAATAGCCATACCTGTAGGTGGCCTTGCTAGAACAAGAATCCTTTGCCACGTTTTGTGAAATCTAGTGTTAAAATGGTCATAAGTTCTTGTGAACCCTTCTTGATGTTGATGAGTTGTTGTAGGAGTGAAGATCTATCTCCTTTCTCGTTGAATCTTCTTACCAAGACATTTCCTAGTTGGTCCCAAGTGTCGATAGAATTAGGGGTTAGGGACCGGTACCAATCTAGAGCCTTCCCCTTAAGGGAAACAACTAGTAACCATAAGGTGACATCTTGTTCCCTAATATAATGTACCGTGCATATCTCTATGATGTCTGGAGGTGTTCCTCTAGAGTTTTGAAGTCTTCTCTCCATTGAATTTGGGTAGTGCCTTTAGCGTTTTTCTAGAATAGGATTCCACACCACCGGGGGTGTTGGTAAGATGAGTGGACTCCCTTGATTCCATGAAACAAAATATCGGAGGTTGAGCTTGGAGGTGGGCCATTAAGATAGGTTTGAGGATTCTAGTTGATTGTAAGAAGGGCCTACCTGGTGGAGGTGTTGAGAGAGAGTCGGTTCGGAGGAGATGAGACCTCTGAATCTATCTACCTCTTTTGTTCCTCGGTGGGGATAATTGTAGATATTCAAATGCACCTTCTTCTCTTGTTCTTGATCTTGTTTGCATCATCTCATAAACTAGAGAGGACCAAACTTAGTACTACTGAAATCAATAGATTTTTGACGATGGAGTCTTCAGATGTGTAGTTGTTGAGCCTTCAGAGGCGGGTATCCTATAGAACATAACTTCTTTTGACGTTTAAGATTTTTAGTCCCATTGGGAAAAACTGTTGATGATTATCTTTGCGGATGAACCATCAAAGTCATGGGATACCTTAGGGATGTGGGACGTGCCCCCTAAGATAACCTCCAAGTTTTATAGAAGTTGGCTCTTCTATATGGTGCGAGGTAAGGGTTAGAGGAAAAATAAAACAAAGTGTAAAACTAACTAAGGCGATATGCAAAACTTATTTTAAAAGGCACAGAGATAGATTCTGAAAACTTTAGAATAGTCGAAAGAGTTTAGCATGGTCTACTATTTTTAGAAGTATCTTGAATTATCAAAGGCTGAGAAGGTGTAAAACATAATAATATGTAGATGATAGATGCATATAGAAAACCAAGGGCATATAACACGATAGATATTCAACATTTATCTAAAAACTACCAAGCAATAATGGATGAAGGACAGACTATTGAGAGCTAAAATGCACTAGAACAAGAGCCCTTTATTCATAGAGAAAATAATACATAAGGTCGATATGACATAATTACAACTTTCTTCTACAACAGAGCCTTGCTAAGGCTAGCAAACACAATAACTAAGCCTAAAATCTCTTTCAGTTTTTGGTGTCTTTCTCTTTTCTTTTTCCCCCTTTTTTTTTTTAGATCAGAACATTCCTTTATAGACCCCCTTGGCTCTCGTTTCAATGTCCAGAATCAGATCTTCCACCACTAGACATTCAATTTTCCTACAAAATCTTTCATTTTTGGGCAAGATCTCAACTGCATGTCTGTGATATTTATGATCACCTTTAATTCATCCAACTCCCAAGCCTGCTCCTTTGGTTGGTGATGATTCTTCCCTGCCACGTGGAGGTCGTGCGCTTAGTTTGAGGGCCTTTCTTGGGGCTTTGTCTCCAAACTTGCACCTAGGTGATGCGTGGAGGTCTTGTGCAAATTTGAGAATGTTCCTTTTCTCTCTTTATTTGAAATTGTGCTTGGGTGACATGTGGAGACCCCTGTGTGTTTTTACTTTATCTTTGACTTTTAACCTGCTTGGGTAACTTTATCGTGCCTGAGACACGTGGGAGGTGTGGCGTAAGTTTGAGAACATTCCTTTCTCACATTATGCCCCAAGTGTGCCAAAGGGACACATGGATATCTTCCACATTCAGCTCCATACTTAGCTGAATTTGGGCTCAAACAAACAAAACAAAAGACACGTCAAAGAAGAAGATTAAGCAAGCTAGAGGAATGAGGGTTTGAGCAAAGGGTTGTGATTTGAATTACATATATCCATCAATTGTGGCAATTTTTTTTTTTAGATATCATAATCATCAATTGGTTGAGTTGGTGCTAGTCATTTTAGGGGGTTGTAGCCTCCTTGTGGAGTGGGTTCTTCACTAAATTAGGGGTTGATGCTCCTTGTAGTATTGGTGCTCTACTAAACTAAGGGTTGGTGCTCCTTGTAGGGTTGGCACTCTACTAAACTAGGGCTTGTTTCTCCTTGTGAAGTTAGTGCTTTAATAAATTTATTTTATTTTTGTAATTTAAGTAGAGTTTCAATGGATTTTATTCTCCATGAGGGTTTCCCACTTATATATGGTGTTATGTGTTGTGCATCTTTCTTTTTGTTGATGTGTTTGAATGTTGAATATCTTAATAAGCACACATGGTTATGAATGATGTATGGAAAACTTAATTTATGAATGTATGGTTTGGTAAATGAAATAAAAATCATTGTAGGAATGATTCACCCCCTCGATCCATTGTGTTTCCATCAATGAGTGTAGCCTCATTAACAAGTCTATAGTTCAATACTTGTGAAGACGAAAAACTATCCCACAAGGGTAGAGAAGGAGACATATCGTGGACCATGCATGAATGATAGATGAGGTACAAATTTTACCTACCCCAAGATGGTCATGAAGGCACATGTGAGACCCATTTTCTTGGCATACAATAGAACCTAATATCAATATAGAAATAGAATGACATAGTTAAGGGTTGTCCAAGTTCGGTTCCACAAAGTTAATAAAACATGGGGTAAATTCAAAGAACCATTCCTTATAACAAGGGTTAATATTTCAAGCTATAAGTTTGATTATTGCTTTTCGTCCAAATGAAAACATGCTACTACAAGTTGTTATTTTTTCTCAGGAGACTAAGAGAGTTCCTAGGTCAACACATCACTAGAATAGATAACATATGACTTTCTCAATATATTACTATCTAATTTACTAGTACAATCATCAAAATTTATCATGGTACAATTAGATTTACATTAAAAAAATTAAAATTTACCCTCCTCTAATGATTCAATAATTTGAATAGGTTTCTTTTACATCAAATTCCATAATAGTAATGTACAATCAACTTATTTTACCCAACCCACATATAAACATAAAGACATGTAGGGAATTAATCGACATATAAAAGTGTATCAAGATACACAAATAACACACTTTCCCAATATAATAACAATGCAATATTCATCATGGTACCTGCAACCAACACATGGTCAACACAAACTGTTGGCATGACATCTACCCAAAATCTAACATAATTCATGTTTTCATAGTTTTTCCATTCACATGATTATAATACTTAGCACACAACCAAAGAGAGTTAGAGATATGTTCATTTCATTTCTAGAGAGAGAGAGAGAGAGAGAGAGAGAGAGAGAGAGAGAGAGAGTCATCATTTATTTGACTTGAAGAGGGTCCTATGGCATTCTACCACATTTCCCTACAAGTTTGCAAAAAATGTGCAAATTTGAGGGAGAGGGAGAGGGAGAGGGAGAGGGACTATTTTTCCAACAATCAAATTTCTCAAATCAAACAATAGAAGAGAGTTCCATAGTCATATATAAGTTCCTACAAGTTTACTCATCATTTATTTGACTGGAAGAGGGTCCTATGGCATTATATCACATTTTCCTACAAGTTTGCGAAAAACATGCAAATTTGACTCAAAGGCTAAAAATTGCTTTCAAAAACTAATTTCCGATGGGCAAATGCACCACGAGAAAAATCCTATACTCTCTCCCATATACAAGTAATTCATGGAGCTGAAAAAACTTAGAACCGGTGAACGAGGTATGAATGACAACTACTTTTTAGAGCCACCGGTCATGGTGGACTAGTTTGACATGGCCAAACAATAACCAGAGGCCTACAAACCCCTTGGAAAACTAGGCGATGAGGTTTTTATTAGAACTAAGGATCGAAAGCAATTGCCATGGATAAATACTAGAGGTTTACAGAGGTCGATTTCCATTTCTTTGCCTGGGGTGAAAAAAAAATCCAAAACCAAACCCAACATTTGATTTTTAGCAACTTCCAAAAGCTACAAAAAGAGTTAACATGGCTCTTGGAGGGTGGAAAAATGTAATGATCCTCATGTGTAGATTTCACTAATGCCTTGAGGTTTTGGTGTAATGGTTCGTTACATTTGGTATCAGAGCGACCACCCAGGTTCGAGTCCCAACACGGGTAGCTACTCCGACATTGCACTATTTTCACGGGACTCGTATAGAGGCAGGTGTGGTCCCGCTATAAGGCGCAAATCTATTCTAGGGTGCGGGCTATGGAAGCATGGTGGGATTTCACTAATGCCTTGAGGTTTTGGTGTAATGGTTCATTACACAAAAACAACACAAATGGTCATTTGAGGGTGTTCTAAGCTTTGATACAACACTCCACATGATAGGAACACATACAAAACTCAACTTTCCCATTTTAGGGTTCGGAGGGGTGTTTTACAAATAATTGAAAATCATGTTTTATTAACTTGTAAGGTGTAAATAAGAAGGGTAGTTTAGTTGATGGCTCAACTCAATCTTTCCAATTCAAGTAGACACAAATATCTAATTTTGATACCTTGGTTTTACAATGTATTAGGTCGTGGTTGCGAGTACGGTTGATGGTCAAATAATTAGTTAGGTTACGTAGGAAAAATCCCTTTTTGATGTTTGAATCTACTAGTTATTTAATTAATCCTTAAACTTGTCATTAGTTTTATTAGAAATATGATATCATAGAAAAGGGAAACTACCAATACAAAAATTATGCAAGTTTAAGGTGAGAAAACCATGCGAGAGAAATCCAATTGCTATGAAATACTTCAAGTATAGATGAGCATGCACAAGCTATAAGTATTCCTCAAGAGCATTTATTAACCGGTTCATGTACATTGTGTTTGTTTGAAGGATTTTTCATAATTCTAGTTGGAGCATGTCTTCCAACCATCACTTTCTATGTAATCGCACTCCTTTAGGTTTTTTTTTTTCAAACAATTCACATAATCGCACATCGACTTACTTCCTCAACCCTTATGATTTGATGAATTTCCATACCCTATTATGAAACCCCATCCTAGCATAGGCAAGTGATATGCTTGTGAAGGTTGTGAAATTGGGTGTAAGGCTTCTCATTGCTTTTTCTTAGAAGTTTCTAACACCTTTATCATGAGGAAATTGTTTTGAGAAGAACCCGAATCATCATTTTCCAATAGGACACATTTTCTCCCTCTTATCCTTCCACAGATCTAGAGGAATAAAAAATTTCCTCTATATTTGATTGATTCCCTTTCTAGAACATGAATAAAACAACCTATGAACTAAATACTATTATCATGCCCATGATCATTAAATTTGGATTGATGAAAGTGTTTTATAATGTCAACTAGAAACTTTAAACGACTCTCAATTTGTGTCAAACACCTTTGCAAACTGATTTGAAAGCATCTTTAAACCTTTATTCCATTGTTAAACTATTACAACCTATTCCTTATCATATGGATACCTCATTTCAACCTAGAGCATCACTGAAACATTTTTGAAGTGGGTTTTTGGTCTCTTCAAAAAATGGTTTGTTGGGATCAACCATTTGCCTATGACTGAGCCCTCTAAAAACCACCTCGTATTTTGTGTCTATGGATCCTAGAAAAAATTGACCATGTAAAATTATTCATTTATATATGGATAATAGTATAATACATTTCTTTTACCTATTACCTTTGAAAAATGCATTTTATACACCCTCTTTGGAGCTCACTTGGCTTAGTTTGTTAGAGAGCAAATGGTTGATTTCAACCAACTAGCTCCAGAATGTTATTGCAGTTTGAGCCTTAGTTACCAATTTTGGACCCTGTCAATTTCTTATGATTATCTTGTATAGCAGGGAATAGGGTAGAATAATTAAACAACCCATTTTGGGGCCCCACTCTGTTCTTATAGGCCCATTCCATGGCCACTTGGGCTAGTTAGACAACACAAGAAAGGCCCATAAAACTGCATTGACTTTTTAAAGTTCACTCAATACTTTAAAATGATGTGATTTTTGGAAATATGTATAATGGGTATAAAAACGTGGTCTAGTACACTTAAACAATACTGTAAATAGAAACTAAGAATCACATAATTTTTTGTGTTTACCTAGACCCCTATAGTGACAGCGGGAACAAGAACCATGTTAGAGGTCGGAAAACTTGTATTACTCTGAAAATATTTTGGAACATTAATGTTATAATTCAAAATGGATGGTTTTATATCTTATACCATTTGATTATGGAAATGTTTTAGTTTACTTGCGTAAAATAAATGAGTGTTTTCCTCTTTAATCTCTCTCTAAATCCTGAAAAGTTGTCTTGATTTAAGTAAGTATGGATACCGGATGGAAGTTGCATAAATATATTCTAGGTATGAACTAAGAAGATGCACATGTTTCTCATAACCTCAAAAAGGTTTAACCAAATATACAAAGTATACACACTCGATGAGAGTGATTTAAGGGAGATCATGGAAATATGGAGATACCCTTACACCTGCACATGGTTATCATATCTTATCGATGGATTATGAATATTTTAATAATATTAGTTATTTAGCACTAAGAAAAATAAAAATGTTAATAATAAAATCTCTAAATATACAAAGGGGTATGTTTAAAAACAATCCTCGAATTTGGATGATCACAACATGGGTGTTACAGGTTTCTTTATCGAGTTGTAGATTTATTAGCTCTTGTAATTAATGGGTTCATAACGCCAATGAACATAATATCCTTTCATTAACACAATACAATGGTTATAAGAAGGGTGAACCGTGATGGTGGAATAGGTTCAACTAATGTTGAAGGTTTAATGGTGATAAGTTAGATAAAATTCTAAAAGTCCTTCAGGACACTCGTAACCGTATATCTACATTGGAGAAATAGGTAGTGGGTGAAAATTAAGAGTATGAGGAAGAATAACCTGAAAAACAAGACGAAAATAATGAGCAAGGGGATAAAAGAGCTCGCTTGGCTACTGAACTGTCTAGGGACATAAAAAGAATCATCCCACCCAAATTTAATGGAACAACCTTAGGAGATAGTTTTGAAAATTGGTTAAGTGAAATGGAACAGTACTTTGAAATAAGGGACTTTTCTTAGGAAACTAAAGCAATATGGTGTGCTTTCTAATGAAACATCTTCATGAAGAGATAACCATAAGATGGAATTATGAGTAGATACTACCTCCATCACTTGGGAGTAGTTCAAGGTATATTTTATCGACGTTGGTTGCCTAAAATATATTTTCATCAGAAAAATTTCTTAATTTTAGAACTTAACTCGTGGGTAAAATAAGTAGTATGGAATATTGGGAATGTTTTACTAAGGTGTTAAAATGTGTGCCCCAATACTAAAAGAACAATTTTTTTGGATTCGTAAGTTTATCATGGGATTAAATCCAAACATAGGAAGTGAAGTAGATGTTCATGGACCATCTACAATGGAATAAATGTTTGAAAAATACATAACACAATAACATAAATTGCAAGAAATTTTAGCCTTTATGAATGAATGACTCAAAAAGAGCTATAGCCGACATGCACCACTTGCTCCTAGGAAAACTTTGTGGAAGAAAGAGGGCATCAAAATGAAGAATGTCAAGAAAAATACAACTAAACTGTTGTAAACACAAGAAAGAATGAGCATAACAATACTACTTTTGGAGAAAATAAATTTGAAAGAAAATTCCTGTTAGGGGATATTTTAAATATGGTGGTGAGCACTACGCAAAAAAATCCCCAAAAGAATCAGGGGAATAACCAACAACAAAGAATTCATGCTACAACGGGTAATCACCAAGAAGAAAAATAGGCTAGCTCAATAAAAGTGCGAGAGTAAGCTTAATGGTTTTCCGATTACTATTTTGTTTGACATTGGTGATACCAAGTGTTTTATTTCTAGTAAGTTAGCTAGAAAATTATCTAAGAAAGCTGGATTTATGGAAAACACTTAGAATTTATAATACATGCATGATGTTATTCATACGATGAACCAATGTTTTTTTGAATCAACATTGGAAATACCCAATTGTACCCTTTGAACTTAACCTTTATGTGACTCCCTAAGGTCTTATGGCATCATAATAGGAGTAAAATGAATTTCCAAACACAAGGAAATACTGTACTTCTTTGATAAACATATAGAATGTCTTGATTATGCGTAGAAAATAACCATCATTTAGGGCATTAAGAGAGATTTTAAAGTTAGACAAATCTATACAATGCAACTTAAGAAAGCCAAAAACAAAGGTTTCATGTTGCACGCTATTAAGATTTCAGATTTTAGTGAGGAAGGTAAGACTAATTTCAAACATTTTCCACTTTTACGCAAGTTTAGGGATGTATTTCTAGAATAATTACCTGGAATTCCTCCTAAAAGAGAGTTTGATTTCACAATTGAAATTAAACTAGAAACAAAACCAATATCAAAAGAACCTTACAGAATGACAACAACATAGCTAGTAGAACTAAAAGTACAATTGCGTGAACTCTTGTCTAAAGGATTGATCCGACCTAGTGTGTCTCCTCGGGTAACACCGATCATTTTTGTTAAAAATAAAGATGGAATGTTAAGGTTATGCATTGATTATCTTATGCTTAACAAAGAAACAATAAAGAATTAATATCCTTTGTCGATGATTGATGACCTCTTTAGTCGGATGAGAGATGCATCTATTTATTCTAACAATGATTTATGATCTAGTTATCATCATTTAAGGATAAAAGATGAAGATATTCAAAAAATAACATTCGAGAAGATGCTATGGGCATTACTAGTTCACTATTTTTCCATTTGAACTCACTAATACATCGACAACATTTATGAACCTTATGAATAATATTTTAAATGAATTCTTAAATAAGTTTGTTGTAATTTTTTCTTGATGACATTCCGATTTACTCAAAGAACATTGATGAACGCAATGAACACCTATGAATGGTGTTGGAGGTATTGAGGAGAAGGAAACTCTATGGTGAAATTTCAAAATGCTCCTTTTATCAAAGTGAAGTACAATATCTTATCTCTATTATAAATAAGGATGGGATTTCTATCGACCAATCAAAAATCAAAGCTATTATGGAGTGACCAACACCTAAAAATGTACATGAGGTAAAAATTTTTATAGGACTAGCTAATTATCGCATAAAATTCATTAAATACTTTTCGAGAGTGGTGAACCAATTACTTCATTACTGAGAAAAAGGATAAAAAGTTTATATAGAGTCATAAATATGAGAGTACATCTAACTTTCTAAGAAAAAAATTACAACTACACCAATATTAAAGGTTTTAGATCCCAATGTAAAATTTATCATGGTAAATGATGCCTCAGGTGAATGATTGGGTGGAATACTTCTTCAAAATGACCATGTAATTTTTTATTATGAAAGTAGAAAAATTGATGGTACATGAGTAGAACCATGCACGCTACGACTTAGGGATTACTTCCACAGTTCATGCCTTACAACTTTGGAGGCATTATTTTGTTAGGAAAGCCATTTGAACTAAAAACTGATCATTTGGGGTTGAAATACATCTTTACGCAACCCAATTTGAATTCAAGAGAGCGTAGGTGGCTAGAATTTCTATCGCAATATGAATTTGATATTAGTTACATCAAAGGAAAAGAAAATCGGGTGGCTAATGCATGACATCGACTCGCAAAGAAACATATTTATGCAATTATAACCCTCATAACTCAATTTAAAGAAGAAATTAAGAAACAAATTCAATTTGATTTGGATTATCAAGAAGTCAAAAATGTGTTAGAAATAAATCGAATGATAGACGATACAAGGGTTTTAAGTTTGAATATGAAGGAATTTTTTGATTTAACAACATAGTTTATATGCCCTTGGGTAGTGCTCTCAAAATGTGTAATAATTTAATGATGCACCATATTTCGGGCATCCATGGGTAACAAAGTTGTATGATATTATATGCATGAGAATATTAGCTATGTTAATAAACAAGAAACTAAGTAAGTAGCTCCATGATCTAACTAAACCTATCATAAACATCAAGATGAGTGCTAAACAAGATAATTTCTACAATAATGAATTAAACTAAAACACTATCATTTTATCTCTAACTACTCTATGATTACTTAAAACATAAATTGAACCTAGTTAAACCTATGAACAATCAAATTAGATTTGTTGTTTTCTTCAATGGAGGTGAAGAGGTCTCTCTAAAATGGCTATAAGGCCAAGTTAGATACCCTCCTACTAACCTACTATGAAGTTATGGATGCAAGATGGAGGAGCTTCAACAATGGAGGATAGCCAAGAACTAATGCCTATTAGCCTAGCTAATGCAAATGAGGTCTAATGCCAATATCTCCAAATGTGAGAGAGAAGGACTTGTGAGTGAAGTTGTAAGGTTGAGAGGGAGGGGTGACCCTTCTATTTATAGTTTTTCACTTGGGAGAGTTTGGAATTTGGGTGCATGTGGGACTAAAGCTATTTTAGATTAGATTAGGATAAACATGCTTTAGGATTAGATAAGCTTGGTTTAGGCTAGTTAACTAGGATTTAGGCTAATTAAACTTGATTAGCAAGTGATTAGAGACTTATTGAGAGTTGGGAGGGGTTTGGATAACCAATTGTGATTGATAGATAGGCTATGAAGCCAACATAAGTGGTCTAGAGAGAATTATGGAGGTTCGAATGGTCGAAAGGAGGAATGTTTAGTTATTAAGAGAGATATTAGCCAAATAAGTTGAATATGGGAAGAATATGACCGAGAAGGTTTCATAAATGGGCATATGAGAATGGAGCGAAGAATGGGGAATTAACAAAGAATCGTCAATTGGTTGAATGGGAGGAAATTCTAAGTGTAAGAATATTTTAGGTGTCCGTAATGCCTCCGTTTTTTTTAAAAAAAAAAAAAAAAGATAAAATTTTTAAAATTCAAAAGGCCGTGAAATTTGGGCGGTTAGGGAAAAAGGGGGCTCTTTTGTGTTGTTTCTATTTGTCTTTTTTTTTCTGAGTGTGGAAGAGAGCCGCCGCCATGGGAAGAGCTCCACACCCGTTCTGTGCATCCACCAGGCATGAGGGAGGCTATTTCTTCTTAAGGGACAAGGGGTCTGCTGGTTTTGGTGCAAACGGTGAAGCATGGCGGGCTTGAGTGGTCATTGCAGCATTCATAAGACGTGGGTTTCCTCCAAATGTGATCCTGCTTTGTTTCAATCGTCGTGCAACAACGATCGTCTCCTTTTTCCAGCACCCTCATGGCCTATGCCAGAAGTCACCCAGCCTGTATTAAAATGGGGGAAACCCTTGGACAGCGTATGGACGTTCATAAAAACTAATGGAGAAGGATTCTGTCTGTTTTAGCTTATCACATTGCCAACATCCTCCCGTCGCTGTCTCATGGAATGCCATGATGGCAGCATATGCACATAATGGATGAATAGAAAAGAATCATGAAGCTGTTTGATAGAATGCCTCAAAGAAATGTAGTCTCATGGAGCGCCATGATTTGTAGGATGTGCAAAAAAATGAGTTTGTTGAAAAGGCCTTGGAAACTTTCAAGCAGATGCAAAACCATATTCCGCAACCTTAGTTGTATTCTCCCTATGTGTGTGCCTAAATGGGAGCTTTAAATTAGTATATGGACTGGTAAAAGTGCATACAAAAATGTGGAAATAAACACAAGGCATGAGAGTTGTTTGACTAAAATGCCTGATAAAAATGTGGCCTGCTAGAAAGGAACGTGGTATTATAGACTGAATACATGTAGATTTTTGCAGAATAGTTTGTTAGTTTTGTATGTAAGTTGTGGATGTACAAACAAGTTGGTGCTCATAAGGATCGGTTGAGCTTGGATTCATTCATGGAGATATGCGTGCTCATAACCTACTATGGTGGGTGAAAGCCAAATTTCATAACCTTTGCAAGCATCCTAACTCCTTGTGCCGAGATGTGAATTTTGGAGCAAGATTGTCGTGTGGTGGACTTGTTGTTTGTATGCGTTCTAACTAGCTTGGGGCACCTCATACACTGCATCATCGATTAACAGGATTTGTATACGAAGTGGGTATGTTAAAAAGCTCAGAAAATTTCAAGCAACTACTTATTCTATTGGAAAAATTCAAGTGATCGGGAAGTTGGTGTGACGTGGTGGAGGTTAGATCCAGGCTCGTGAACCGGTTGGTGAAGTGCCGAGAAGAACCCAAAGCCTGCGGCTTCGACCGACTTCATTCTCCAGGCATGGTTCTTCTTCCCTTACCTCTCATAATTCTCGTGTTTTAGTTCTCTTTTGCAACTAAATAGAATTTTAAATTATTAGGATTTTTAATACAGTTAAATGTCCCTTCAACTCATTGCAAAACAATAAAGTGTCGTGTCACAACTCTCGAAGTCATTATAACTCGTCTACTTTAAACCATGAACTATCACCCTCACTTCGAGATGATTTAGAAAACTCTTACCCTTCTTGATCGCTCCAATATCGTTTTATCGACCAGATGAATTTGACTCCCCATTGATAAAGTTGACCTTCTCCTTGTTTTAAATAGTTAAATTTTGCAATTTTGGAGACTCACTAAGTACCCTTCGCAACTCTGGAAATGAGATGTGAAGTTTCATTCGTGTACCTTGGTATACGAGGAGTCACCTTGATTTTTGGTTTGACCCAAAACGATCATATGACATCCTTTTGATGCTCTTATAGGAGCCCTGTTACATCGGTTTACAACAGTAGAGAGTTGTTAAAACTAGAAAGTTGGCTTTCGTTTTGGACCACCATTTGAAACCCGGAAAGAGAAATCACGTTCCGTCTTCGCAAACCTCTAGCGTTTATACTAGACAAATGCATGGAACATTCAGTATAGGAAAGAGCACTTTTGGGATAGTTTGGTGAAGCCATTTTGTAGGCCTCGGTCAGTTTTTGACGAGGTCAAACTGGACCAATTTCGTCTTGTCGCTCCAGAAAACTTGTCGCCATTTGAAAATGGTTTACTAGTTCTCAAGTCCGTCGACTCTGATGAATTCTCCTTATATAGGGGAACTAGTAGGAGATGTCTCGTTGCGTGCTTCTCCATCGAACGTCAATTATGGATGCGGTTTTCTAGGCCCTCGAGCTAACTTTTGTCATTTTACAACTGGGTGAACTACGACCAGTGGCCCCAGAGAACTAACCGCCAAACGCAAACCGTTCACTCTTTTTCAATTCCGTCAAGTTGCTATGAATTCTTGGTATATCTGGGGACACGTAAGAAGTTAATCGTGATGTGCGTGCTCATCGGAAGATAACCTTTGGAAGTAGTTTCTTAGCCTCGAGCCCGTTTTGTACGTTTTGTAGCTAGTGAGAAAATGTAAAAATAGAAAGCTGCGGGACCCTCGTAGGGTTACCAAATCACCCTGGAAACTTTTAACACACGTAAATAACTATTTAAAAACACTATAATGAAACTTGTTGTGTGTATTAGAACTTTTGACAAAATGATGTTTTCTCTCTCTTCCTTTCTCTTTCTCTCTCCTAGGTTTATAAAATGAAGAAAAATGAAATGCAATGAATACATGTTTCTAGACCTTTTTATTTCGATTGCAAATTGTAATTATTGTCAGATGTAAATGGGAAACTGAAAAATGATAATTATGATTGATTAGGGTGGATGCCATGCCAGCGATTTATCGTTGATATCATGCTCACGTGGGTTTTGCAGGATGGAAGAATGACGACAAAAAAGGTGATGTGTAATTTAATTATTATTATTGTAATTTTTATAGGTCATTGTAAAATGAATAACTGTATAATGTAGTCTCTTGTTACTGAAAAGTTATATTGAAATTTGTTAATATGTATGAGATGCTAGTTTTAGGGATATCTTAGGAAATGTGCATCTAATCACCGGTTCAATTTGTTTCTTAGTTGTGTATGGAAAAAAGGGTTTGATTTATACATAGTAAATTGAAATTGAAGTTAATATATTGTAGTACCTTCTCAGTATTCAATAAATGATTAAATTAATTTCTGGGTTATCTTCTTACCTTGCAAACATAATAAAGAGTTTTAATGGGAACACTCAACTTTAATAAAATATTCGTGCATAACTTGCCTGCATGTGTGATCCTTTTTACCATATAAGAAATTTAAGACCGTAGAACGAACTTAAGCTTTGCACTCGATGAGATCCCTAGGTTAGGTAAATAAAACCCCTAGTTGGAGTTTACCGTCATAGTCATTATGTTTAGCGACATTGTCGTGAACCCATATTTTAGGAATGACATGGTCCAACTTTATCAGAGTATGCGGTTTCCTTCTAGTTTTGGTAATCGCGAGAAGAATGTCCTCTCTTCAGGTCCGACACTAGGCTGAGTGGTGAAGACCGCCTTGGAAGTCACCTTATGAGTCCTTGTTAGAAGGAATGACTAAGCGGTGTAACCTTCCCATCTGTGGAGTAGGTAGAGATATTACTCCCTTGTATCCTATTGGATTTCCGGGCCTTACGAAATTAGATCTAGAAATTAACTTCATCAGTGAATGAAATCCCTGTTGGACCCAAACGACCTAAATGAAGATCGTGATATAGTTGTTCTATGTCTTGCATTCTCGTTAGTGAACCCTTTTGTCCCTCGTAGATAAATGTCTTGTCTTGGGCTTGTGAAAATTTAGTGCCTTGATCTTTCATGAAAGGATTATATAGGTAAATACATTTTAACCTTAATCACACCTATAATAGAGATTGAAGCCCAGGTGAAAGCTGGAATTAAGCTTAACCATGTGCTTCTTTAATATGTCGAGACAAGTGCTTTTGTATCTCTTTTGTTTTGAGACAATGCTAATAATGAGACCATAGTGCGATGTAAGAGCATATCATATAAGATAAAACAAGATTGGAGATTAGGATTAAGGTCACTCTTGGAGTCCTTTAAACTTAATTAAACATTTTCATGTGTTGTGAAAAAGAATATGTATTGCCTTGGTGTGACCAAACTTGAGAGAAAACAAAGGAAAAAATATATAAATATAAATAGGATCAAATTTGGAATTAAGTTATTGAACTTTATTAACTTTGGTAGTGAAATAACTATTCCGTGATCGATGGAGGTTCTTGGGGAGCTATCTCGACTCTATGTCTTCCTTAATCCCAATACCTCATCTGGACATCACGTTAGAATCTCTTGTGTAGCAAGAGTAAATTTTTACACATTAAATAAAAGTTTGAGAAGCAAAATCTTAACATAAGAATGAGAAAATTAGAATCTTGTAGGCATTTTGAAATATGGAGAATACTTATGTAAGTTATGAAGATTTGTCATAAGGGTAAAGAGAAAATTAAATGGTTGAACAATAAGTGAACTGTGAAACAAATTTTCAGAACATGTAGGTGGAAAAAGGGAGAAAATCATGCTTACCTAATAATGATCTTGGAAAGTTAGCCGTAACTAAAATACATTTAAAGTAATGATATGTCGTGGGTTCGCCGTTCCTAAAGTCATGTTTCTTGTGGTTGGGTCTTTGCTAGTATTCGTTCGTTGGGAAAAGTGTGGTATCGACATGCCGATGTCGTCTGCATGTGTCTATGTGAGTCGATGACTTATGTGATTGTCGCATGTGTGTCGAGTTTGTACTTGGAGCCCTTATTGTGTTGTGTGTAGTGAGCAATGTAAGTCAAAAAAAAAAATTATCCTGGTATTTTACTGTTGTATTTGGGTGTGTAAAATGTGGGCACTACATATGGTATCAGAGCGGAGGTTCATGCTCTCGAACCTCTGGGATGGATTGGAGTTGTGATGATTTTGCATGATAGTGATGGTGTTACATGATGGGTTGCATGATGGTGATAGTGTTTCATGATGGTGATAAATATTGGAAGGTAATGTGTTTTAAGAGTGATGTGATCTATGTCGTAATTGTGATAGTGTGAACGCACATGAGGTGTATGTCACTTAGTGTGCTTTTGTTATCATGTTGATGTGCTGGGGATGGGAGTATTCTCTCTCCTTCGTGTGGATTCTATGAAGAGTCCACGTGTGAATTACTTGCTTGGATTGTGTAAAAAGAATTCTAATGTGGATGACGGGGTGTTGGAACATTGTGGCATATTGTGATATGTGGGTGTGTCGATATGTGGTATGACTGGATTGATGTAAAGTGAATTGAATTGTATCATGATGTTTTACCATGTTTTGAAGAAATGTGTGTATCACTTTGTATGTAGCAAATGAATGTTATGTTGTGATGTTACTATGTCCATTGTATGTATGATTTGTGTAATATGTAATGATTCATGTTGTGATATAGGGGCATATAGTGAGCCTATGAACCCTATTGTATAGTGATTGCACTTTGGGTGCAAGATGTGGTAATGTGATGTATCGTAACCCGTGAAGGTAATGATTGTGTTGTACCCTATATATTTATACCATGCGTAAGACGTTATGGTTGTTGTGTGTGAATTACCATTGTGTTTGTGATGTAGTTATGTGTATGTTGTGGACCTTACACTAGATGACCCTAAGGGGATAAATTGTCAAGAGTGTATGTGTGGAGAGAGGAGGCGTGGACCAGGTTGTCATAATCTTGAGTTGAGTACAAGTGAGAAAGTGGAGTCTTATATAGACTGAAAACCCACTTTTATCTGTTTAGTATACTTCGAGCTTGCTCAGTATATTGTGGGTGCGCACCACCTTAGGCTCAACTTATGCAACCTTGTGTCCCCTGCTCTTTCCTATTGGATTGTTCATTGAATAATCCTATGTGATTTTGACTATGTTGATCCTTGTGGGAGTATGGAGGAATGATTCAGGCAGAGATGATGATAGTTACATTTTTGATAAACTCATTTTGGTTACATGTATATTTTCATGAGCTGAGGCTCGATGTCCGAGTGCCAGCAACTCGATGAGTACCCCTTTGGTGGCGGTATGAGGCCACATAGTGATTGTGATGTGCTATTTTCTCATTACGTATTTTATTCGTAAATTAATCTTTCTCTTTTATTGTTAGAACCAGCCATTTTCTTGATTGACATGTTCTTATATTTTGGGCATTTATTTGATTGTTGCATTAACATTTGGATTTTGCACTAACCTAGGCTAATTAGCCATTTGTTTTTCTTGGTTTTAAAACTTTCTTTTCATATTTGAGAGTTTTGTAGCCTAGCCCAAGGCTTTTGATTTTGCCACTTGGCATTTGAATGGATTGTTATGCTGGTTCTAATGTCGTAATGTGTTGGAATAGGGTCATGGGATTTACCATGGAGTGGTTAAACCTATGGACCCGCTTCGTTGTATGGGGGTACGCCCCAAGGAGTTACAGATAACTAGCGGGTTGTTGAACCACGAGTTATTATGTCACTTGGGTTGGGGGTGATGGGGCTCTATGTGCCCAGGGCCATAGGGTGACCCGACCTCATTAAAAGGAGAAAGGAGAGCCTCTATGGTTGAGGGCTTTATGGTTGAGTGACCCGATATTCTTGATGGGGCTCTATGGTTGAGTGACCCGACTTGGTTTTGACACTATGTTTCTTTCTCTTTGGGAGGTATATGGAGATTATCTGGTGATGCTTTGGGGAGTATATGGAGTTGCTTTATGATACTTCAGGAGATATATGGAGTTTTACCTGGTACTTTTGGAGATATCTGGGGTTTGTTTCGTGATGTCTTGTTATGTGGGAGTTGGTATAGTGAGTTATGTATACCTGTGTGAGTCTTTTTGACACCTTGTTATGTATGAGGCTTGACTCTCCCCTTGGTTGGTATGGACTTTTGGATATTGGATTGGAACTATGTTGTTATAGTCATGGATTGTTTTGGGTCATGTGATACCCGTTGTATATGTATCAGCGTGTTGATTTTGTTTGTTAGTCATATGTGTGTACTAGATCTATGTCTAGGGCGTAATTGTTGGAAATTAATTGTTATGTGGTCTACTTGTTGTCATTCCATGGTTGGTGAAACCCTTGTGATGTGATACGGTCGTGAAAGTATGTAAAAGTATGTTGTGAAATTTGGTGTTGTGTATGACCCTGGTAGGGTGTTGTGATTGTAGTTCATGATGGGAACCCACAGGAATGAATAAACTAAAATTTGATAAAAATGAAATTTTAAAGGACTTGAATTAAGAATAATGTTAATGGAAAGAGATTAATGAAATAACGAATAAGAGAGAACTGCCAATCTTCACAGAACCTTGAAAGTTGAAATTTCTACCTATTGTTCCTAGGGCCACCCCGTGACCGTGCTTTTGTGTCTGAAATCTTAACCCTAGCGCGTGCCTTCGCCTTATTCGTTCCTTGTTGTTTACCATTTCTCCTTCTTCATTGTATGTCGCATCGAGGACGATGCTTTCTTAAGGGGAGGAGAATGTAATGCCTTTTTAAAAAAAAAAAAATAAAAATAAAATAAAATAAAATAAAAAAGTTTTAAAATTCAAAAAGGCCGTGTTTTTGGGGGGTTAGGAAAGGGATTAGGGGCTCTTTTTTTTTTTTTTTTTTTTTTTTTGGAGAGGCCTTTTGGATTTTGGAATGCCATGGGGGAAGAGCTCCACATCATTGGCAGCTTTTGTTGGAATGGGCATGAGGGAGGCTATATTCATGGAAGGGAAATGTGTGGTTTGTTTTTGAAGCTTATGAAGCCTTGGAAACTTTGGCAAGCAAATGCCAGTGGTCATTGCATTCATGATTTGTAATAAGTTGGGTTTTTTTATTTTTGGCACTTTGATTTAGGGTTTTGATGACTTTGTCATTTGTGCATCCTAAAAATGCGAATTCTCCTTTATGCCCAAACCCTCATGGCCTAAAGAAAATCACCCACTTTATAAAAATGATGAGGAAAAATTGGGAGGGTTTGTTTTTGAGCAATGAAATTTTCAAAACTTTAATGGAAGAGTTTTGACGCCCATCAAAAAAGTAAAATGGGAAGGATTTTGTGTTGATTCACACATTGCCAACATTCCTGAAAGCCCAGGCCTGAATGGGCTCACATCCAAAAAAAAAAGAGAGAGGAACTTTTTGTCATGCGAGTGCATGTGATGCATGCATGAGTACTGCCCTAGTAGATGTTATGTAAAACATGGAAGCATGCATGCTGGACTTTCAACTAAATGTAGGGAAGAAATGCGGTTCTAGGAATTTGCAATGATAACCCAGGATATGCAAAAAAAATGGGAAAATGTTAAAAGGTGCATAAACTGTTTGATATAATGCCTCAAAGAAATGTTGTCTCATGGATAATGCCATGATGGCAGCATATGCAAAAATGGATGAATAAAAAAGATGGCATGAACTTTTTGATGAGAATGCCTCAAAGAAATGTAGTCTCATGGAAGCACCATGATGACCATGTGCAAAAAAAAATGAGTTTGAAAAAAAAGGCCTTGGTTTCAAGCAGATTAAAACCATATTCCACAACCTTATGTATTTCCCTGTGTGTGTGCATTTAAATGGGAGTTTTAAATTAGTATATATATGCTTTGGTAAAAGTGCATGAAATATTCAAGGCATGAAGAATCATGTTTTAAAATTAATCATTATGTGATGTTGTTTTTTTGATGAGAACATTAACTATTTGCAAAATATAGAGAGATGTTTTATCATGACATGACATGATTTTTGAAGTATGTACTAGACCATGGTTTGTTAGTTTTGTATGTAAGTGTGGTTTACAAACAAGTTGGTGCTCATAAAGATCGGTTGAGCTTGGATTCATTCGTCATGGAGATGTGTGCTCATAATCTTCTATGTGGTAAGCCAAATTTCATAACCTTTGAAGCATCCTAACTCCTTGTCGAAATGTAAATCTTGGAGCAATGATTGATTGTGTGGTGGACTTGTTGCTTGTATGCATTCTAACTAGCTTGGGGCACCTCATACCTGTTGCATCATCGATTGGATGATTTTGGATATGCACAAAGTGGGTATGTTAAAAAGCTCTAGAAACTTTCAAGCAACTACTTATTCTATTGGAAAAATTCAAGTGATCGGGAAGTTGGTGTGACGTGGTGGAGATTAGATCTAGACTGCTCGTGAACTGGTTGGCATGAAAGTGCCAAGCAAGAGATGTTGAACCAAAAGCTGCGGCTTCGACCGACTTCGTTCTCAGGCATGGTTCTTCTTCCCTTACCTCTCATAATTCTCATGTTTTAGTTCTCTTTTGCAACTAAATAGAATTTTAAATTATTAGGATTTTTAATACAATTAAATGTCCCTTCAACTCTTTGCAAAACAATAAAGTGTCGTGTCGTAACTCTCGAAGTCATTATAACTCGTCTACTTTAAACCATGAACTATCACCCTCACTTCGAGATGATTTAGAAAACTCTTACCCTTCTTGATCGCTCCAATATCATTTTATCGACCAGATGAATTTGACTCCCCATTGATAAAGTTGACCTTCTCCTTGTTTTAAATAGTTAAATTTTGCAATTTTTGGAGACTCACTAAGTACCCTTCGCAACTCTGGAAACGAGATGTGAAGTTTCATTCGTGTACCTTGGTATACGAGGAGTCACCTTGATTTTTGGTTTGACCTGAAACGATCATATGACATCCTTTTGACGCTCTTATAGGAGCCCTGTTACATCGGTTTACAACAGTAGAGAGTTGTTAAAACTAGAAAGTTGGCTTTCGTTTTGGACCACCATTTGAAACCCGGAAAGAGAAATCACGTTCCGTCTTCGCAAACCTCTAGCGTTTATACTAGAAAATGCATGGAAACATTCAATATAGGAAAGAGCACTTTTTGGGATAGTTTGGTGAAGCCATTTTGTAGGCCTCGGTCGCAGTTTGACGAGGTCAAACTGGACCAATTTTGTCTTGTCGCTCAGAAAACTTGTCGCCATTTGAAAATGGTTTACTAGTTCTCAGTCCCGTCGACTCTGATGAATTCTCCTTATATAGGGGAACTAGTAGGAGATGTCTCGTTGCGTGCTTCTCCATCGAACGTCAATTATGGACATGTTTTTCTGGGCCCTCGAGCTAACTTTTGTCATTTTACAATTGGGTGAACTACGACTAGTGGCCTCGGAGAACTAACCGCCAAACGCAAACCGTTCGCTCTTTTTCAATTCCGTCAGTTTCTATGAATTCTTGGTATATCTGGGGACACGTAGAAAGTTAATTGATGATGTGCGTGCTCATTGGAAGATAACCTTTGGAAGTAGTTTCTTAGCCTCGAGCCCGTTTTGTACGTTTTGTAGCTAGTGAGAAAATGTAAAAGTAGAAAGCTGCGGACCCTCGTAGGGTTACCAAATCACCCTGGAAACTTTTAACACACGTAAATAACTATTTAAAAACACTATAATGAAACTTTTGTGTGTATTAGAACTTTTGACAAAACGATGTTTTCTCTCTCTTCCTTTCTCTTTCTCTCTCCTGGGTTTATAAAATGAAGAAAAATGAAATGCAATGAATACATGTTTCTAGACCTTTTTATTTCGATTGCAAATTGTAATTATTGTTAGATGTAAATGGGAAACTGAAAAATGATAATTATGATTGATTAGGGTGGATGCCATGCCAGCGATTTATCGTTGATATCATGCTCACGTGGGTTTTGCAGGATGGAAGAATGATGACAAAAAAAAAGGTGATGTGTAATTTAATTATTATTATTGTAATTTTTATAGGTCATTGTAAAATGAATAACTGTATAATGTAGTCTCTTGTTACTGAAAAGTTATATTTGAAGTTTGTTAATATGTATGAGATGCTAGTTTTAGGGATATCTTAGGAAATGTGCATCTAATTCACCGGTTCAATTTGTTTCTTAGTTGTGTATGGCAAAAAAAAAAGGGTTTGATTTATACATAGTAAATTGAAATTGAAGTTAATATATTGTAGTACCTTCTCAGTATTCAATAAACGATTAAATTAATTTTGGGTTATCTTCTTACCTTGCAAACATAATAAAGAGTTTTAATGGGAACACTCAACTTTAATAAAATATTCGTGCATAACTTGCTTGCATGTGTGATCCTTTTTACCATATAAGAAATTTAAGACCGTAGAACGAACTTAAGCTTTGCACTCGATGAGACCCCTAGGTTAGGTAAATAAAACCCCTAGAAGGAGTTTACCATCATAGTCATTATGTCTAGCGACATGGTCGTGAACCCATATTTTAGGAATGACATGGTCGACTTTATCCAGAGTATGGTTTCCATCTAGTTTTGGTAATCGCGAGAAGAATGTCCTCTCTTCAGGTCCGACACCAGGCTGAGTGGTGAAGACCGCCTTGGAAGTCACCTTATGAGTCCTTGTTAGAAGGAATGACTAAGCGGTGTAACCTTCCCATCTGTGGAGTAGGTAGAGATATTACTCCCTTGTATCCTATTGGATTTCCGGGCCTTACGAAATTAGATCTAGAAATTAACTTCATCAGTGAATGAAATCCTGTTGGACCCAAACGACCTAAATGAAGATCGTGATATAGTTGTTCTATGTCTTGCATTCTCGTTAGTGAACCCTTTTGTCCCTCGTAGATAAATGTCTTGTCTTGGGCTTGTGAAAATTTAGTGCCTTGATCTTTCACGAAAGGATTATAGGGTAAATACATTTTAACCTTAATCACACCTATAATAGAGATTGAAGCCCTAGGTGAAACTGGAATTAAGCTTAACCATGTGCTTCTTTAATATGTCGACAAGTGCTTTGTATCTCTTTTGTTTTGAGACAATGCTAATAATGAGACCATATAGTGCGATGTAAGAGCATATCATATAAGATGAGTAAACGAGATTGGAGATTAGGATTGAGGTCACTCTTGGAGTCCTTTAAGCTTAATTAAACATAATCATGTGTTGCAAAAAAATATGTATTGTCCTTGGTGACCAAACTTCGAGGAAACAAAAAAAAATATATAAATATAAAAAGGAATTCCATAAGTTATTGAACTTTATAATAATGGTAGCGAAATAACTATTCCGTGATCGATGGATGTTCTTGGGGAGCTATCTCGACTCTATGTCTTCCTTAATCCCAATATCTCATCTGGACATCACGTTAGAATCTCTTGTGTAGCAAGAGTAAATTTTATACATTAAATAAAAGTTTGAGAAGCAAAATCTTAACATAAGAATGAGAAAATTAGAATCTTGTAGGCATTTTGAAATATGGAGAATACTTATGTAAGTTATGAAGATTTGTCATAAGGGTAAAGAGAAAATTAAATGGTTGAACAATATGTGAATCTGTGAAATGAATTTTCAGAACATGTAGGTGGAAAAAGGGAGAAAATCATGCTTACCTAATAATGATCTTGGAAAGTTAGCCGTAACTAAAATACATTTAAAGTAATGATATGTCGTGGGTTTCATTCCGTTCCTAAAGTCACGTTTCTTGTGGTTGGGTCTTTGCTAGTATTTGTTCGTTGGGAAAAGTGTGGTATCGACATGTAGTGAGATGTAGTCAAAAAAATATCCCGCATTGTGTGTCATGTGAGTCGATGACTTATGTGATTGTCGCATGTGTGTCAATAACAAATGTAATGTTTGAAATGATTAGAATGATCAAGATGCTAAACAAAGAATAGCTTAAGATTATGAACATAAGAACAATATCTTAAGAAAGATACATCTCACAACACAAAGTTTGCAAAATAGCACCATCTTCTATTCCTCAAAATAATTAAAAGAAAACAAAAAGTGTTTCTTCTTCACAATAGATCTCAATATTCCAAAATATCAACCCCTTGGAATGCATAAGAATCCCTTATTTACAATAAAAGGAGTCGAGAGAAAATAGGATAAATCCTAGAAAATAGTCTTTTAAAAGAGAGTCCTATTTTGCTTGACTCCCATGTAGGAGACCAAGTCAAAATTTGCTTCCTATGTGACAAAACAAAAATGAAAAAGACATGTCGATTTCAAGATTGAAATGACATGTTGCATTGTGCTTATTCTATATCATCATCTTTATCTTCCTCCAACAAAGCCTGCTTGTCTCAAAATTCTTGGATTTTTGGATTATACCCTACATCTCATTCTCATCAGGCGTGGTGGAATGATCACTCAGAACTTCACATGTTTCCTGAGTATCACTAGCATTGCCAGGAAGCTTTTTCAATCTCTTGTTGAGTTTCCTCAGGGTCTCCAAAGAATGTTCAATTTTCACAAACCTATCAATGATTTCCATGCTGAATCCGTAAGTTGGTTCATGCTGAATTGATTCTTGGATCTATTTGTAAAGGTCATCAACAGGCAGGATACCCGAGCTTTCACTCAACACTTTAGCATAGATCTTGACTAGCTCTTCTTCTAAGTCATTCTTACCATCAACCAATTGATCTCTTGATTCTCTCAATTTGCTGCAAGCTTCATTAAGAATCTTTATTCTAAATCTGATGGCTTTAGTTAGCTGAAAATGTTTATCCCCATGTGGAATGATGCCTTCTTTGACCAAGATGCGGGATGGAACCTGTTTCAGCGTTTGGAGAGCTTCGAAAGTCAATTCTAGGTTCCCGATTTCTGCTGAAAATTCATCATCCATTTTCTCTCCATCTTTCTTTATATCCTCTAAGTATTGGTAGACTTCCACAGTATCTTCGATGACTTCTTTTCCTTGCAGGAGCAGCCTTTGGGTCCATTCATCGACCGTTCTCCCCTTTTCATTAATCTTCTTGATCATGGGTACCGATGAGAAATCGAACCGATAGGAGTAGAGGATGATGGTGTTGACTTAGGAGGCTTTGAGAGCTTGAGTAGCACTTCTGTTAGCTATTGTACTTTCTCTTTTAACTCATCTCTATTTTCCTTAGTTTCCCTCAGCTTCTGGCACAACACATTCATGGCATCAGGTGTCCCTGTGTTGCACTCCCTATGTCAGTTACTTTCCTAGAGCCACCCTTGTGATTTGATAATTTGTGACAATTATGTCATCTTTAGTTTTATGAGTTGTGGGAGTAGCAATCTCTGCAAATTTATGCCCGAGACATACATCCATTGAAATCCTTGAGACTGTTTTGGGTTTCTTGGCTGACTTAGTGGGAGTGACCTTGAGGGAACTGAAATCAAAGGCTGGTAATGGGACAACTACCTTCCTCTTCCTCGGAGTTTGATCTACCAACCATTGAGGTGTATTGGAATAAGTTGCTTCCATTGCAGGCATTATGGTCACATCTTCAGGTGGAGGAGGATTAGCTTGTGGAGTGGTAACCACCGTAAGTGTAGCGCCCGTGGTAGGGAATGAAGGTGTAGTAGGGGGAGGCATGTCCATGGTTAATTGGGGTCCAGTGGGGAGAGGTGAGAGACTAGAAAAGATACTAGCCATGGCTGAGGAACTTGGTGAAGAAATCTGAGGCAAGGAAGGTTGAATAGGAGGAGGCAAGGATTCGGAATTAGAGCTTGAGAAGTGGGAGGAAGACTTACCTCTGATGAACTATCTACCAAAGGAGGAATGGAAGGCTAAATAATCTCTTCTCTTGAAGGAATATTCCCTTATTCTGGTTGTGGAGGTGAATCAAGAACCTCAACTGTTTGTGGGAGAGTGGCCACTAGTGTAGTTACTTGATCTTCTCCCTTTCTTACAAACTTAACCTTTATTGGACTTTTGGAAGGGTTCTTATTCTTTTCCTTTTTCATTTTTAGGGTCCCTCTTCCAAAGCATCTAAATTTGCAAAACTCCCTTCTTTATAGCTCATTCCTTAAGAAATGAGCCACGCCTTAGTACGGGAAAGAATTTGAGTAGCTCTTCCCGTGATAGAAGCTTTCTCAGCAATGGACCAATTAATGGCCAGGAATACATATTGATCTTCATTTAACCCATCATACGAGGCATCAAGGACACTCTCGTTGTCTTTAGTGCCTTTTGGGATGTCAGATAAATCCAACATTTAGATTTCTTCAATTGTCAACCTGTTATTGTCTTTTCTTCAGATGGCAACTTCATCCCGAAGATCAACCCAAATATCTTCTATGTTGGGAACATGTAGGTATAAAGTCTCGTATGACTTAAGGACTCCTCGGAAATCAAATCTGTCTCTATGCTTCTTCAAATTTTCCCTGAAGCTTGTGCACCACGTTCTTAGTTTTAACCACCGTTGAGCACGTGTACCTTCTAATGGAAATGGAGAAGGATACAACACCTTTGTGTTTGGTTTGTTGGAATTTGTGGAAATCCAACAACTATCTTACCAACTCAATTAGGATCAGCTTATCACCCGGGAATTTGGGCAATATAAAAGGATCACATGGATACATGACCACCCACAGTATGTGAAATTTTTGAACTATAAGAAGATGCATCCCCATTTTGAGACTTTGGCCCATGCTTCATCAGAGACTCTTCTTTTCCTTAGATTAGGGTTCATCCTGTAGATATTTTCATAAAAGAAAGCATCGTTCACTCTTCTGAACTTGATCTTCGGAACCTTTCATTGTCAAACTGAGGGAAGTATTGATATATGTGTTCTGTTACCCTATCTCCTTTTGCATCCAACCTGGATAATTTCTCATGCCGACTGCTACATAGGTGACATACGACGACATATAGAATTTTCCCGTAGTCAAGACTGTCTTCATCTGGGAATCAATCTCATCACTTATAAGACTGCTCCAATCAATCCCTTGTTCGTTCTTCTTCATAATAACCATGAATTGATACATCCATCCTTGGAAGTCCCTTGACTCAGGGAGTCCAAATACTCGACTTAGCAAGGTGATGATGTCACTGATTTCAAGGATGAAATCACTCTTGGGGACAAACTTGGGAAACCTTGAGACGGCCGGCTTGGCCTTGATCAAGAACTTTCTATTCACATTCCTAATGCAAGTATTCTTGATCTTTGTCCTAGGATTTTTGTGCTGACTTAAGATCTACATCAACATATTCCTAAAAGTTGGGTAATCTTAAGAGGTCATCAAAATAACCCCCATCCAACTTCACTATGACTTCTCCTGCTTGATTTTTCACTGAGCGAGAGTCCGAGTCATAATGGGAAGCACATGCCAAAATGAACTCAAGGCATTGAGCAGACATTGGGAATCCTACTGCAAGAGGGAGGCCACTGTTGGTTATTGACTTCATCCAGGGACTCTGAGAAGAATCCTTGGTTCTATTCCAAAATCTTCCATGTCAATGTTACCAAGTTCCGTATCTCGGATGTTGTAATTAAAATCTATATATGAGGGGGATTCCATCTTCTAATACTTGTATTTCATCTTCCTTGACCTGTTGACTTGTCTTTAGATGATCCAGGATGCGACATGAGAAATCCTGAAGAAATAACACCTAGACAAATCCTATATGAGAAATCAGACTTGGAAGCTTGATGAGCAACCCCACAGACCTGCCACACTATCTAGATTTTAGGACTTGTAAAGCACCTGATGAAACCTGACACACTAGAGAAAGAGTGTCGGAACTTAGTATATGTTGGACACTCTGCAAGACCTGACACAATGGAGAGAGTGTCAGAATTTAGTATATGTTGGACACTCTGCAAGACCTGACACACTGGAGAGAGTTTCGGAACTTAGTATATGTTGGACACTCTGCAAGACCCGACACATTGCGGGAATCAGAAGATGTTGAGCACCTCGCAAGACCTAACACACTGTGGGAATCGGAAGATGTTGAGCACCTTGCAAGACCCGACACACTGGAAATCAGATGTCGAATGATGTTGGATGACCAACACTTAGAAAATCCTGAAACACTGTGGAACTTGGAGATTGTAAAACACCCTGCAAAACCCAAAATAAGGGATCAGGTTTTTGAGATGTCAAGACATGCAATCTTTCCTCCATTTCAATGAGCTTAGGACTTGTATTCTTCTCCATTTCTTTAAACACAAAAAGGTATATTCCAAGGTAGAGAATAGGAAAACACCCTAAGGGTGAACTCTTAATCAATAATTTATATTGGAATATAACCCAAAAAGAAGAAGAAAACCGAAAACCTTAACCCTAGAAGAAAAGCAAGAAAGGAAGGAGAATGTCACAAAGAACATCACAAAAACATATTCAACAAACCTCACAAGTAGAGGGTAGAGAAAATACCTTCAGTAAAATCTAAAAATAATCAAAAATGAATCACGCAATCGAGCACAAAATCAAATTGGGTTTGAAGGTTGAGAGAGCATGCATGAGAAAATCCATGCAACCAAAAGTACAATAGATAAAAATGACGTGTAAATCCAACTATTTATAAAAACCCCTACATTTATTACACTTCACATGACATGTGTGCCAACTACCTAACAACTCAGAGTTAATGCCATGTCATCATGCTTGGAGTGCCGAAAACCCGATACAAAGGATTAGCTATCAATTCGGGTTTTGGGTTTTGGGAACAGATGACATGAAACATGAGATGTTTGGGTGTTCTAAGGTTCAAAACCCAACACAAAGGAACCTATCAGGTTTTGGGAACCAGATGACATAAAACATGAGATGTTTGGATGTTCCAAGGTTCTAAAAACCTGACACAAAGGAACCTATCGGGTTTCGAAGTCAAGCTACATGTAGCATGCTTTTTGTAAGTCATGTTCCAATGTTCAATAGTTCGAAAACCCAAAATACTAACTTGTTTCAGGTTTCGGGTTTTAGGAAACAATTTGCATATAGCATGTAAAAAACATGTTTTCATGTTGTTGAAACCCGAAAACCTGAAAATCTCCTCAAAAGGGCATTTTAGGAGATTTTTCCAAAATTCTATGGTTATCTTAATTTTAGCTGGAATCACTAAAATGAGATAACAACTGGCTCTAGTTGGGGACTTTCTTGGTGACATCAAAGGAAGAGAACTCAGAATCTCTGGTTTTATCCATTGGGCTATGGAGTTTGAAGAAAGAAGAAAACCAAAAACAAAGAAAGAAAGAAAGGAAACAAAAAGCAAACACACGACAGAAAACAAATTATGTACAATGCAAGAGAGCATCTTGCATTACTGATGGAACAACTTTAGATGTTGACCACTGAAAGGTAGAGGGAGCAACTCTCCATCAAGGTATGATAGACAGAAGCTATTTTCACCATTCACCTAATGTACTTTGAAAGGTCCTTTCCATAAAGAATCGAACTTTCCATGCATCCCTTTTTGTTCTCTTCTCTTGTCCTAGAGAAGTACTAGATCTCCAACCTGGAAATCATGTTGCTTTGATTTTTGGTCAAATATCAATTTGAATTTGATTTGATGGTCTACAATGCGATCCACCACCTTGCTCCATTCTTCTTCTAGCTTGGCTAGATACATTATCCTTTTCTCGATAGAACTTTGAAAAGTTTCATCCTCAATTGCTTTAGCCAACTATAAGGCTGGTAATTCCATGGAGATAGGTGTCTCAGTGTTAATCCCATACAACACCTAGAATGGAGACATCCCAATAGCTCATTTAGGAGTAATCCGATCAGCCCATAATGCATCATACAATGCTTTGTGCCATGTCCTCTGATTCTCATCAACCAACTTTTTGATTATGGTCACTAGGTTTTTGTTGCTTGATTCAGCTTGACCATTACCTTGAGGGTAGTAATCGGATGAATGAGCCAACGTGATCCCAAATCCATAACAAAATTATGTCAACTCATGGGATGAGAAATTGGAGGCGTTGTTAGCAATGATCTTGTGAGGCACGCCAAATCTGACAATTATATTTTCTTTGAGGAAGTTGCAGACAACTTCAGAGGTTGCCTGCTTGATTGGTGCAACTTCCACCCACTTGGTGAAATAGTATGTGGTAGTGAGCACGTAGTTATGTCCCGCACTGGAGGTAGGATTTAATACTCCAATGAAATCAATTCCCCACTGGCGAAAAGGTTCTTCAATCACCACAGGCTTCAAGGGAAGAGCTGTTAACTTAGGATGACCAACAAAATGTTGACAAGCTTCGCATTTGGACACCCATTCTGCTGAGTCTCGAAAGAGAGTAGGCCAATAGTACCTGGCCCGTAGGATCTTGTAGGCTGTCACGGAGGAGGAGAAATGTCCTCTACATGCTAGATTATGGAAGGATTCTAGTAACCTCACCTGTTGAGACTTATCAACACAGCGCAGGAATACACCATCAATACCTTTCTTGTATATTCCATTATCCCACAGATGTATCTTGCAGATCTTAACTTAACTTTCCTCTTCTCCTTTTGGCTTAAATGCAGGGGGCATTCACCATAAGTCAAAAAGAAAGCAATATCTATGTACCATTCGTTGGTTGTGCTCACAAAAAGCACCATGGGCAATTCTGAAGAGGCATCCTCAATTTTTTCACATTCTATCTCAACATTATTTTCTGCAATCAATTGGCACAGGCCCCTTCCTCGTACCAACTTGGTAGGTCTGATGTCCAAGTCATACTCCTAGACTTTAGCTATCCAGTTACCCCATTGACTACCCAACTCTTGTTGAGTCAAGATGGATTTAACTCGGCAAAGATTGGGAACGAGAACGAGGGTATGAGAACTTAGCACGTAATACCTAAAATGTTTCACTGCTCTCACCACCACATAAGCATGCTTTTCAATTTGTGACATTTTCAATTCGTGTTCTTTCAATGGGCAGCTCATGAAAGCGATGGGAGCTTCAATTCCTTCTTCATTTTCTTACATCAAGATGGTTGATACTGTATGAGCGGAAGCATAGCTGTACATGATGAAATCTTTTTGAAGTCTGGACATACTAGAATGGGGGCATGTGCAATTGCCTTTTTGACTTCTTCAAAAGCAAGCTTCCCTTCAGTGCTCCATCAAAATGGAGTTTTCCCTTTCATCATCCCAAGGATATCCTTAGTTTTATCGAGCAAAATCAAGTACAAATCTTTGTAGGAAATTAACCTTCCTGAAAAAGGAGTGCACCCTAGTTTTGCTTATGGGTAGGGTAAGGATTTGAATGGCCTTCACCCTCTCTGGGTTGATTTTGGTTCCTTCTCTAGTCACAATATGACCCAACAACTTTCCTTTTGTCACTCCAAACATGGAATTTTTAGGATTTAATGAAATCCCATGACACCTACTCCTTAAGAGTACCTGTTCAGAGTGATCATAATGATCACTTCATTTTTTAGAGAAGACCGTCAAGTCATCCAAAAATACACAATTATGATCTTACCCATTAAATCCTCGAAAGCTAAGTCCATAGCCCTTTCAAACGTGGCCCGATGATAATCAAACCAAAAGGCATTCTCTTGTAAGAAAAGGTTCCCATGGAGTGGTGAATGTTGTTTTATGTTGATCTTCAAAGCAGCTACCTCAACTTGATTATACCCCAAAATCCATCAAGCATCGATAACATTTCTACTCCAAAGGATGGAGTCTTTTAATACTGGTCCATGATGGGCAATGGATAATTGTCCTTTAATGAAGACTGGTTGAGATTCCGGAAGTCACTACAAATCCAGATTTCACTGTTCTTCTTTCTCACAGGGACAATGTTCACAACCCAGGTGGAATGATGGATCAGAAAGATAATCCTTGCGTCTAACATTTTTTGAATTTCTGCAAGAATAGTCCCTAAGATCTTGGGGTTGTAATGTCTCTGCTTCTGCCTGTGGGGTTTAACTCGGTGCTTCAAGGGAATTCTATGTTGCACATCCTTGGTCTTTAAAGACTTTAGATCCATGTATGACCATGCTAGGACGTCCATATATCTCTTCAAGAGTGAAGAGAATCTTTATTTTTCCTCGGTGAACAACATTTACCGATGTTTACCATCCACGGTTGATCAGTGGAACCTAGGTTAACTTGATCTACCTCTGACGAGGAAGCACCTTCAGTTTGCCTTTTACCCTGAATAAACCGGTCATGCTTGTCAAACAAACCTTCCAGAGAAACCAATCCCTTGGGAATCTTATTGCCTTTTAGCTGAATGAACTCACCGTCAATCTCTTGATATGAACTTGAAACAAATTCACGGAAAGCTGATTTTGATCCTTCAAAATATAGTTCACTAAAATTATTAGCTTTTTCAAGGAAAGACAGTACCTGTTGATCATCATTGAATACTTGCCAATGTGTTGAATTATCTGGAACACTGGGACGATACACAATCTCAATGGTGTATGTGTCTTGTTTGAACTGTGGATGAGGAAGGAGAAGAGATGCAGACACGACCAATGAATCAGCCTTGTTGTTGTAGTCCCTCAGAACTTCCTTGATAGAAAAAGCATCGAAGCATTCTATGTTGTCCCATACTTTGTTCCTGTAATGCTTTAGGTGATCATTTTTCACTTGATAAACCCCTTTCACTTGATTTACAATGAGCTCCGCATCTCCTTACACTTTGAGGTTTTGAATTCTTTTTGTCTTGCCATTTCTAATCCTAATAACAAAGCTTCATACTCGGCTGTGTTATTAGTATTATCAAATTACAAGTTGAAAGCAAAGGGAAAGATCTCAAAATCTGGAGATATAAGAACTACGCACTAAGCACTGATCCAAGAGTTGAAACTTCTCCGTCGAAATTGAGGGTCCAAATACCATTAGGATCCTCTTCCTTAACATTTACATCTGGTACCTCTGATGTCATGAAATAATTCCCTAAGCCAACATCTTCAAAAAGAATTTGAGCCTTGGGGTCATCGACTTAGTGACTAAATACTTCACTTGAGGCTCAGGATGGAGAATACGAGGAAATCCATTAACTGGAATTTTAGCCTTGGTCCAGTCCATATTGATCTCTCCTCTGAAATCTTTACAAAAACCTCTCCCCAAGAGAATACCATAAGCAACTGGGATATCAACAACCAGAATGGTCATTTTTACTCTCTTCTCCGGGAAGGCGACAAATGCAAATTGTGCATCTTTGATTTGACCAATCAAAGGAACTTGTTTGGTTTCCATGGAGTAACACCATCCATATGATTTAGTCAAAGTAAGTCCAAGGGCATGAGCTACTTTTGCGGGCATCACGTTATCGGAAGCTCCTGAGTCAATTATGTAATTGCTGAGTTTGAACCCGTTTATGAGTAAAGACAAATAAAATGGTTCGATCTTCCCTGAAGGAGAAACAAAGGTCATATTGGTCTGAGGTGAAGGTTGAGTAGGACTTGAAAAAATACCTTTTGACGATGAAGGGATAACATCCTTACTTCTAATGAATTTGGCAAGCTTTTCAAATTGCTCAGGATTTGACTAAAGATATTATGCTTCTGACATTTGGATCTTAATTCTTTTTGCATGGTCAATAATGTCAAAAGTAGTATATGAAGGAATGATGGTAGGCTCAATTTTGTTTATATTGGTTTGAGCTAAGGTACTGGTCTTGGGAGTAGGAGAAGGAAGATAAGAAGAAGTTTTTACTTTTTTAGTTGTCTCCTTTTCAGTTTGTGCTGAGATAAGAGAGCCTCTCTTGGCCATGATCACAGAGCTTCGTTATTCTTCTCCCTAGAACCTTTAACTAGTTTTCTAGGATTCTGAGATTGGGATCGAGTGAAGAATGTGAATGACTGACCATCATGTTTGCATCCGGCTTCCTCGTATTCCAAATACCCATTCGGAGTCACCAGCTAAATCATCATAGGAATCATCAACATATCCCAAAGCTTCAAAATATTCATGAGAATCTTGTTCTTCTGGTTCTTCCTCTTCATCAACTATCTCTACTGTAGCATTAATAGGAGGAGCTTCAATAGCCAGTCTGGGTTGAGTAGCAGTCAACCGCGGTCTATCTCTTGTGGGATCGCCATTAGTATTATTGAAATTTGGTCTAGGAATATCTTGATACTAACGCGTTGCTCACTGTTGAGACATCTCGCTTTTTCAAAGCAATCAAGTTGTTAGCCATTTTTGAATCATTGGATTAGTAGTACTCGAGAAGAACTCGATTTTTACGCTTGGATGATTCTTTTTCATCTTTCCGCCGAGTAATAAGATTGTCTTCTATTTTGGTGGTGTGGCTTTGTAGTGGCCAAAGGGATAAACAAGTAGAAGATTTTGAAGGGATAGAAGAAAAATGAGTAGAATGAAGGTGTTGGTTGGATATTTTGTCATGCCAAAATATGAGGTTCAACCATAGTACATGGGATTAAATCCCTCCTCAAAGACAGGTGAGGTTGCCTGTTTATTACTAATCTAAAACACAACAAAAATAATATGTACAATATTCACACTAATCTAACCATTGGGGTTGGGATAGAATCCTGAAATCCATATCCACAATAGATGGAGACATTGCTGTTTTCGAAGTGAAATAGATTGGAAAGGGAATTACTATTATGGAAAAACACAATGGAAAGGGAACGAGAGGAACGTATTTTCTTTCGAGTAAACACAGAGCACAAAATAATCATACAATCTTTAGATAACAAATGTAACGTTTGAAATGATTAGAATGATAAAGATGCTAAACAAAGAATAGCTTAAGATTATGAACATAAGAACAATATCTGAAGAAAGATACATCTCACAACACAAAGTTTGCAAAATAACACTAGCTTCTATTCCTCAAAATGATTAAAAGAAAAAACAAAGTCTTTCTTCTTCACAATAGATCTCAATATTCCAAAATCTCAACCCTTGGAATGCATAAGTATCCCTTATTTATAATAAAAGGAGTCGAGAGAAAATAGGATAAATCCTAGAAAATAGTCTTTTAAAAGAAAGTCCTATTTTTGCTTGACTCTCACATAGGAGACCAAGTCAAAATTTGCTTCCTATGTGACGAAACAAAAATGAAAAAAACATGTCAATTTCAAGATTGAAATGACATGTCGCATTGTGCTTATTCTGTATCATCATCTTTATCTTCCTACAACAAAGCTTGCTTGTACCAAAATTCTTGGAATTTTTGGATTATACCCTGCATCTCATTCTCATCAGGCACGGTGGAATGATCACTCAGAACTCCACATGTTTCCTGAGTATCACTAGCATTTCCAGAAGCTTTTTCAATCTCTCGGTCGAGTTTCCTCAGGGTCTCCAAAGAATGTTCAATTTTCACAAACATGTCAATGATTTCAATGCCTGAATCCATAAGTTGGTTCATGTTGAATTGATTCTTGGATCTGTTTGTAAAGATCATCAACATGTAGGATACCTGAGTTTTCACTTAACACTTTAGCACAAATCTTGAATAGCTCTTCTTCTAAGTCATTCTTACCATCGACCAATTGATCTCTTGATTCTCTCAATTTGCTACAAGCTTCATTGGGAATATTTATTCTGAATCTGATGGTTTTAGTTAGCTGAAAATGTTTATCCCCATGTGGAATGATGCCTTCTTCGACCAAGATGTAGGATGGAATCTGTTTTAGCATTTGGAGAGCTTTGAAAGTCAACTCTAGGTTCCTGATTTCTACTTGAAAAACTCATCATCCATTTTCTCTCCATCTTTTTTTATATCCTCTAAGGATTAGTAGACTTCAAAGATCTTTGATGACTTCTTTTCCTTTCGGGAGCAACCTTTGGGTCCATTCATCAACCGTTCTCCCTTTTCGGTAATCTTTCGATCATGGGTACCGATGAGAAATCAAACCTAATAGGAGTAGAGGATGATGGTGTTGACTCAGGAGGCTTTGAGAGCTTAAGTAGTAATTTTGTTAGCTATTGTACTTTCTCTTTTAACTCATCTATGTTTGCCTTAGTTTCCCTCAACTTCTGGCACAACACATTCATGGCATATTTTGTGTCCCTCCTGTGCTCCCTTTATTGTTACTTTCCTAGAGCCACCCTTGTGATTTGATAATCTATGACCATTATGTCATCTTTAGTTTTATCACCATGGCAGGAGTAGTAATCTCTGCAAATTTATGCCCTGAGGCATCCACTGAAATCCTTGAGACTGTTTTGGATTTCTTGGCCGACTTAGTGGGAGTGACCTTGAGGGAACTAAAATCAAAGGCTGGTAATGGGACAACTACCTTCCTCTTCCTCAGAGTCGATCTACTAACCATTGAGGTGTATTGGAAGAAGTTGCTTCCATTGCAGGTGTTATGGTCACATCTTCAGGTGGAGGAAGGTTAGCTTGTGGAGTGGTAACCACCGTAAGTGTAGTGTCTGCGGTAGGGAATGAAGGTGCAGTAGAGGGAGGGATGTCCACGGTTAACTGGGGTCCAGTGGGGAGAGGTGATAGACCAAAAAAGATACTAGCCATGGCTGAGGAACTTGGTGAAGAAATCTGAGGCAAGGAAGGTTGAATAGGAGGAGGCAAGAATTCTAGAATTAGAGCTTGAGAAGTGGGAGGAAGACTTACCTCTGATGAACTATCTACCAAAGGAGGAATGGAAGGCTGAATAATCTCTTCTCTTGAAGGAATATTCCCTTGTTATGGTTGTGGAGGTGAATCAAGAACCTTAACTATTTATGGGAGAGTGACCACTAGTGTAATTACTTGATCTTCTTCCTTTCTTACAAACTTACCTTTTGGAAGGGTTCTTATCCTTTTCCTTTTTTCCTTTTGAGGGTCCCTCTTCCAAAGCATCTAACTTTGCAAAACTCCCTTCTTTATAACTCATTCCCCAAGAAATGAGCCACACCTTAGTACGGGAAATAATTTGAGTAGCTCTTCCCATGATAGAATCTTTCTCGGCAATGGACCAATCAATGGCGGGAATACATATTGATCTTCATTCAACCCATCATACGAGGCATCAAGGACACTCTCGTTGTCTTTAGTGCCTTTTGGGATGTCAGATAAATCTAGCATCTGGATTTCTTCAATTGTCAACTTGCTATTGTCTTTTCTTCGGATGGCAACTTCATCCCGAAGATCAACCCAAATATCTTCTATGTTGGGAACATGTAGATATAAAGTTCTGTATGACTTAAGGACTCCTCGGAAATCAAATCCATCTCTGTGCTTCATGTGCTTCTTCAACTTGTCCTAAAGCTCGTGCACCATGTTCTTAGCTTTAACCACCGTTGAGCACATGTACCTTCCAATGGAAATGGGGAAGGATACAATAGCCTTGTGTTTACTTTGTTGGAATTTGTGGAAATCCAACAATTGTCTTACCAAATCCATTAGGATTAGCTTATCACCGGGAATTAGGGAAATTTGAAAGGATCACTTGGATACATGACCACCTGTAGGTATGTGAACTTCTTGAACTGCAAGAAGATGCATCCCCATTTTGAGATTTCGGCCCATGCTTCATCAAAGACTCTTCTTTTCCTTAGATCAGGGTTCATCTTGTAGATATTTTCATAAAAGAAAGCATCGTTCACTCTTCTGAACTGATCTTCGGAACCTTTCATTGTCAGCTGAGGGAGGTACCGATATATGTGTTCTGTTACCCTATCTCCTTTTGCATCCAATCCTGGATAATTTCTCATGCCACTTTGCATAGGTGACATATGACGACATATAGAATTTTCCCATAGTCAAGACTGTCTTCATCTAGGAATCAATCTCATCACTTATGAGACTGCTCCAATCAATCCCTTGTTCATTCTTCTTCATAATAACCATGAATTGATACATCCATCCTTGGAAGTCCCTTGACTCAGGGAGTCCAAATACTCAACTTAGCAAGGTGATGATGTCACTGATTTCAAGGATGAAATCACTCCTAGGGACAAACTTGGGAAACCTTGAGATGGCCAACTTGGCCTTGATCAAGAACTTTCTATTCACGTGCCTGATGCAGTCTTCTTGATCTTTGTCCCAGGATTTCTGTGCTGACTTAAGATCTATGTCAACATATTCCTGAAAGTTGGGTAATCTTAAGAGGTCATCAAAATAACCCCATCCAACTTCACTATGACTTCTCCTACTTGATTTTTCACTGAGTGAGATTCCAAGTCATAATGGGAAGCATAGGCCAAAATGAACTTAGGGCATTGAGCAGACATTGGGAATCCTGCTACAAGAGGGAGGCCACTATTGGTTATTGACTTCATCCAGGGACTCTGAGAAGAATCCTTGGTTTTGTTCCAAAAATCTTCCATGTCAATGTTACCAAGTTTTGTATCTCGGATGTTGTAATTGCAATCTATATAGGAGGGGGATTCCATCTTCCAATACTTGTATTTCATCTTCCTTGACCTATCTGACTTATCTTTAGATGATCCAGGATCGACATGAGAAATCCTGAAGAAAGAATGCCTAGACAACTCCTATCTGAGCAATCGGACTTGGAAGCTTGCTGAGCAACCCCACAGACCCGCCACACTATCCAGATTTTAGGACTTGTAAAGCACCTGATGAAACCCAACACACTAGAGAAAGAGTTTCGAACTTAGTATATGTTGGACACTCTACAAGACTCGACACACCGGAGAGAGTGTCGGAACTTAATATATGTTGAACACCCTGCAAGACCCGACACACACACGGGAATCAAAATATGTTGAGCACCTTGCAAGACTCGACACACTGTAAGAATCAGAAGATGTTGAGCACCTCGCAAGACCTAACACACTAGAAATCGGATGTCAGATGATGTTGGATGTCCAGCACTTAGAAAATCCTGAAAACACTGTGGAACTTGGAGATTGTAAAACACCCGCAAAACCCAAAATAAGGGATCGAGTTTTTGAGATGTCAAGACATGCAATATTTCCGCCATTTCAACAGTTAGGACTTTGTATTCTTCTCCTTTTCTTTAAAACACAAAAAGGTATATTCCAAGGTATAGAATAGGAAAACACCCTAAGGGTGAACTCTTAATCAATAATTTCTATTGGAATACAACCCAAAAAGAAGAAGAAAACCTAAAACCCTAACCCTAGAAGAAAAGCAGGAAAGGAAGGAGAACATCACAAAGAACATCACAAAAACATATTCAACAAAACTCACAAGCAGAGGGTAGAGAAAATACCTTCAGAAAATTTGAAAAATAATCGAAAATGAATCACACAATTGAGCACAAAATCAAATCGGGTTCGAAGGTTGAGAGAGCATGCACGAGAAAATCCATGCAACCAAAAGTACAATAGATACAAATGACGTGTAAATCCAACTATTTATAAAAACCCCTACATTTATTACACTTCACATGACACATGTGCCAACTACCCGACAACTCAGAGTTAATGCCATGTCATCATGCTTGGAGTGCCCGAAAACCGATACAAAGGATTAGCTATCAATTCGGGTTTCGGGTTTCGGGAAATAGATGACATGAAACATGAGATGTTTGGGTGTTCCAAGGTTCAAAACCCGACACAAAGGAACCTATTGGGTTTTGGGTTTTGGGAAACAGATGACATGAAACATGAGATGTTTGGATGTTCCAAGGTTCTGAAAACTTGACACAAAGGAACCTATCGGGTTTCGGGTTTCGAAAGTCAAGCGACATGTAGCATGCTTTTTGCAAGTCATGTTCCGATGTTCAATAGTTCCAAAACCTGAAATACTAACTTGTTTCGGGTTTCGGGTTTCAGAAACAATTTGCATATAGCATGTAAAAAACATGTTTTCATGTTGTTGAAACTGAAAACCCGAAAATCTCCTCAAAAGGGCATTTTAGGAGATTTTTCCAAAAAAATTCTATGGTTATCTTAATTTTAGCTGGAATCACTAAAATGAGATAATGAAGGATGTCCTCGATTGTTGATGGGGTGATAGAATAACTCAATCAACAATTGAAAAGATGACAAAAAGAGAACAAAAGAAATAATAGTGTGAAGAAGAAAGGGGATACAGGAAGAAAAAAAAGAGTATGAGGAAGAGGGAATGAGCTAACATCCATCCAAAGTGCCTTTTAAACAACTTTATTTGTCATCGTATTGCTAGAGATCTTCATCATCGGTCCTTATTAAAAATAATGAACAAAATTGTAGTATGACATGAAAATCCATATACGAACAAATGTCCATTGCTAAAAACACAAACTCCATGCAACATACAAAATGAAATACAATACGAGAAAGTAAAATATTCCTAACTCCATGCAACATACATAATGCAATGTAATACGAGAAATTAAAAGATGCATAACTCCATGCAACATACTCAAGAGTTGACCCAAGGTGAGATTTTGATTGAGGAATGATGATAGATAAGGAATGATTGGGTAACAAGAAGATAGGCCATGGATCAATGCTAGACCCCGACATCTCATCATTCTCAGAAGAAGGTGAAGATGGAATAGAAGAAGAATCAAGTTCCATGACCTTAGGCTCCTCATCTATATTATGAAAAAAAGGATAAAATTCTTTTCCCCAATATGCGAGTGTTCTAGAAATATTCCTTGTTTGCAATCCTATAAAGGGATATTATTGTGTAGTCTAATTGTCCCTTCATTCTGAGAGAAATCAATTAGTAGAGGTTTTTGTTCTTCGACCATAGGAGGTTGACTAGAAGAAATGAGTTTGACAAGAGGGGAAGATTGATTGTGTAAGAAGATGAAGATGTTCAATGATGTAGACGAGGGGAAGGCTTGACCTTATCACTCCCATGAAGAGTTTTGATAGTGCTTTGAAAGGACAACTTAGCACATGGATTTCTTGTAATGGTTTGACGTGGTCGCAAACATTTATCTTTAGAAGATGATTGAGAAATGTTACGATATGGTTGAAAGGGATAAAGGGCCAAAGAGGGATTGAATTTGGATTGATAGAAAAAGATGACTCAAGAGAGGAAGTAGGCTTGGAGGTAGGCATCTCATGAATGGATGATTTGGATTTGGACCTAGGTCATTTTTCTAGAAGATGATGTAATGTAGGTTGGAAAGTAGGATCACATAGCCATCCATTAAGTTGCGATGTAGGAGTCGAATTGGATGATTGACTAGAGGGAATCCGAGTCATGGAACTCTTCGATGGAGGAAGAGGTCATCGAGGTGATTGATGAAGGAGGTCCTACGAAGAAAGGGAGGACCATGACTCAAGAACCAAATTAGATGTTTGATCGATGGAACTTGGAGTCACATGAGTCTTCAAAGGAGGAAGATGTTGTTGAGGTGATTTGGAATAAAGATCCTGCGAAGGAAGGGAGGACCGTGATTCAAGATTTGATCTAGGGCTATCCGAACAATAGTTGGGATCCGAATCTTTAGAAGAAGAGTGGGAATCCAAATGGTAGTTTGGATCTGAATCGGAAGAAGAGTGGGGGGAACCTAAATAATAATTTGGATCAAAAGCATCCAAACCATAACACCGACTATGATCTAAAGGTGAGGAATAGGGCACCTAGTGGGGCCCTCTAGCATGAAGAACCAAATGAGGATTAGTTGTAAGGGGAATATTTTGATTTTAATTCCTAAACCTAGGTTCCATATTGTAGTAAGTGTGAGAAACCGCGCGATAGTCAGTCATTGTTAGTGTGTCGTTTAAGAATAAATGTCTAGACCTAAATAGTGTGATGGAACTCCTTCAAAGGGAAGAAAGCTCCATATCAATTCAGGGAAGCATAATGACATCCAACTAGACATTTCATAAGTATTGATATGCGTGTGTGATTTTTCGAAGGTCTAAGGAAAATAGACATTGTGATGAAGCAATATCGATGAGATCAAAAGGGATTTTCCTAGAAAATAAATTTTCGGATGAATAACCACAAGGTACAATCATGCAAGTGTGAAACACAAAGGCAATCAATAAGGAAATACACCTTATGCAAATGCATGTGCAAAGTGATAGTTCGATGCAAAGATTATCAACACAATGTCAATATTTACATCAAGCTTGAAATGAACAAGGTGTAAATATTAACAAAGGGTAGTTGTGACTCCCAATCAAAGGATAGCACGAAAAGTTAAACTTACAAATGTAAGCCATGTAACCACACCAATTGGACACGTTAATCAAGCTTCACGAAGAAGTGAGATACTAGTGCCAAAGTGGTATCGAAATGACACAAACAAAGTAAGCGACACTCTTCAAGATTTTGGACAATGTTTGAAGTCAAAATAAGTCAAAGTATACTAAGGATGTGCTAAAATGTGTGCAGTGTAACACCACAATGTGGATACTTAGATCACGTTTATGAAAAACACAACATAAGTATCTTAATTGTGTTGAGACAATGCAAACAAGGTAACACGTCAAAGGGATATCAAATGATGAATCAATCTAAACTATGATGATGATCTTGAAATCAATATCAAGTGGCCATCAAAGATATGAGGATGCATCCACGCACTTTAGATGTTTAACAACTCAACCATAAACATGGATGAGCGTAAATGGATAAAAAAGTGGTGAACACTATCTATTACGAAATCTCGAAAGATGCCCTCTCTTGTCCCAAATGGGCAACAAGAATGCAAAGGTGTAGATCAAAAGATGGAAATAAACTAAGCATTACTTGGGTAGAGTTTCACCTCGTCTGAAGGTGAGAAATAAACTAATATAAGTAACATGTTGTAAACTCTATGATGAGATACACTTAGATCTAACTTAAATGGATTCATTACCATGTTAAAAAAAAAGGTTCGAATCCAAACAAGTTATCACTTCATGATGGCCAAGACACGATAATGGACTAGTAAAGTGGGCTCTAAGACAAAAATGCTTCCCTAACAAGATCTCTCAACTAGGTGTTACAAAGTTATCTTAAGTGAGCTCGATTTACCCAAAAAGTCGTAATGACTAACTTGGGAGTATCTTGGCTTTACTTTACCCCCTTCAAACATAGTGGAAAATAAGTGCATCCATCATGTACTCTCACTGGGGTCACCATATGGACAACTGGTAACGCTAACTCACAATGAAAAACTAGTCAAGTGGGTAAGCGGAGCGCTTCCTGTTTCATCCACGAGGTTACTTAGTGGTGGATTACTTTAGGGTTCCGGAACCACCCCATTGTTGTAGCTTAAGGTGTTATGCCAAAGGGGTTATGTTCCAGTTGAGTGGATAGGGACATACCCTTTTCCGAATCTACAATACAATGTGATGAAAGTGGTGTATTTTTTTATCTTTCTTATCTTAATGTGGTTTTAAGTAGCACACCGTTTGGCAACCTATATGAAAACACGTATTAGAAGTGTTAGTGTAGAATCACAACACCCCGAATGGCATGGGTGTGAAGTGGGGCATTCGGTGTGATTACACAACATGGAGCATCTCTCAAGGTGTGGGACCTTGCAAGTTGAGAGAGCTCTCTGGATTGAGTCCGGTTCCTATCCCTCTGTTTAGGTGTACACAAACAAATTGCAAAGGATCTATTCTATCTACCAAGGAGACGGGGTTAGAGAGATGCAAGAAAATAAACCTAAGCTAACGAGGTGTTACATTAAATAAATGTTAGACACTCATTTTGTAGTTTAACATGACCATAGGAATGTAATACAAACAACATGCATAGATGACCAAATCGTAATAAGAGATCAGGGAGATAATAACGAATACATGAGAGGGTCGAGAAACATCCATAAACATATATATTATTGCTCAGGAGTCGATATAGTATACTGCAGTAGCCAAGAGGAAAAACTTACATTACAACCTAAAGGAGAGGTTAGAAAAGCTCCACAAATCCTTCTGTGAACAAAAGAAGAAGGGAGGGCACAAAACAGAAATGTCCAACCTTTTACAATGAGCCCCGACCCTTCCTTTTATAGATTCAACACAGAGGGAAGAAGGAGAGAGAAGTGGGAAAACTAGTTCGAAGCTCAACCACTGTCATCAATGCCTCCTACAAAAATCCACCCCAAATATGTTGTGCCTGCATCAATTACTTGTTCGGCGCCTCAAAGGAGGAGGAAACAATGGATTAGATTGAATCTGATCTGGTTGTTGGGGCAAATAGATCTTGTATTAATGGCCCGAATACGTTTCTTCTTCTTTTTCCCACCTAACCTTTCTAAACTTAAAGTTTCAAATCTCCATGGCATAGACGAGGATGAGATCTTTCCAACGGTGCTAGATTTACTAGATTTCAAGCCCCGAGTTGAAATATATGCCCATTTGAAATTTGAATCATGTTCGTATAAAATGGTGGGAACTAGCTACCAAAACGGGCCCCCTTTTGAAACCGAACACATGGAGGGTTGGCGCATGTCTGAGGGAAGCCTCTATATTTTTCTTTTAGAGTTGTGTCGGGATGAAACGTGGCTTCTTCCATGGCTTGCTTAGTCTCTTCATGTTTTTGGCTAAGTCCTTCTGCTCGGCGGGGTCATATATGACCGGGGACACGCAGAGGCCTGACGCTTGTGTGGAGACCTTCCCTTAATTTTGCTCCTGAATTAGCACCATGCTAACACTTGGTACCCTCTGCTGGCCTGTCTCAATGCTTTGAATATTCAACCCAACCCTGTCCCTTTATGAACCAGATGCATGGAGGCTCCACGCTCACTTAAAAACCCGCTCAAGATTTTTCCCTTGAAGGAGCGTCGGGTTGACATGTGGAGGCCTCCGCAGACTCTTGGACTTTTCAACGACCTCTCTTACCTTTTCGGACCCTGAACACGTGGCAAGCTAGTGCTCATTCTCCATACTTAGTCAATTTTTGGGCCCGCTCTGTCCCATTTTTCAACTTGGACTACGTGGTGAGCCCACACTCATTTGGGCCTCTGCTTTTGGATTTACCTTTGGGGATGCACCAAGCTGACATGTGGTAGCTTCGCTAGCACTTCTATACTTAGTCTTTTTGAGGCCCACCCTATTTGCCTTTTGACTTTTAACTATTGACTCTACCTCCTCTTTGGGTCTAGGACACGTGGGGGCTTGGCACTTGTTTGAGTCTCCCCTTTTGGATTTACCTTTGGAGGTGTGCCGCTTGGACACTTGGCAACGTCCACTGTCTCCTCCATACTTAGTTGATTTTGGGCTCGTTCTAAACTATTTCAAAGCCCGAAGACTTTGAAATTTTGTCACTCCTTTTCTTTTGAGCCTCTAGCTTCTTTGACAATGTCTACCCGACCTTGCTATTCCATTTCCGAGCCTGCTTGTAATTTGTTTAATGGATTTGAGGCATGGATTCACTCGGAAAGCCAGAGATGTTTCTTGAATTTTTTCTTACACGAGGTCATTTGATATTTTGTAGGCCCCGCCACTCTATTATAGAGTCCCTCTACAACCTGTTTATAGGATTTGAACATGATTTCTCTGGTTTCTTTTGTGCAGAGTCATGGCTGATCCAATTTTACCAAGGGAAAAAATATGGATAACAATTTGATGACTCGCAGGGGTATCTGCTTGTTGGATGAAAGGACCAGTCGCCTTGTTATATCCTCTGGGAATGGAGTCGAGAATGATGTCCCGATCTTGATCCTACCTATAATTCGTGAGCCTGATCTGTTTGTACTCTCAATTTTCATAATAAATCCTGAAATAAGCCTTATGAGAGTAGAAGATTGTTTTGACCTGGGGCTTTCATCTGTCCCTGAATGGACTATTTCGAGGACGAATTTTTAGTTGCTCTGCTATGAATAGTGAAGGTCCTAGCCTTAGTAGCTCTGGAGCAATACGAACAAAACTTATGTACAAAGAAAAAATCATACACGCCTCAAATGAGACATGTAGAGTGTGCACAAGCACTTCTTCTGCTGAAAACAAAATCTACTCCTACCCCTACACTAACTAGAGAGAAAGAAAAGCTTAAACAAATCCTGTTATAGGTAGGGAGAAGTAGCTTCCCTTTCTCAAGAGGGGCAGCCAAGAAAATGATTTGACACTAAATATAGTTGCATGTATGAGTGAAAAAATGACTTTAAGCCGATCCTCCACCCATATTAGCAAGGTATCAACATTAATGGAAAATACCTCCTCAAGCTGATTTACATTAGACTCCTGGAGGTGTTAATGGTGACCCTTGGTGCTTTGATACTCATCCTCATACCCTTAAGTAGGCATGACTAGTTTTGGCTTCTCCCTTGACTCCAATGAAGCCAAGTACTTGATTGGGCGTGGTCTGGTCCTTTGAATTTTCCCATGAATCTGAACTGTAACTCTAAGAATGGAGCCTTCTTGCTGACCCTCATGGATGTATGGTGTGGGAGGAATGATAGCCTCATACTCTTTCTCTTCCTCTGCAACAGGTGTGACTTTTGGAAGATCAAAATCTTCCAACTTTGATTCAGGAGGCATGTTACAAACTGTAGGTTGTGTTTGCACGTTCTCTTCCATGACAATAGGTTCTTGTGATTGAAGAATGAATGATGGGGGAGAAAAGATTGCAATTTCAACTGGCCCCTTCTTATCAAAACATTATTTTGAGTCTGATAGGAAATCAAACCCTTTACTATCCTATTGTAACAAGGTCTCTCCCTTTTGCATGGTGATCTTAAAATCTTCATTATTTTCACCGTATGAAGCCTCATCTTTAAATATGAAGCTAGTGAGTTCAAGCTCTTCCAAAGAAACAAAATTTTGGAGAGGTTGAAAGGGAGAGGGGTATGTACTTTCTTGTGCAACCGGCTCATGATTCAAAGTGCTTTTGAATCTGTCTTGGTCACCTCCATATGCTCCTTTTTAATTGGGTTTGGAGTTGGTTGTTCTTCTTCCTTCTCTTGTGAATAATATGGAAGATTCATATCTTCCAACCTTGGTTCCAGAGATACATTGTGAGACATAGGCTACTACTCCTGAATTCCCTCCTTCATGGCAATAGACTCATATGCTTGGAAGATGGATGATGGAAGAGAAAATGATGTGATATCCGTGGGATTTTCTCCATCAAAGAAATCCTCCAAGTCAGACAGATAATCTACCTCATTTTTGTCTTATTGCATGTGCTCAACCTCCTCCATGGTGTCCTCCTGATATGAATTTTTTTGACCATGGTTTCCCTCTTCCTCAAACATGAAGTTTGAAAGATCAAACTCTTCTTCAACATCAGAGCTCGAAGGGGATGAAGTGGGAGGAATAACTGAAGGTTCTTCTGTAGCCTAATCCACACTTGGGGCCTCTGAAACTATATGGTCCTCCTCCTTTGCTGAAAATTCAACCTCAACCACCATTGGCTCTTCAACCTTGACCTCCTCTATTGGCTTGACCATCAAGGGGATATTTGTAAACCCAAATTTAATGCCCAACTCATCAGATTGTCTATTATTTATTTTTTGTTGGGCTCCTCTTCTTGCTATCCTTGACTAGATTCTTGAGTATCTTCCCAACATGGACTTGGGAAAGCAAGAGGAGTGGTAGGTTGGGGTTCAACCAGCTTTGCAATTGTTTTTGTGGGGAGGGAGGTGGAACTTCTTGTTTATTTGGAGGGGATGACTATTTGGAAGGGAAAAGGGTAGAAGAACTGAGATGAGGTGGAAGATTAGGGGATGGAGAAGAGAAACTAACACTTGGGGCAGCAACTGAGGGGCTTGAGTCTTGATCATGATAAAATGATAAAGAATGAGGAAGGGAAAATGAAGAGCTAAGAGGTGGTGGACTTACCCCTTGACAAGGTTGTCTTGCACTTTACTCATAAGCCTTAATGTCCTCATTCCACTTTGTGTAAGTTGAGGCATCACTTCAACCATGAAGCCAAGCTTCTCCTGAGGGTTGTAATGTCTTGGAAAAGGGCCTTCCCATGGAAAAGGTAACTCTGTAACCAATATTGAATGCCTTCATTTGTGCAATGGCCTTTAATCGAACCATGCCAACCTCCATTTTTGAATTTTCTCCAATAAACCAACATTCTCCACATAGTTGTCACCATTGTATGCGTCCCCTTGTTCTTGATAAGCTCCATGGCCAAACTAACTTTGACCTTGCTCATATGGGTAAGCATAATGGTCCTAGATCTGATTATAATGCTGATTTGGAGGAGTTGGGAAATGCATTGGAGGTGGATTACATTGTTGTAAGTGTGAATTCCATGAAGGGAATGAAGTCATGATTGCAAAACCTCATGGAATGGGAGAAAATGAGTGGAAATGGATGGAAAAATTCTACAACTTAGAGGATGGTTAATTGACCTGGATGGAGTCACTAGATTTTCTTCAACGTGCCTCTAAAGGATGAATCTCACCAAGAACACATCAACTTGATGAAATAAAGTGAAGACCTCTTGTCCCACCGGGCATGCCAAAACTGTTAGTGCAGAATCACAACACCCCCGAATGGCCTAGGTGTGAAGTGGGGCATTCGGTGTGATTGCACAACATGGAGCATCTCTCAAGGTGTGGGACCTTATGAGTTGAGAGAGCTCTCTAGATTGAGGCCGGTTCCTATCCCTCTGTTTAGGTGTACACAAACAAATTACAAAGGATCTATTCTAAGTCTATTCTATCTACCAAGGAGACAAGGTTAGAGAGATGCAAGAAAATAAACCTAAGCTAATGAGGTGATACACCAAAGGAATGTTAGACACTTGTTTTGTAGTTTAACATAGACCACAGGAATGTAATACAAACAACATGCATAGATGACCAAATCGTAATAAGAGATCAGGGAGACAATAACGAATACATGAGAGGGTTGAGAAACATCCATGACATATATATTATTTCTCAGGAGTTGATACAAAGTATACTATAGTATCCAAGAGGAAAAACTTGCATTACAACCTAAAGGAGAGGTTAGAAAAGCTCCACAAATCCTTCTGTGAACAAAAGAAGAAGGGAGGGCACAAAACAGAAATGTCCAACCTTTTACAATGAGCCCTAACCTTCCTTTTATAGATTTAGCACAGAGGGAAGAAGGAGAGAGAAGTGGGAAAAATAGTTCAAAGATCAACCACTATCATCAATTCCTCCTACAAAAATCTGCCCCAAATCTATCGTGCCTACATCAATTACTTGTTTGGCACCTTAAAGGAGGAGGAAACAACGGATCAAATCGAATCCGATCTGGTTGTTGGGGAAAATAGATCCTGTATTAATGGCTTGAAGATGTTTCTTAATTTTTCCCCACCTAACCTCTCTAAACTTAAAGTTTCAGATCTCCATGGCGTAGACAAGGCTGAGATCTTTCCAACGGTGCTAGATTTGTTGGATTTCGAGCCCGAGTCGAAAGATATGCCCATTTGAAATTTGAATCGGGTCCATACAAAATGGTGGGAACCAGCTACCAAAATGGGCCCCCTTTTGAAACCAGACATGTGGAGGGTTGGTGCATGTCTGAGGGCAGCCTCTATATTTTGCTTTTGGATTTGTGTCGGGATGACACGTGGCTTAGCTGCGGCTTACTCTGTCTCTTCATGTTTTTGGCTAAGTCCTTCTACTTAGCGGGGTCATATATCTGACTGGGGACACACGAAGGTCTTGCACTTGTTTGGAGACCTTCCCTTAATTTTGCTCCTGAATTAGCATTGTGCTGACACTTGGAACCCTACGTTGGCCTGTCTTAATACTTTGACTATTCAACCCAACCCTGTCCCTTTATGAAACCAGACACATGGAGGATCCGTGCTCACTTAAAAACACACTCAGGATTTTGCACTTGAAGGAGTGTCGGGTTGACACGTGGAGGCCTCTATAGACTCTTATACTTTTCAACCCTCTCTTACCTTTTCAGACCTTGAACACCGGCAACCGGTACTCATTCTCCATACTCGAGTTGATTTTTGGGCCTGCTCTATCCCATTTTTCAACTTGGACTACGTGGCGAGCCCACACTCATATGGGCCTATGCTATTGGATTTACCTTTGGGGATGCACCAAGTTGACGCGTGGCATCTTCCCATAATGCTTCTATACTTAGTCTTTTTTAGACCCACCCCGTCTCGCCTTTTGACTTTAAACCGTTGACTCGCCTCTTTTTTGGTCTCAGGACATGTGGGGCCTTGACGCTTGTTCAAGTCTCCCCTTTTGGATTTACCTTTGGAGGTGCACTGTTTGGACACTTAGCAGCGTCCATTGTCTTCTCCATACTTAATTAATTTTTGGGCTCGTTCAATTATTTCAAATCCCGAAGACTTTGAAATTTTGCTGCTCCTTTTCTTTTGAGCCTTTGGCTTCTTTGACACTGTCACCTCCTTCCCTGACCCTGTTATTCCATTTCCAAGCCCACCTATAACTGTTTGCTACATTTTAGGCATGATTCACTCGACGTGAGCCGTTTCTTGAATTTATTCTTACACGGGGTCATTTGATCTTTTACAGGCCCCACCATCCATTGTAGAGTCCCTATGTAACATGTTTGCAGGATTTGAATGTGATTTCTCCGGTTTCTTTCATGCGGGGGTCGTGGCTTATCCAATTTTACCAGGGGAAAATATATATAACAAGAAGGTTTTTTTGTCTTATATTCCTTTCTTTGGCAAGCGTTAGGTCCTGCAGATAATGAGTTTAGTATTTTTCCATTTGCAAACTTAAGAAAGAGAATTTACACTTTGCTTTTGATTCCTAAGATCACCAAAAGGCGTGAAGGAAGAGCATACACAATGTGAAAATTCCACTAAGACAAATCATATGGAAATCTATTTTACCCTTTTTAGCATCATAGAACAAGTGTTTTTAAAGTATGACATAAAGTTTGTACAAATGTTTTGATCTCCAAGATCACCTAAAAGGTGTGAGGAGAGAGCATACACACTTTACAAGCTTTATTCAAGATAATAAATGAAAACACTTAAGCTATGCAAGCTGAAATAAAAAAACCATGTAACCAACTGATTAGTGTCACAAAACCTTTCAAAGTGTTAGAATAGCCAAGAAAACATTTTTTCAAACTTTAAGATACATTAGAAAATGAATAGTTACCTAATAATGTAAACCATAAATTTTATATAACTCAAAATCCTAATTTTATGATTCCATTGCATATTTATCTTCAATACCTTTCCAACGCAACAAAAACAGGTCGTTTCGAGCTTGGGAGAAAAAGTTGTGGCCTCCGGAAGATTACTAATGATGTCTGTGCTAAGATTTGTGTGCCTGCATGCCTCTGCTAAAAAAATGATAGTTTTGAAGGTGTGTGCACCATGGTTTGGGCATGTGCACCTACTTTAAGGTGCCTGCGCATGGTGTTGGGTGCCTACGTGTGGTTTTGGGTGCCTGTGCTTCTCTGTCAAAAATGACAATTTTGAAGGTGTGTGCGCCATGGTTTGGGCATGTGCGCCTAGTTTAAGGTGCCTGCGTGTGGTTTTGGGTGCTTGTGCTTCTTTGTAAAAAAAAGACAGTTAGTGGTGCCTGCACTAGTAGAAAGGTGTATGCACGCCATTCCCTATAGGTGGCCAAAAAACATGGGATTTTAAAAAAAAAAACTCAAAAATGTCAAAATTTCATCAATTTGGTTTAATTTTGGCAGCACTTCACCTCCTTCGATCTTGCAAAGATCACAAAAGCAAGACAATCCTAGCTAAACTAGTTAAGAAACCTGATATTTAGCCATTAATACAAAAAGATTAGTGAAATCAAAAACTTGAACTAATGTAAAAAACTTTGAAAAACTAATCTAGAAAGCTTGAAACTAACCTAAAAAGATTGAAACTAAGAAAAGTTAGAAACTAAAAATAAAAGCTTCAAAGTGACTCCATTAATGGAGGATGGACTAAGTGTCCCACCGGGCATGCCAAATGTATGCATGAGAAGATTAACTATGTTAATAAACAAGAAACTAACTAAACCTATCATAAACATCAAGATGAGTGCTAAACAAGATAATTTCTACAATAATGAATTGAACTAAAACACTATCATTTTATCTCTAACTACTCTATGATTACTTAAAACATAAATTGAACCTAGTTAAACCTATGAGTAATCAAATTAGATTTGTTGTTTGCTTCAATGGAGGTGAATAGGTCTCTCTAAAATGGCTACAAGGCAAGTTAGATACCCTCCTACTAACCTACTATGAAGTTATGGATGTAAGATGGAGGAGCTTCAACAATGGAGGATAGCCAAGATCAAATGCCTATTAGCTTGGCTAATGCAAATGAGGTCTAATGCCAATATCTCAAAATGTAAGAGAGAAGGACTTGTGAGTGAAGTTGTAAGTTGAGAGGGAGGGGTGACCCTTCTATTTATAGTTTTTCACTTAGGAGAGTTTGGAATTTGGGTGCATGTGGGACTAAAGCTCAAAAATCACTTTTAGATTAGATTAGGATAAACATGATTTAGGCTTAGATAAGCTTGGTTTAGGCTAGTTAAATAGGATTTAGGCTAGTTAAAATTGATTAGCAAGTGATTAGAGACTCATTGAGAGTTGGGAGGGGTATGGATAACCAATTTGGACTGATAGATAGCCTATGAAGCCAATAGAAGTGGTCTAGAGAAAACTAGGAGGTTCTCAATGATCGAAAGGAGGAATGTTTAGTTAATAAGAGATATATTAGCCAAATAAGTTGAATATGGGAAGAATAACTCGAGAAGGTTTATTAAATGGGCATCCGAGAATGGAGAAGAATGAGGAATTAACGAAGTATCATCAATTGGTTGAATAGGAGGAAATGCTAAGTGTAAGCATATTTTAGGTGTCTACAGATATAAAAGAGCAAGTTAAGCTCATTCGTGAGTGATTGAAAGAAGCAACTCATAGGCATAAAAATATGATGACTTGAAAGGATTGAAAGAAGAATTGAATAAGGAGACAAGGTATTTTTTAGGTTAAAACCCAAAAAGAGATCTATTTCGTTTGGAAAAGCTGCCAAGTTATCACCTAGATATGTGGGACCCTTTGAAGTTCTAGAATTTATAAGTCCAAAGTGGCTTACCGCTTAGCTTTACCTCCGCGTTGTTCAAGGTACACAATGTTTTTCATGTCTTTTCTTAAAAATAATGTTTTTGATATATCAAATATTATCAATTGAAATTCATTACAGGTCCAGGACTTTGGAATCATTGTAGTTGAACCAATAAGAGTGTTAGAAACTCACAAATTGTGTCGTAAATCATGACTTTACTTAATGCAAGTTCTAATGGGACCAATATTATGAGAAAAACACAATTTGGGAGAACATGAATGAAATGATGACTACTTTTCCTTTTTTGTTTAAGTAATCATAATATTTGGTTTTGATATTTTGGATGGATTTCATTCAAAACTATTTGATACTTATTATGATTGAATGGAAATTTAAGCCATAGTAAAAGAATATTTGGAAATTCACTTGTTGGGATGAGGCAGATACAACCAAGTTTTAGAACTATGATTGGTTAAATTGGAAAACTTCCCAATTTATTGGAAAGCTAAACTAAATTTACGGGCTTTATTTCGATGTTTCTTGTGATTGGTATGTTAGAAATGGTTATACTTAAATCATTAGGACGATGATTATTTTTAAGAGGGGAAGTATGTGACATCCCGACTTAATACATTCTTTGAATTACTAATATTCTTATTACTTGTCTATATATTGGATGTTTTTTCTAGTTGCGTTATGACTTGTCTGTATTGAAGTGTTGTTGATGACGTAAAATAATAAATACATACATATATATATATATATATATATATATATATATATATATATATATATATATATATATGAACTATACATATCTTAAATAAAGATCTATACTATATAACTAATAATAATATTTAGGAAATATATATTTGGTTCGTATTTTTTAAAAGGATATAGAAATATACCCACCATAGTTTATATTTATTAAATATAGATTTATATGTGGAAAATTTGCAAATTTAACACATTGTTGTAATTTCATTTGGTTTGGACCATCGAGGGTGGAAATCTTGTTTAAAATTTGGTTAAATTCCTTCAAATATGGAATTTTGTTTTTAAAGGATGGTGGGAAGCATTCAAGGTAGAAATTTGACCCACCATGCTTATCTTTTTATTTGATTGAATCATTTTGGTTTTTTGTATTTGATTGAAAAATGGAAAAAAAAAAATGTAAAGGTGGGCTAGGTTCATTTGGTTTGAGGGAACCATTAGTTATTTTATTAGTTCAAGAAGGAAATATTTTGTTTTTTATTTTGAAATTTGGAAAATCTAATGAGATTTGTAAATGCAAATTTAACACATTAGAGATTTGTAATTTCATTTTTGAAAGTATTTTTTAATAATGAGTATTTTTGTGAGAAATATGGAATTGAGTAGGGAATAATGGACCATGTTTTGAGTTTTGAATGTTGTGTGAGGTTTTGTATCTACATGAACTCTGGTTACATGGAGCTAGAAATATATTTACAACTCATGTAGAGTATGGAGGTTATTATCAATTTCATCTCATTTTGAGATGGATCACAATCTCTTATTAAGTGGATATAACATGTCTCTCGAACACTTTTGCATTTTCTCATTTGGTGAAATATAAGTATTAATCTTATTGCATTATTGTTAAATTCCTTCAAATATTTTGGAATTTTGATTTGGAAATTTAATATTTCATCTGTAATAGAAACATTTGGGTTTTGGTTATCTGTGAATTTGAAAATGAGAAAATATTTGGAAATAGCTCCTTCTGGACAAATTATTGCTAACATTTAGTTTACTTTTGGGTTTGATTATATTGTTGAAATTAGAAAAGAAAATAAGAATGTCGCAACTCTCATACAGAGCATCATTGTTTTCATTTTATCTTCCCTGGATACATTTTTCTTGGTAGTAATATAATCTAGATATTTTCATAGCTCCCTCTTTGAGTTTGTTGTTATCATTACTCATTTCAATACAAAAACAAGTTTAAGTGGAGATGGTTAAGTAAGACTATTTTGGTTTATGTCTCTTTCTATTTCTTTTATAGAGATATGTAACATAGTATTTGTTTATTAACAATGGGATTTATTTTTCATCTTAGAATTCTAAATTTTTGGTAACTCTTATTTCAAATGAATGAGTTATTGCATGGAATAAAGGAATCATGGTAAACATTGTGTGTGTGTGTGTGTGTGTGTGTGTGTGTGTGTGTGTGTGTAGTCAACTCATTATGAGATAATAAATAGAGTTACTTTATTAGTTTCATCAACTACGGTGCTAGTTGGGCTACAAATGGTTGTTGCAAATTTTATGGAGTTTAACACTTTTGTATGTGAGTTGTCATTATGGACTACTTGCATTATGAACTTATAGTTTTTAATTATTGGGTAACTTGGAAAATATTGTAAGTTATTACATTTGTAAATCTTGTTTTGTGATGCGGTATATGTTCCATTAATGTATAAATTATCTAATTTATAATGGGCTGCTTTCATATAATGATAATGAACTTAATGTTTCTATCTCTGTTGTATGTGAGTTTTTGTCATTATGGAATGCCTACATTATGAACTTCTAGTTGTTAATTAGTGGGAAATTTGGAAAATATTGTAAGTTATTACATTTGTAAATCTTGATTTGTGATACAGTGTATGTTTCATTAATGTATAAATTATCTAATTTATAATGGGTTTAATGCATAAAATGATAATGAACTGAATGTTTTTATATAATTATGAAGTTTTTTATTACTTTTTATCAAGATAGATCTCTTAATGTAAACTAGGGAGCTTACAACTATAACTTTTTGATTAAGAATAACCTTAACAATCTCTTATTCAATTATTTTATTATGATTACAATATGGATTATGATTATGCGGATTTATACGATTTCTTATGAACTAACCCATGTCCATCTCTTTGCTACATGATTGCGGGAAAGACCGACATACATGAAGTAATATGTCTGGATTTGATTTATGATTATTTTAGCGTCTTGGGTTATTTGTGATATAAATTCAAAAAGGATGATTGTACTCAATTTTTAAAGCGATTGAAATGTCATCGCATCTTATAAGGCCATTATGGCCTAATGTATTATTTTTGGTGATTTTTATATCATTATTAATGAAGATTAAGGTTTATCCTTTATTAATATTTGGTTTTGGACTTATCTTATTGTTGAGCTGAAAATTTGGATATTCTACTTATACAATTGATTTAATAATTAAGTTGATTGTTTTTAAGTCATGTGATTAATTATGATTGCAATAATTCATATTGAGTAATAAAAGTAACTAAATAGCGACATATAAACAAAAAGGGTAACAATGAAAATGAAATAAAGATATTATTGTACCTTATGGTATTAAATGGACTAATCTTGACAAACAATGTATTTAAATGGTTAGATAGAAAAATGAGTGATGAACCTACACCCATCGACAAATAATAAGTTGTGAAAGTATAATAAGAGGAACTAATAATATTTAGTAACTTGTTGAGTTACTATGACCCTTTTATGAGATCCTATTAAATATTGTAAAACTATACTTTTTAACATGTCGTTAAGAAAGATTTAGTTACTTTATCTAACTAAGGTAACTTATGAATATAAAAAATCTAGGTGTAATGTGCCTTCGTATTCTCACTAGTATATTTCTTCGTACAACTTAGGTTGGCCATAGGAAGGGTAGTGATGATGTAATGATGGAAATCATTATGTGTTCCCTATCTTTCCCATAGGGATCCTAAGATGGTACCGATGAGATTCTCTTAGTTTAAGTAATAGGTTGGTATAGACTCTTCCTCTTCTTAACTAATTCACCTTCTTAAACAATAATGAACCTAGATAACTATATTGAGATGATTGTGTGGTGATGAAAGACAAGTGTCGAAGGCTAGTGTGCAATATGGAAACTAATATTGCAAAGAAATGATTAAAAACTTTATCCAAACTAATGTAATAGTTGACTACATTTTCTGTTCTCTAATCCCTTAAATTAACAAAGTGTTGGATACCGGATGGAATTTAAATAAATATCTTCCGTGTAGCACTAAGTGTCGGGACGAGGGTGGAAAGTATATTAACCAATTTAATTAAGTGTGAAGTTAAACATTATAAATAAATGTAAATGTAACTATACACAACATAAATAAATGTAAATAACACATAAACATAATAACACCACATATAATGGGAAAACCCCTAAATGGGTAAAAACCACAAAGAATAAATCCACTATGTGAGAAAATTTTACATCCACCAAATAACTCCCTCCTCACTTCTATTCCATGTATTTACCAAGATTTACCTTCATATTCACATTTGAATATTATTATTTGATCGATAATCAATCTTCGATATAATAATCGATATCCTGAATATATGACCTAAGGTCATATTTAAATAACCCGAAGGGTTATGACCTTCTTAAGTGATGGGGCACACCCCGATTTAATTAGTTAGTTAATTAGATTAACCAACCACCTAATATAAAGTTTATATTTAAATAATAAGAATATAGTTTATTCTATATTATTTAAATATAAACTATATATTATGATACACTTAATATTATAGTTCTAACACTAAGGAGATGCACATATTTCTTATAACCTGCAAAAGTTTTAATCGTATATAAAGTATATACACTCGATGCGAGTGATTTAAGGGAGATCGTAGAGATTTGGAGATACCCTTACTAGTGCACATGGTTATCATATGTTATAGATAAACTATGAATATTTTAATAATGCTAGTTATTAGCGGTAAGTTAAATAAATATGTTAATCATTAAAGCATTAATTGTATAAAGGGGTATGTTTAAAAATACCTTTTATTTGGATGATCATAACATGGGTGTTACATTCATATTCGCTTATCAAAGACAAATTGTTCAAACAAATTAATTAAACAAAAAAACAAGTTTTATGAACATTAATAGTTATTTCACTTCACTCTTTTATCTCTCTTTAAAATCACATTTTCCCTTCATGATTGGCATAACATTATTGGATAAATCTTGTTGCTAAACACATAGGTTGTTTGGTTAAAGATATTGGATTAATTTGTCACCTTAACATAAATAGGTTACTTACAAATCATCATATATTGGATTGATCATTGTCTTAACCATTTTCAAGGGTGTTTTTTTCCCTTCGACATCATTTGTTGCATGATTGTACCTTATCCTAACTTTGTATTCTCTTTCCACACACCAAAATGTGATCTTCAAAATTAGAAACAATTTCGACACTTTTTCTATTTTAGCAGGGTTTAGTGGTTAGGAGGTTATTATGTTATCATTTGGAAAATCCCATGTGTTGGTGGGCTATATAAATTCATAGGAAGATCAATTTTTTTTTAGCTAAGTAGGGGCTCAATTTTATGTTTCTCTTATAAAGTGAGGGGTGCATTTGCCTCTAATACCCATGCCCTAGAATGGATTCCATAAGAAATGATTAAGAAAAATATTGACAAATGAATAAAATTCCTAATCTAAATATGTAACAATTTCGTGAACTAAATGTGCCATGAAATATAAATTTGACCCAAGAAAGATAAGCTATAAATTATGAAACCCTAGTTGAAAAGAAGGGATGAAAATACTTAGCTAATTTGTAATTAAATCTAGACTGTGATAAAGTGATGAATTGATGAAAAAGAGGGAGAAGTGTCACACAGAGCACAAAATATTGTGTGACCACAAGATTTACCTAAATTGGGGCACCTAAAATGGGTCGGGGGTGCCGGGTGCTCGAAGACCTGCTCCGGGTGCCAATGACTTCTCGAGAACCTCGAAAACCTCCTTTGGAGGGTCATGAGCTATTCGATTCCCTTCTATTCCTTTTGCTAATATGTCATACCAAGTTCACCGATGTTTCTATAATCTGCAATAAATAAATGACCTACAAAACCCTCAAAAGCACTTCAAATCCCAAAAATAAAATAATGAAAATGAGGGGTTGGACTGTCCTCAGTTGTCAAACAAGTGAACTTATGGTGAGCACTACACTACATATCAGACCCTATGTAGTTCTATGTACATTTGTGTTAAAATCGTGCACTAGGTGGCTCTTGTGCGTGTCACACTTAATAGCGAGAAAGTAACTAGGTGTAAATGATGTCAATAGATGTGTGCATGAAAGAAATAACTTCCCATCCTATGCATGTATGCATAAATGGCAGTCCCTTGTCCCTTGTGTGGAGCTAGATGGATGCTTGAATGCTCTAAAATGCTCTTGGATACAACCTTTGGTGGTGATAGCTAATGCTTAGCTCTTGGTCCTTTAATATGGTCACATAAATTTATATTTATATGATTCCCTTCCTTGAATTTCATAATTAACCCCAAAAATTCACCAAAAAGATAAGATTCCTAAATGGCTAGAAAGGACCCAAAATATGTGAACAAAGTACAAAGAGGTCGGGGCGCCCAAAGGGGATGGGGGCACCTAGTGCTGAAATCTTGGCTGAGCTGGTGTTTGAGTGAGAAATTTTTAAGTATGAAAAGACTTACTATGATAGGAGTGTAAGATCAACAAAGGCAATATAAAGCAAGAAAATATGGCCAAAGACATGGATCAATTAGTACTTTTCTTACTTAGGAATCATATGAATAGTAGTATGTGATCAGGACTAGATAGATACCCAAAGTGTGTGATTTAGTGTCTACATTTTCCCCACTTTATGTTTTTGAATGAGTTCTTGATAACATAAAGTAGATAAGAGATGCGTAGTTGAGAACCATGTCGATTGTGAAGTGAATAATGTGCCAAGAGAGAATAAAAAAGTGAAATGGTAAAAATATGAAGCATGGATGCTAGAGAAGAGGAATTGAAAATAAATAATGATGATGACCCTAGGGAGAGAGCGCATGTGTATATGCCATGATTGTACCTATTTTTGATGTTGCTTGATATTGTGATGATGTGTGATTGATTTGATTACCGCTTCCCATAAGGAAGGACTTGCAAAAAATAAGAACAAACAAGTAGTTAAATACACGTATATATGATCAAAATGTGTGAAAAGTATGCAAACATGTGAAAAGGAACATGTGCACTTGATCCATAATGAGATAAGAGATAGAAAGGATCCTGAAGATGATGTAAAAGAACAAGTTTTTCAAAGCGATCTCATGCCAGTTGTGCTTAATGAGAGTTTTTTGGGTTATCTCACGCCAAGAATGGGAAAAGTGTAGGTAGAAAATTTTGTGGTCATCCTCCAAGCTTCAACTACTTCCTAAAGTATAGAAAACCACCGCAAATGGTGTGTAAAAATAGGATCCATTTGGAATAATTATGATCCAACATGAAAGTAGAAAATAAAGTGTAGTGCATGCAATCCGAAGTGCTAAAGGAATGTATGTCTTATAAAATTCATTGTGTATATTGCCAAAAATTGGGATAGATCGAAAAATTATGTGTAAGCGCCCTGGTCACAAGCATCTAGGAAGGTTCAAGGGTACCTGTGCACTTCTTTCTAGGTATAGGTGCTAGTGTGTGTGTTGTTCGAGGACCCAAGTTAGGTTCTAGTTCATTTCGAGAATGAAGATTGTGTTGTATTGTGTCTTGAACTATGCTAAAATGTGACTGTAGAACATTATATGTGGTGATTCATTCAACCAAATGGCACCCCCTCATTTTGGGTACATGTGATGTCGTTGAGGAGTATGCGGCTCAAAGGAGGATCGAACGCTGAAATTAAAGCGATGCCCTATAGGGGGAGGAGTGTGATTAGTTGAAACCAAAACACACACAAATAAATTGGATTGAAAATGAGTGTTAGTGCAACCAAGATAAACATGCATGCAAAAGACAAGATGTAAGCTAGAATACAAGAAGATAATGTGTAAGCTAACATTCAAGATGACAATGTAGAAAGTAAAAATCAGGTTGTAAACATAAGACATCACTCACAATGTCACAAGATAATCGAGGCCAACATGGAAAAATTCGGACAAGAAATCAGAGAATAAATGAGACATATGGAAAAGACCGTGAATAATGACATAGAAACACAAACAATAGAAAGCAAAGAAACACAAAACCATGGTAGCAAATAGACTGAAAAGTAAATGTTGCACATAAAGCACACGTTAACATGTTAGGACATTCTACCTAATAGCTACCCGATCGCTACCCGACTGCTCCATGGTCGCTACCCGACGCATCTCTAACCCTAGTCGCATCCATGGCGGCGGCTCTGCTCCTGGACGGGATGGCAATGCGGCTGCGGGTGTGGGTTCCATGGGATGCGACAGGGCCAGGGTGGACAGTGGATCTCCTTCCTCCCCTGGTGATGGTCAGGCTCGTGATTCGTTTCCTGTGCGTAAGAATGCAATGCGACCCTTTCAACCTGCAGTTGGAGGTGGCAAGACTTTGGAGGCTGATCACAAGGACTCGACCCTATCTTGGATTAATCTCACTTTTGCATCCTCTGAGGACGGCGGCACATTTACCGGTCAGGCTCCCTCTGGTGGGGAAGGGGCACCTGTGCTGGGAGTTCACCATGCTCTAGATGGGACTGGCCAAGGCGCATCTATTCAAGGCCACACTGTAACCTCTTTCAAGGAAGCATTAAGGGGCAAGGATTCTCCTTTGAAGCCTGCAGACAATACCCCATGCATAACATTTGGGGAGGAGGTCATTACAACTGAAAAATACTATCAGGAACATGCTCTGATCTGTAGATTCGGAGGACTCTGGCCCAACCTTCCTGACCTACACGCATGGATTTCCAAGCACTGGACTCCTTTGCTCAGCTGGGAGGTTAGACTTATATCCGTGTGCTAAAGGTATCTTCATTGTGACTTTTTCTGCAATAGCTGATAAAAACTCCATAGCTTCCAAGCTTTGGGTTTGCCAATCTAAGTACCTGGTCATTAAACCCTGGTTCCCCTCTTTTAACCCGCTCACTGAGTCTTTTTCATGCAAACCTGTTTGGATCCGACTGCCCCAATTACCCCTCCAATTCTGGAGTAGTGAATGTTTGAAATCTATTGGAAACACCTTGGGAACTACTCTTTTTATAGATTCTCAAACTGCTGAATACACCCACACTACCTATGCTCGGATATTGGTGGAACTTGACACGGCTAAAAACCTCCCTGCAACCATTGATCTCAGGGTGCAAAGCAGAACTTGGTCACAACCTTTAGATTACGAAGGTCTTCCATTTCGATGTAGAAGATGTTTCTGTCTTGGTCATACCTCTATTGCTTGTGGGTTGGCAAAACGCCAAAGCATGAGAAACGCAGTTGGTGGAAGGATGCCCGCCCAGAACATTTGGTTTTCGATGCAAAAGAGGACCTTGAAGCAATTTCAAATGCTGAGGTTGAATCTGGCTTTGTCCCTGAAACCCCTTTATCGGAAAATCCTATTGCCAATAGCAAGGAAATTGCAGCAAATTTATCTCATTTAGTTGTTGACAGCAAGGAGAAATTGTCTCATGAAAACAATGATGTTGTTTCAGTTGGAACTTTTGCTACTATGGAAAATTCTCCTTTTTCTAACCCTCCATTCGTGGAGGCATCATCAGGTTGGGTAACTGTCCGTAAAAAGAAAAAGTTTATTTTAAAGAATGACACTTCTCCGCCTCGATGATTCATCTCTCTTTTGGTGTTTGGTTGTTCTACATTGTCCCTTGTCTTTTCCGAACATAGTGGTTTTTGGATCTGCCATGGTGCTTTGCACATCATTGTTGATCGATTGTTGTTTTTCACCTATTGTTTTTCAATTGAATTATTCTTGAATGTTGGTACTTTTCTGAGCAGATTGTTTTCTGCTGTAGGGCTTCCATGTTTTAATCTTGGCTTTTGAGCCTTCTTGTACAAGGGTATAGTCCCTTTCAAAAAACTATTTGCCAATAATAAAAAAAAACATGTTAGGAAGATACAAATTATGTCAAAGCGTGTATAAGCCAATATTGTAATGTGCTTTATGAAAAATGAAACAATACCACCTATAGTGTATATGAAAGTGGATGCCCCTAGGAACCACCTTTGTGGGACTGATATGAGGTATTGTGCTAAGCATTCATGTTGCGTGTATCATTCGTACAAATTTTGTGATAAAAAATAGAAAGGAAAGTGACCGTGCATTTGTATATGATAAACAAAAATGACATACAAAGTATTTGTCTAACATGTGTAAAAAGTGTACATGTAAGCATAAGAAAACAAGATTAAATGCAACTAAGATATAAGTATGTTGTGGATGAGATGGAATGAAATGTAGTGTGAGTGTGATAGGAACCACACTACCCCTTGAGTGAATGTGAATGAGTATGAATGAGATGAGGTTCATTTATAAATTCCCCTTAACAATTGAGAATGAACCATAGAATAAGAGTGTGTCATCGAGAAATGGTTTGAATTGTACACTAGAAAGATATGATTGAAAAAGCGTAAAGTTTAGAGAGTGTGCAAGTGAGTGTGTGTGGTGAGGTTCATTTTAGATTGTGACCCTCAACAGTTGAGTATGAATCATGGAAATAGAGTGCATCATAGGGTAATGAGAACAACATGTAATATTAAATGTGAGAAATATGTATCATAAATGAGTAGAGTGAATAATGTGCATAGTGTGTGGTAGAAGCTATGAGAGAAAGATGTCAAGCACACGTGAAGTATAAAGTGTAGAGTGTGTGAGGTTCATGTGTATAGTATGCCCTCAATAGTCAAGTGTGAACCAAAGCACGAGAGTGCATCATCAGTTGCGATGATACAAGAGCATATCAAGATGTGTATGATGTATGTGAAAGACTAAATGCGAAGTGTGAGACACCTTTCAATGTTAGAAGGAGAGGGAGAATAAGTACGATGCCCCCAAGTGTATGATAATGATTACGCTATTCGATAATAGTGAAATATGAAGGTTCTCCACCGATGCTTGTGGAGATGAAGACATGTGACCATGCTCTAAGATTGGCGATGTATGAGATAAATGTTGTGTAAGTAAATGAAGCCTATGTGCATGAGACCGATGAGGATAATGTGGAGGTGATGGAAATCTATGTGAGGTAGAATGTGGAGGTGATGGACACCTATGTGAAGCATAACATGGAGGTGATGGACACCCGTGTGAAGAAAAATGAGGAGGTGATGTATACCGATGTGAAGGAGTTGTACAAGTATTGGACTTAGATCAGTTGTGATGGACTAGAAAATCGATGACATGACATGTAGGCCGTGTGCAAATAGATGATCTAGGAGAAGATTGTGATTCATATTTTAGGGGTATGAGGATCAATATTCTCTATCAAGTGCAATGGAAACCTCAAGAGGAGGTTGCAACAATGATGTGGATGGTGGAACATCATTGACATTGATAACTTTCCTATTGTGAATGAAATTTAGACATAAATGATTCATGGAAGTGATGGCCGAGTTACATGGATCCAGGGGAGACCTAAGAGAATGTCACACCCTTCGATAGATGGTGCCACGAGAAAGGGCACAAGCATGGTAAGAGGACTGATAATGACCGGAAGCTTAACAACACCATATGATTTAGGAATCTTATATGAGATATGTGAGAGTGGATAGTCGATAGCGACTAAAAGTGTAATGTAACATGCACTAAATTGAAATGATGGATCAATGATAGTGGTTTTGATAGAATTAGATCCAATAGAAGTAGTGATGTGTAAGTGATCAGAAGAGAATGTAGCATGATAGTCATGATTGGAGAAAGTAATGATTGGAGGAGATGTCTTAGCATGAGTAACTAGAAAATTGAGAGCCCCTAATGTAGGAGGAAGCATGGCGTGATATGTATGATTAGCTGAAGAATAAACCACTTGCTTATCATGTTTTGGAAGAGGATTATTGAAGATCTTGAGCTTGCGATCGTCATTGGCCGGTGTAGAAGCCGTAGGATTTGGAAGCTTGATCACATTATTATCGATAAGATCTTGAATAAGATTATGAAGTTTAAAGCATCGATCATGTAGAATGTCTAGAAAATTTATGATAGTCACATCTGAATCTTTTATCATAATTGCGAAATTTTAGATGAGATGGGTCCAAGTTGAGTGGAGGAGGAAGCATAATAATATTGCTCTTGACAAGTTGTGGTAAGAGAAGATGCAGAGAAGCGATAGTCAATTTTGTATATGTATGCTTAGGTGGTTTCCATTGAAGCTCTTTAGTATTAGAGATAAAATCGATAGTTGTGTTAGCTTCATTAGGTTTATAAGTTTTCTTAAAAGTTGATTTACTTTGAAAGAAAGTAGAAGGTGATGCTTGTTCCCGATACTTAATCTTGTTTATAGATAAGAGTTTTGTTTTGCGTAGCTTAAGAGTGTGACACAAATGATTAAATGATGGAGATATTTCAAAGATAATTCTCTCGTGGAGAGGAAGAAATAGAATTTGAACAAATAAATCTTGATTCTCGAGTCCGTGATTATATTAGACATCTTAGCTAAGTTGTTTTTGTATTGTAAGACATAATCTACTAGATGTTCATTAAATCCTTGTTTAAGTTCAGCGAGTTGAGAATATGAGATCTTAGAGTCAATATTGATGGAGAAATGAGATAGAAAAGCATCAGCTAGATGTGTGAAAGATGTTACCGAGTGGAAAGGTAGGTCATAAAACTAACACATTACATAATCATGAAGATTGGGAGGAAATATCTTAGCTAGGAGAATATGATCATTTGAAAAATCTATACATGACACATGAAATGATCAAAGATGCTCTTGAGGGTCACCATGCCCAATGAAATGGGTAAGCGTGGAGTGACAAAATTAGGTGGAGGTGCATAAGTGGAAATGGGTAGGTGCAAAAGGAGTATAAAGTAACAATGTGGAATACAAATATGGATATGCATGAGAAGTAGCATGTTGCGATTGATGGACTTGAACTTGAAGGTCCTCATAAAGGGATGCTAAATCTTGAGTACCAACGGAAGAGAATTTTTGTGTATGAGAAACAAGGGGTGGGGTGAAGTGATTAGTGGAAGTAGAAACAAAGTCAAGAATAGTAGAAGTAGGTGAAAGAGTGAAATTATGCAGTTGATTAACAATGGAAGTGGGGATGGAGGTAGAAATAGTGAGCTACATAAGATTAGTGGCCTCCTCACGAGAAGCGAATAAAAGTAATTCTAGATAATGAGGATGCTCATTGATATGATCATTAATCTCTTTAAGGTGGGATTCACTAAAATCTCCATAAGATTAAGCCATAGTGATAAGATGATAAAGACCTATAAAGAAGGGGGATTCGAGTGACATGGAGTTCCCAAAATGATTAAGAATTTTTTTAAAAATGAATAAAATTCCTAAAAGAAATATGTAACAACTTTGTGAACTAAATGTGCCATGAAATATAAATTTTACCCAAGCAAAGTAAGCTAGAAATTATGGAACCCTAGTTATAAAGAAAGGATGAAAAGACTTAGCTAATTCATAATTAAATCAATATTGTGCCAAAGTGATGAACTGATGAATAGAGAGGGAGAAGTTTCATACAAGAGCATATAATATTATGCGACCATAATATTTTCCTAAACCGGGGTGGATGGAATGAGTCAAGGGTGCTTGTGGGTGTTGCTGAGACCTACTCGGGTTCCTATGACTACTTAGAAAATCGGAAACCTCCTTTCGGAGGGTCACAAGATATACATTTTCCTTCTCTTCCTCTTGCACCAAGTTCACCGATATCGCTTGTAACCTGCAATAAAGAAATGACCTACAAACCCCTCAAAAGCGCATCAAATTTCAAAAATAAAATAATGAAAATGAGGAGTCTAACTATCCTCGAATGTCAAACAAGTGAAATTATGACCGATTTTTGCACTACATCTCGACTCAATGTAGTTCTATGTGTGTGTGTGTTGAAATTGTGCCCTAGGTGGATCTTGTGCGTGTCACACTTGATAGAAGCAAGTAGCTAGGTGTAAATGATGTAAATAGATGTGTACATGAAAGAATGAACTTTCCATCCTATGTGTGTATGTAGAAATGGAAGTCCCTTATCCCTTGTGTGGAGCTAGATGGATGCTTGAATTCTCTAAAATTCTCTTGGATGCAACATTAGGTGGTGATAGTAATGCTTAATGCTTAGTGCTTGGGCCCTTTATTATGGTCACATAACTTTATATTTATAAGATTCCCTTGCTTGAATTTAATAATTAAAAGTGGAAAGGCCAAATACCAAAAATATAAGATGCCCAAACAGGTAAAAGGACCCAAAAGATGTGAACAAAGTACAAAGAGGTCAGGGCACCCAGAGGGGATGGGGGGCGCTGGTGCTTTCGTCTGCTTACAGTAACCGGTGTCTCGAGTGAGAAATGTCAAAGTATGAAAAGACAAACTGGGCTAGAAGGAGTGTAAGATCAACAAAGGCAATAGAAAGTAAGAAAAGATGGCCAAATACATGGATCAATTAGTAATTTTATTACTTAGGAATCATATGAATAGTAGTATGTGATCAGGACTAGATAGATACCCAAAGTGCATGATTTAGTGTCTACAAGTAATAGTTGTTATCGACCAAGCTCCATTGAAATGGTTGGAGTGAAGTGAAAGAAGGATTTGACCCTTCAAACCACATCTTAGACAAAATTTTATTATTTCATGGACTTGTGCCTCATGTACCAAAATATATATCGAGGAGGCCTTAACAACTTTTTCATCCTAGATAGATGGCCAAATCTTAGGGATAGGTTGTGATTGCTTGATTTCTCCCAAAAACTGTGTGTGTAAACAATTTACACCAAAGAATGGTACTTATTAAAAAAACTTGATTTATGAAAAACTCACAAGGTGAGACTTTGAACATAGCTAGGGACCTAATCCTGTTAAGAGAAGAAGGTGATGGTTTGGCCAAGTTAGACCAAACATATTTTTATAGATCAAACTTTGACTTATAAAACACTTGTGAAGTGAGACTTTAACGAAGCTAGGGACTTAATTCTGGAAAGAGAAGAGGGTGATATTTTGGCCAAGTTGAACCAAATGTGTTTTTTGCTAAATTCACGAGACTTATTCCATATTTTTTACTACACATATCAAAACCACAAAACATGTTACTCTACCAAAATCAAAACTTGTTTGTATATACCAAAACTTTACAAATAATTTTTTTTGTTAGATTTAATACCTTGTTTTAGTGATAAGAAAAAGTGAAAATATGTCCAATTTTATGTGTATATTTCATCACAAATCATACTTCTCTCACAATTTTGGATTCATTTATCAAAGAGAACAACCCAAAACTCTGTCAATATTTCATCAACCATTTTTTCCACTCACATTTGAAACTTATTTTCCAAACTTTCTTGATTGTTAAAATAATTTTTTTATCTTTGTTAGATTTTCCTAATTTCCTTATATAAATTTACTGAGACATCAAAAGCTATAAAAATACCCTTTTGTAGTTGTTATATCTTTGTCAAATTTTTTTAGATTTCCTTATAAACATTTTTGATATCCAAATCTTGGAAAAAATGCACTTATAGTTGTTACATTGCCCATTTTTTCTTAGAATCATTGTTAAATTCACACAAATATTCAAAATATTTTCAAAACATTTTTATATGGCAATTACATTGTCCATATCAACTTAGAAATCCTTTATACAACACACATTCTATCATGGCACTTGTAACATGTTTAGGACATAAGAGCTGTGCATCTAATCCCTTCTTTCAAAACCCTCTAGAACCATCATGTGATGAAGAATAAGGACTTGTTGATCATAATGTAGATGAGGAAGAAATACCTTGTAACATATTTGAAAATGATCCTGCTCACGTAGAAAACTTCTTATTTAAAAATAAAGACCAAGTATTATTATGCCTAGTAGAATTAGGGGCTAAATTACCCTTTGATTTTGATCCATCCTTCCTCACTAACATGATTAAAGAAGAATAATGAACACATCCTCCTACTTTTAGAACTTTTAAATACATATTACACCATGTATCTATGTCTACATCGACACAACTTGAAGGTTAAAATGAGGAAGTGACAACATCCAAAACTAAAAATGGCACTCATATACATTTTGTTAGAATCAATCGTGAAGCTAGAACAAAGGTTGAAGAACCCCAACCTGAATCACAAATTGAATACGTCCCCATGTAGAAACAAATTCAAGCTCTTAGTTTTCAATTGGTGAATTTAGCTTCCCATATCAATAGTGACACACACAGCTGCTCACATAGATAATCCTTAGGTGACATATGCTACAAACTAAACTAAAATCCATGGTGGCGAATCCTCAAAATATAATAAAAAACATATTCCCACCACACCATTGCATAACCAAATATTCATCCAAAATGACATCTTATGAAGTATGTGCTTGTTGGCCTACAAGAAAATAGTACTAGACACAATAAAGTATCAATTTGAAGAATTATGTCCCTACCTCTTTAATTAGGATATGTTTCACACTCCCTTTCCACCAAGCTTTGACTACCCTAAATTTGACAAATATATGCGCAAAGGTGATCCTTGTGATCACATAAAAAATAATTCATGACCTATTAGGAAGTTTCTTATAGCAAAAATTATCTTATTATCTTGTTTCCATGGAGCATTAGGGGCCAAACACTTAAATGGTTTCTCCATCTCCCTAAAGGGTTTATTTATAATTTCCCACATTTATCCAAGAAATTTGTTTGCCACTTTTCATTTAATATGGAGATTGATATCACAATGCTATACATATGTAGCACTAAACAACAAAACAATGAATACTTATCTACTTTCTTACAACGATGGTGGGAGTTTCCTAGCCACTTCCCTTGTTCTATCCCTGAGAAACAAATTGTGAGCATATTTGTGCCAAACTTACATCCTAAAATCACCTTCCATTTGTAAATGTATTTTATAGGAACCTTTGAAGAATTCTTTGAAAAGGGAATCTAAATAGAAAATGCTTTGTTAGCCAAAGGGGTCCTAAAACTCTTTCAATGAGACTATGAAACATAACCTATGGATAGATTAAAAAATTCAATAAAAATAAGAATTTTTACGTGATGACATCACAGATTACAAATATTTCCAAGAATTTCATAACACCCCAAATTTAAAACTTACACGCAGACCACTTAAACTAGAAGTTAAATGAATGGAATATACTCCAATAATTTAATCCCTATCATTGATCCTCAAACAACTTGATTAGGAAAATATAGTCAAATTTATAAACACCACACCATTTGTAGATTATGCACCTAAACCATCATGGTACAAAGACCATGAATATTATGAGTATCACCATGTCAAAGGTCATGACACATATCAGTGTATGAAATTGAAGAACTTCATTTAAGATCTCCTAGATCAAGGAGATATCGAACTTGACACAAAATATCCCAACAAATTATCCAATAATCAATTGAGAATTTACAAGGAACCTTTACCAAAACATAAAAAAATGGAAATGAAGCCGTATCGAGGTCAATCTTCTCAAGTTAAAAGTTCCAACCATGCTATTTCTCAAACATCCCATCCTTTTTATTCTATTATTAGATATATTTATCCTATCACCAACCATATCAATATCATAAAAATCAAATCCCAAGAGTATTTCATTACAATACAACACACTCACCTTGTTATCCTAGGAACCCCTTTTTCTGCTCCTTCAAATAGTCATTATGATCTCTTGGAATAACTTGAGAAGACAAATGCAAAGATTTCTATCTTTTATCTTCTTAAGATATCTATTGTTCATAAGGATATCCTCTATAAGACCCTTCAGGAGTCAAAATTTCCCATAGACATTGACACTTCACACTTCTAGGCCTTTGTTATGTAGTTTATCCCATCCTTATAAATCATTTTTAGCCAAAAGAAGATTCCTATAGAAAATTATACATACAATTTACTCTTGTATATAGAAGTGATCATTACCCATAAAAATGTTAAAAGGGTGTTTGTGGACAATGGATCCGGTCTAAACATATGTACTCTAAAGCTTTTGAAATAGTTGGGACATATTAATGCTAAAATCGAGCCTAATTTTATCACCATTAAGGATTATGGCAATGTGCAATGATGGTCAATGGGAACAATTACTTTACCTATAGATGTTGGGCCTATCACACATGAAATAATATTTTGTCGTTAACTTATAACTTCCCTATAAAATTCTCTCGTGGTTGCCCATGGATCCATGCCATGTAAGTTGTTCCCTCCACCTTTCACCATTATATTAAATTCTATTACCAAGGAAAAGTATTGATAATTCTTGGTGACCCCGACCTTTTCCAGTTATAGAGCATTGGTTGGCCATTACCCCACAACTTATGAATGTCCTTATAATACAAACACTAAATCACACACTTTGGGTACATTAATAGATGCTAAACACACACTACTATTCATATGATTTTTAAGTGTGGAAAATAGTAAATGATATCTATCTTTGGCCTCTTTCTTTGCTTTATTAATTTTTTCGTGACCTTGCACACATCACCGCCTAGTATAACTTTCACTAATTTATCTTTCTTGGATTTGGACAACAACATCCAGTCAGACGCCATTGCCAGGAACCCTCATCCCCTCTGGGCACCCTTGACCTCTTTGTATATTGCTCACCCCTTTTGGGCCTCTTTTATCTTTTGGGATTCTTATTTTCTTATGGGTTGTTCTTCCACTTGTCAATTGATAAATTCAATCAAAGGAATCATATAAATACAAAGCTATGTGACCATAATAAAGGACCAATATCTAATCCTCTATTATCATCACCCAAGGTTGCATCCAAAGGAATCCTATGAACATCAAAACATATATCTAACTATCATTCAGGGGGACAAGGGACTGCTCATTCTACATACATGCATAGGAGGGAAGTTAATTTTTCCATACACACATCCATTTACATTGCTACATTTAGATATTGCTCGATATTCGGTACATCTTGCATAATAGCTTCCTAGGGTAGAATTCTTGCACACACACATGAGAACTACATGGATCTGAAATGTAGAGCAATGCTTGGTCTTAAGTTAACTCGGTCGAGTGACCACCTGGGTCAATCGATTCCCCATTTGCATCTTTTTATTTTTTGGATTTTATGTGTTTTGGGGTTTTGTAGAAGGTATTTTTTTATAGGTTACATGCAAACTATGCGATCATACAATGAAAAATAGGTAAAAAAGAGAGAATTCTAGTCACACTTGTGCAACACAACAAATTTCAAAGTGTCTAAGGGTTTTCGAAGACGCAGTGCCTAGAAGTAGTCTTTGGCATCTAGGTGCCCCTCACCCATCAAGGCACCCCTGGTCCAACTTATTTCAACAGCCTGTAATTTTATGGGTTTGTTTTTGATAGTCTTCCTTCCTATTTCATCAATTTTCCAATCCAACACACTTTGGTATTATTGTGAAATCAGCTAAGTCCTCTATCCTCTCTCTTGCACCTATGGTTTTATTTTTATCTAGCTTATTTCTTAGGTTAGATCTATACTTCATTTCTTATTACCGTGTTATGACTTTACAATTAGGATTTTCCAAAATTTAAAATATTTTTGAATCATTTGGTGAACCCATATCATTTAAAACTTTTATATCTTCGAATTTACCCATCTTGCAAAGATTCTCTCCACAAAACCCTAAACACTATGTATCTTCCTATCAACATGTCACCTTCAAAATTCAGTACCATATTCAATCATCTCTCCAATGAATCTATTAGTTCTAATGTCAATCAATATATTTGTAAATAAATTCAAGCTTTACATTCTTTATTTCAAGATAAATTTTAGGCTATGGAATCCACAATTACATCACTTAAATCTGAAATCCAACATCTTAAGGATGCTTCTCAGACTCAAGCTTGTTTTTCTTCTACATATCATCCTCATTCTATGTCTTCTACATGTTCTCATATCAATGAACCTCAATTATTTTTTCTCCCCACACCTCTCAAGTTTTAGGTCAATGTTAATCAACAATATATTCTTCTGCAACTCTTTGTGCATAAATTGATCATTTTTTCATCTTCTCATTTCTATCCTCCTTATCATCCTGCAAAGTATCAAGGTATTAAAATTACCATTCAATCAATGGACATAATGAAAATTATTTCTATGCTCTACACTAACAAATTGGCCCCCTTAAGTGTTGTGGTATTATCTCATTTTCTACACAAAATAATGCTACATGTTCATCTTAAATTGATACATCTCATTGGGTTCCTAAATTTGATTCATCTATGTCTAATGAGCATCATGCCATCACTTCTAATGTTTCTTCTTCCATCACTCAAGAAATACCTATGCAATCCACTCAAATTAAGAAACCACCTCTCAAAATCAGTCTCACTCCTCCTCTCAAGCCATCTCGTAGAATTACCAAGCCAAACTATGCAACCTCCTCTCAAAATTAGTCAATTCTCTTCTCCTATCAAGTCTTATACAATGTCATCAATCCCACATAAGCTCTAACCAATCATTTTTGTCAAATAAAATACTCCTTATACGATGTCCAAGACACATTTCAAACTCCGCCACCATGGAATGGTCCTACTGCTATTTTATTCTACCATTGTGTTGGCTCTCTCTCTTATCATGACACATATAATGATCTCCCACAATGGCATGGTATCTCTCACATCACCACATAGATCTCCATCATTGACACACTGGGGGAATTATTCTTACATCCCCCATTCTTAGTATTATCAGTGTCTCACATTTCTACCATTACTCTCTATGCTATGCATCTAGTCTTCCTCATTCATCATACACGCATTGATACACCTATTGTATCATCATCACCTTATAATGCACTCTTCTACTATAGTTCAAACTTGACTATTGAGGACATACTACATACATGAACCTCACACACTACACATTTCTATACTCGGCGCATTCACGAAACATATTTCTAGTGCACATTCAATATAACACACTTCCCTATGATTCACTCTATTTCCAAGGTTCATACTCAACTACTGAGGGTATAAATCTGAAATGAATCTCACCAAATTCACACTCTCTACACTCTATGCTTCATGGATCTATCTATCTACCACGCATATTCAAACCATATCTCGATGATGAACTCTTGTTCTATGGTTCATTCTTGAATGATGAGGGAGAATTTATAAATGAACCTCACCTCATACACATTTGTACACATCCACTCGGGGATACACTACTCGTATTGCATTATATTGGGCATATTTTGGTTGTACATTGTTCTTGTTTGCTTATACTCGCATGTTACACTTTTCTTACTATGTTAGCCAAATATCTAGTATGTCATTATCTTTTTATATACACATGTGTGTTCACTTGGTCTTTAGTTGTGAATGCAAACTTTACATAGATTGTTACACACTACATGAATGCTTGGCAATGTACCTTTACCAAGTACCATTGAGGCTTGGGGCATCTTATTTCGTACACACTATAGGTGTTATTGTTTCATTTTATACTACTTCATCTTCTTACTAGACATTACTAATATCGACCATACATGCTTTAACATACTTTTATCTTTATAACATGCTAATGGGTGCTTCATGTGCAACATTGGCTTTGCATGAACCATTTGTTTCCATGGTTTTTTGATACTTTTCTTGATCTTGTCTTCTATTTTATGTCATTATTTGTGGGCTTTTCCCTATGTCTTGATTGTTGTTCACTTGCTTGTCTATTTTTGACCACTTCGCCATGATTGTCTTACGACATTGTGAGCAATGTCCCATGTTTGAAACCTGATTTTTATAGTCTACATTGTCTTCTTGATTGCTATCTTACATATTGTATTCTATATGTGTATTGGTATGTGACTTTTCTTACTTTGTTTGTATGTGCCTTGGTTTCTACCATGCAAATTCCCTTCTGCAGGGGCATTGGGCTTTAGATCAATGTGTGGTCCTCTCCTTTGGGATGCATTCTCCTAGAAATGTCACATACACCCTAGATGAGGGGGATATACATTAATTGAATTAGTCACCCCATTTAGTAGTACATAGTCACATTTCGGACACCGCACAATACATGAACATAGTAGTATATAGTTACGTGAGAAATGACCTAGATTATGACTTGGGTCTTCAACAAAACATAGATGCTAGTGCCTAGATACATACATGAGCACCCTGGGTACTCCTAAAATCTCCTAGAGTCTATGAACAAGGGGAAATTATAGAAAATTTCTCGAGATCGGTAGGGTTCACAGTAGTCTATAGAGTAGTTTTCATAGTACATGTACAATCCTCCAACAATAAGAATGCATTCTATCTCCATTTTTATTTTGTTTTCCTTGGATCAAAATGGACCAAAGCAAGATCACACCATCTACAATGGTGTATAAATTATGGGAAGTAGTCAAGGATGGAGAATAACACTAGAAATATCTCCCCAACACCTCTTCTGTCGTAGCTTGAGATCATCCCAAAAACATGCACTCAACATCAGATCACCCAAAAAACTCGTACTTGGCATGAGATCGCTTGAAAAACTCACCCTTCTACAAAAAATCAGGACACTTTCTATCCTTTTCACTCATCATGGATCAGGTGCACATGTTCCTTTTACTACTTTTTCATGTTTTTACACACTTTTATATATTTTGGATCGATTTTTTCATATACATGGCTTTGACTACTCTTTTTCTCTTCTTTTTGTAGGTCCATCCTTATGAGAAGCATTTTTCACATCATTAAACACATCGAACATGGAAACAATAGGTACAATGTGAAAAACACATACGCTTCACCCTTAGGGTCACTTCCTCTTTCCTAGCTTAGCTTTCACGCTTCATTTTTATCACTTCACACTTTTTATTGTCTCCTTGGCATGATTTTCACCATTGAATCTACATGGTTATTAGGTACGCATCTCTTATCTACTTTATGTTATCAAGTATTCACTCAAAAACATAAAGTGGGGGAAAATGTAGACACTAAATCACGTACTTTGGGTACATTTCTAGGTCCTAATCACATACTACTATTCATATGATTCCTAAGTGAGAAAACTAGTAATTGACATCTATATTTGGTATATTTCTTTTCTTTTTTTGATTTTTCCGTGACCTTGCACACCTCACTACTTAGTCTAACTTTCACTTCTTTATATTTCTTGGCTCTAAACACAAGCGCCCAACTAGGACATCAATGCCCAGAACCCTTGTCCCCTTTGGGTGCCCCGAACTCTTTATATCTTGATTTCCCTTTTGGGCCTCTTTTATCTTTTGGGAATCTTATTTTCTTATGGTTCACCTTCTAGTTGTCAAATTATAAATTCATCCAAGCGAATCATATAAATACAAAGCTATGTGACCATAATAAAGGACCAACGTCTAACCATCTACTATCATCACCTAAGGTTGCATCTAAAGGCATTCTGTAAGCATCAAAACATCCATCTAGCTATAATTAAAGGGAGAAGGAACTTCTCATTTTACATACATGCATAGGAGGGGAATTTTATTTTTCTATAAACAAATCTATTTACATTGGTGCATCTAACTATTGATCGATTTTGGTGCATCTTACACAAAATATTCCTATGAAACGATTCTTGTACACACACACATAAGAATTACATGGAGTCCGAAATGTAGTGCATCAATCAATCATAAGTTCACTCAATCAGGTGACTACTAGGGTTAGTCGAATCCCCATTTGCATCCTCTTCTTTTTAGGATTTGATGTGTTTTTGGGTTTTGCAGAAATTTTTTATTTTGTAGGTTACGGGCAAACTCTCGTGATCATACAACGACATATAGGTGAAAAGAGAGAAGTCTAGTGACAATTGTGTGATACGAGTAAAAAAAATAGTCTATGAGGTTTTTCGTAGTTGTGGGTTCCCGTAGTCTCTAGTGCCCATGCACCCCTAACCCATTCCAGGCACCCTAGTCTAGCTTATTTCAATAGTTCTACAATTTTATGGGTTCATTTGTGATAGCCTTCCTTCCTATTTCATCGTTTTCCAGCCCAACACACTTCGATATTATTACAAAATGAGTTAATTCCTCCATCCTCTCTCTTGCAGCTAAGGTTTTATTTTTATCTAGCTTATTGCTTAGGTCGATATCTACTTCATTTCTTATTACCGCATTGTGACTATACAATTAGGGTTTTACAAAATTCTAAATATTTTTAAAATCATCTATAAAGTTAGATTTTGAACTTAAATCAGATGCCCTTGCCTCTCGTGGTAATCCAGTTATACTTCAGTGTCACAAAAGTGGTTGTTCTACCTCCATATCCCCTTTTTCTATATGGGAATCCAAATTGAAAATCCTTCATACCAGTTGTGGGGAATATTACCTCTAACATGCCCTCTTTGTAGCCAACCTTCCCCGTCACCAAAATCATGTGGTAGGCCCAAATGTTTCTGCAAAGAACCTAGGATCTTTACAATCTCGAAATATTTATCCCCTGGTGGCCTTCTCAGTAGCCGAACACTTGGATATCACCTATACATCCCAATTACCTAAAGAAAATATGGCCTCTCTCTAATAATCCCCAAAATATTTTATCATTAATAATATGATGTATTCCATTAGATATAAAGGATATGGATGTGGTTTACATGAATAGGTGTGTGGGAACCTCTTCGACACATGAAAAATATAAAGATATGGCGTTGGTATTGAGCCTTACACAGGAACTACCTATAGAAGTTGATGTCACATATTTTGAACATAAAGATAGCTCTTTCGATTACAAAAATAACCAAGGTCCTATTGTAGTATCTACAAAGACCACACCTCTATGAACCTATTTTTAACACTTCTATTTTAACCATATTCCCCTCCACGACTGAACTAGATATTTTACACCCATAACTTATTTATTGGGACCAACAATGACACATACCAATTAATTTATTTTAGAGTGAAAAATCAAGTGGATAGTTCATGGATGTACACGATGACATTCCTTTAGGAGATCACAAGAAGGAATTCACTATCAACCTTAATGCATATGTGTATTTTAGGGAGGAGGTTGAGTTTTTATGGTCGAGTAAAAGGAAAAAGAGGCCAAACTATCTTCAAAGAAGCCTAATAACAAAAAATTCAATTCCTATAGTGAAAACATCTTTGAGGAACTTTGAAATAAACAAAATGAATAATATAAGTGATCATCGTATTGGTGAAAATCTCATTGAGACACCGATAGAGGAGAATCTCAATCTCCCTCCTGATCCTACATGTATGGAAGATGGTTCAAAGTTACTGGTTGAAGAAACTCTTTTCATTAAGATTGATACAAAATACGATCCTAAAATTTTCAAGCTAGGGGATTCTCTTACCCCACATGCATAGAAAACATTTACTATACTTATTAGAGAGTTTTTTGATGTATTTACTTGATCCTATGTGGACATGTCAAACTTAGATCCATCTTTGGTTGTGCACAACCTAGTTGTGTATGAATCAACAAAGAATATTAAACAGAAACTACGTAAGATGCATAATCATGTAGCTATCTTGGTCAAAGAAGAGTTTGAGAAGTTACTGGTGGTAGGTTTCATCACACCCATTGATTATTCAAAGTGGATCTCCAATATCATTCTTGATCCTAAAAAGCTAGTTTGAATTAGGATCTACATAGACTTTAGAGATATAAATAAGGCATGTACTAAAGATGATTTTTTCTTCCTAATATCGACATGATTTTTTATTCTAGAGTAGGTCATGAAATGCTATTCCTATTCGCTACAACCAAATCAAAATAATTAAAGAGGATCAACATAAAATGAATTTTAATCTTCCTTTGGGTACCTTCTATTATCGTGTCATTCATTTTGGCCTTAATAACTTGTGCTTCACATATCACCATGTCATGACCTGTCAAATTTCATGATATGTTTCATGATATTATATAGGAATATGTGGATGATATCCCTGGTAAGTCCAAAACTAGAGCGAAGCATCTAGAAATCCTTTGTTACATTTTTGAGTGACTACAGGATTATAAAGCTAGATCAAGTCAAAGAAGTGTGTATTCGATGTTATTTTAGGAAAACTATTGGGATTCATTGTGTATAAATGAGGAATTGAAGTGGATCCAACAAAATTCACTACTATTACTAAGATGTCTCCTCCCAAAAACCTTAAGCACACATTCACAACTTGCAAGGCAAAATTAAGGTAATTTGCGGTGTTCATCTCCCAACTTGCAGATAAATGCCATTCATTCACCCATCTCCTAAAAAATGACATTTATTTCCAATGGGTCCTAACTTCTAAAAATTATTTTCCCAGTTGAAACAATACCTAGACAATATACTCGTATTAATACCACCTACCCGGTCAGCCCTTATTGTTGTATATTTTTGTTACTCCATTTTCTATAGTTACACTCTTATCACAATATGATGACCAACACAAAGAAATATTCATCTACTATCTTAGTCATACCTTAATCTCTTATGAGCTCAATTATCCACAGATTAAAAAAACATTCCCGGCCATAGGTTTTACTTTCCAAAAGCTTTGCATTAGCCGATTAACAATAAAATTGTAGTAAAAAAATCACGCACTTTAGACATTATTTATCCCTGGTCTCATAAAACTATGTAGAAGGTTCTTGAGTGAAGAAAGTACTAATTAACACCCATTTTTAGCCATCTTATTTTAATTTATTTCATCATTATCACCTATTTTTATCCACATGCCCAATCTGTTTTGGTAATTTCCCACTATTTTAGCCTTGACCGGGTGCTTGGGCTAATCGGGTGCCCTGATCCTCTTTGGACTTTCCCACCACTTTTTGGGCTCTTTCTAGCCATTTTAGGTTCTTATCTTTTTGGTGGTCGGCCATTTCAAGGTTAGTTACGAAATTAGATCAAGATAATCCTATAAATATAAAGTTATGAGACCATAATGAGGGACCTAGTATTACTTACTACTATCACTCCATCTATAGTTGCATCCATCTATTGCATTGGAGATCACTTGCATCCACATAGCTCCATCATCAAGCCACAATGATAAGACATCTGCATCACACTTCATAGGGAGAGGGATTCTATTCTATTCCATGCACACATTTTATTACATTTTTTACACATAGTTATTGATCCCTACTTCACAAAGTGTGACTGGCACAAGATCAACCTAGGGCATGTTCACACACACTTGCACATAGAAATACATCATGTCTTAGATGTAGTGTAATGCTCAATTAGTAAGTCCACCCGTGTGGCAGTGAGGTTAGTCCGACCCCTTCATTACATTTTTTTAAGGGTTTGATGCTTGTTTTAGGGGTCTTCTGTGTCTTTTTCTTTATCTTCGAATATTAGCAACATTCACCGCAAGACATCGAAGTTGATGCAAAAATAGGGTTTTAGACCACCTTCTAACCCTATAAGAACTAGTTTGAGAGATTTTGCACGAGAATAGGGCACCTAGATTGTAGACTCGAGTGCCCATAGGAGCCCGGGCCCTACTCTAGGTGCCCTAGTCCAGCTTAGATCCTCCAGATCCATCCTTTTTGGGACCTCTGCATAGTCATTGCTGCTCTTGATTTTTCCATTCACCTCTATGACACTCTCTGATAGACATTTGTTATTCAACTGAGTTCTTTCCTCTTCCTTCTTGCATATTAGGGTTACATTTCCTTTTGCATAGTTTTTAGTTCATTTACAATCTTATTTATTCCATTTATTTACTTTATTATAGTTGTTTGTAGCTTAGATTAACTATCCATATACTACTTAAGTCCATTTTTAGTTAATCATTTTGGTGAACCTGACATCTTATCATGGCTAAAAATAGTCCTTTTGAATCTCCAATCATTCTAGAGTTTGATAGTTTTGGTCATTCCTTTATTGATACTCCTCCCGATCCTTTCGGTTATAAGCCTTTCCTTCGCTTATTCAAATTCCTCTTCTAATATATATCATAAATCTATAAATGACGCCATTGTCACTTATATGCATACTATTTGATCCTAATATTTTACATATCATTTGAGCCAAAATATATTTTTCATGTGCCTTCACCCATTAATCATCCCTTATTATATATAGATGATTACCTTGATATAATATTTTCTACTACCTCTTCGCCTTATGCTCTTGGACCAAAACCTACATCAAGCTTCACATAACTCAAACACTACTATTTGTATGGTTGATATGGTTCCTCTTGCTTCGTCACCACCTCCTACTATCATGAACACTATGATACTTTATACGACATTTTTTCTAGAACGTTCCCTTGATTTACCTACCCTTCCATCGCCTCAACCTATGGATGAATCACCTCACTTATCACCACTTGAGGGTGTCATTTATATGATAGATGTAGTTCCTTCTATGCCACATGTTACTACTACTGCTATCATTCCATATCAGGGGCCTATCCAGTCCATGGATGTCACTCTATCATCCACACCTTCACCAACACTATCACCATCAATACACTCACCATTCACTTGCACTCTCTTCATGAATGATTCTTATTGGGAGCACATACCGCTTGACACTTCCTACAAAGCCACTATATGTTCACATAACGGTCTTCTTCGGCTTGGTTTTTCCTTTGAGGACCTTCATTCTCCTTATACAATCCACATTTGTATCATGGATATATTATTCTCACTGTTGCATATGGACTCTACATTTTCCATCTTTTTGTTCACCTTGCATGTTATCATACTTCTTCTCCGCTTACTCTCACCAATCTTGGTTAGATTATATTGGAGGCACACTTGACCCTAGTCATATTGATATAGATTTTCCTATGCCATTTGGTATTGTGTGTATTTGTAATAGCTCCTTTCTTTGTTACTCACCTAATTTTACTATTTGGTATGCTCATGGATGTCCATTTCCTCCCTTTACTGATGAAAAATATGCCATGGAAATGTATAACTTGTGTGTTCACGGTTATTTGAATGACCAACCAAAGACTATTGCTTATCAGGTTTCCCATGTTGTTCCATATGATTTCGATAATGACCATGATGATATTTTAGATGATCTTAATTGATCAATTCCTTCATGAGCACCCGGGAGGCACAATACTTAATGCCCTCCCTCCTTTCACTTGGCATAGATTTTATACATATACATATCATCTTCAACTTTTCCTATAGCCACTATCATCACATGTTCTAGACTCATCATTACCCGATGACACACTCTTGTGCTTCAGTTCACACTTGACTGTTGAGGGATTACTACTACACCAAACTCCACACACCACACTATAGGAATTATATATTACATTTCATTACACATTGTACATCATATGTTATACTAGTATTCACCATATGCCTTTACCATCATACACTATTAGGCTATTTACACATCTTGCTTCATATACATTACATCATTAAACTATGCATCTTCCCATTATACATACTATATTAGGTCCATCATCCTTTCATATTACATCCTACATTGTTAGTTTACTTACACATATTACATTTTGTGTTATACACATTGTGCATTGCGTATTCTACACTTTTATTTTTTACATATTTTATACATCACATGGTCATTTCACCGTTACATAAACTACTATTTTATCTTCTATGTGTTGCACTCACTACCCTATGACTCACATTAGTTCCTTTGTCCATAATCGGCCACCGAGGGTTTACAAATAAAATAGACCTTACACTCATCAAAAATGTGAACATCCTAAGTTAGTGACATACACTTTAGGCTAAATCATCACCTTTTCTATCCTTTTCTAGTGGTATACACCTTAGGTTACATCACCAATCCCTCCTTTCATCTTTTAGTGACATACACTTTAGGATAAAATGTCACATTTGCTATCATTTTATAGTGGTATACACCTAAGGTTACATAACTACTCCTACTTTCATCTTGTAGTGATATACACTTAGGGCTAAATCATCACTCTTTCGTTCATATTATAGTGATTTATGCTTAGGATAAATCATCACTTATACATTCATTTAGTTCTTATATGCGCTTCGGCTATAGGTTTCATACACACATCATTTCTAGGTCGCATATCATCACCACACCTACACATTCATTTCAGCGTTGCGTTAGACACAACATCTTACTTGTCCATTTACCGATGATGCACTCTCGTTTATGGTTCATTATTGACTGTTGAGGGGAAAAAATGAACCTCATTGCATACATTTCCATTCACTTGGGGGGAACGTGGATCCTATCATTCCATCTTGCATTCCATTCCATCCATCCACAACATATTGCATTATCTTGGTGACATTTACTCTTGTTTACTAGTGCTTTACATGATCACTTTACTACACATGTTAGATTGATTTCTTATATGTCATTATCTATACCATCCACACATGTGCATTCATGCATTTGTCTAGTTGTGATCGTAGATACAAATCCTTCACATGCAACATGGATGCTTACCTTCTACCCTTCCTACACTGTTCACTAGGGGCATCCACATTCATCTCTCACAAGTGCTATTGTTTCATTTTGTACTTAACACTTTACATTATTTGGTTATTCATGATTTTACATATTTGTTATTTCTTTAACATACTAACGGGTGTTCCATGTGTAGCACTTTTTTTTGCAAGATTACATGTTTCCATAACTACTTATTTGTTTGTACTTGTCTGATTTGTTTACTTCTTGTATGCAGGTTTTGCCCTATGTTTGGTGTACACACTTATTTATTTTTTGTGGACATGATGGCCTTGCGTGTCTTACAACATTGTGAGTGATCTACAATGTTTGTGACCTATTTTGTGTGGCTTACTTGTCTTCTTGCGTGATTACATTCGCACTTGGTAATTTTTACATTTTCTCGCATACTTTGCACTTTTTTTCTACATGCATGTGTTTTCATACTAACATTTCCTTTGGCTAGCCATCCTTATTTGTGCATGCCTTGGTTTCCACCAAGTGCATTCACTTCCCCTAACAGTATAGTTATAGATTTCATGCAGTTGGTCCACTTTTGGGGCCACATTTATCAACAACATCGCATGTGCCCCCAAAGAGGGGGGCATCATTTGGGGTTTTTCTACATACTAACACAGAAGATTTTACACTGTTCATTTTAGTTATACACAACAAGTGGGTTTAGAACAGTCTATAAACCCCATACACAACAGATTTTACAGGACATGGTGTCCTTAGCATTCTGGGAAGCAGTTACAGGCTTAGAGGTTACAGTGTGTGTGCCTCTCTACACTACTTTGGCTAGTGGCTTCGGATCACCCAAAAAACTAGGAAGATACAGAGATTGCTTCACACACATTTAGGGAAGAAGTTAAAGGTTGGAGGATACAAAGAAATTCCTCCCTATACTTCTTCATCCTATAGCATTGGATCGCCTAAAAACCCTAACAAGATAAGATATCATTCTACACTCTTTCTCTTGACATGGATCAGTGCACATGTTTCATTTACACTTTTCATTTTGCGTACTTTACTTTTACATGCATCTTTTAAATTGCATTTTTACACACATATACATATATATTTGACTACTTGAACATTTTCTCCTTATAGGTCCGACCGTATGAGAAATAAGTAGCCAAATGAGAGAAACAACATGAACAATATCAACAACAACACTTTTCAACAACACATGCTTTACTAACCATGAAGGCACATTACACACCATAATGATTACACATGTGTTCTTCCTTAGGTTCACTCTCATCACTTTTTCTTTGCACATTTTTCATCTCTATTTTTCATGCTCGTCCATATTTTTTGTCATTCCATGCTTTTGTCTAGTCCTTTGGTGCGTCTCTAGGACACTCTCCATGGACATCAGGTATGCATCTCTATCTACCTTATGTTACCAAGATTTCAGCTCACCAACATAAAGTTGGGGAAAAATGTAGTCACAAAATCATGCACTTTAGAAATTATTTATCCCAGTCTCATAATACTATTTAGAAGGTTTTTGAGTGAGGAAGGTACTAATTAATGCCCATTTTTTGGCCATCTTATTTTGTTTTATTTCATCATTACCACCAATTTTCATCCACATGCCCAGTCTATTTTAGTCATTTCTCACTATTTTATCCTCAACCGAGGCACCCAAGCCGAAGACTAGAGCACCCAAAGGTGTCCTGGTCCCACTGGGGTGCCCCGATCCTATTTTTACTTTCCCACCACTTTTTGGGATCTTCTAGCCATTTTAGGGTCTTATCTTTTTGGTGGTTAGCCATTTCGGGGTTAATTACGAAATTAGATCAAGAGAATCCTATAAATATAAAGTTATGAGACCATAATGAGGGACGTAGCATCACTTACTACTATCACTCCATCTAGAGTTACATCCATCTATTGCATTAGAGATCACTTGCATCCACATAGATCCATAATCAAGTCACAAAGCTAGGACATCTGCAACACACTTCATAGGGGGAGGGATTATATTCTATTCCATGCACATGTTCTATTACATTTTCTACACATACTTATTTCTTATTACTTCACAAAGTGTGACTAGTACAAAAGAAACCTAGGGCATGTTCACACACAATTACACATAGAAACACATTGGGTCCTGATATGTAGTGTAATGCTCAATTAGTAAGTCCACCCTTGTGGCAGCTGAGGTCAGTTCGACCCCTTCATTTGCATTATTATTGTTTAGGGTTTGATGCTTTTTTGGGGTGTTTTACATGTCTTTTCTTCATCTTGGAATTTTTGTGACATTAAGCTTAGGATAGAGAAGTTGATGTGACACACAACAAGGGTTTGTAACACCTTCCGACCTACCCATTTAAATCCTCCAGATCCATCCTTTTCGAGACCTCTCGCATAGTCGCTCCCGATCTTGATTTTTCTAGTCACCTTTCCGACACTCTCTAATAGGTATCTATTATTCAGTTGAGTTATTTCCTTTTCTCTCTTGACTATTAGGGTTAGCATTTATCGTTGCATAGTTTTTAGTTCATTTACATTCTTATTATCTGCATTTATTTACTTTATTACATTTTTTCATAACTTAGATTAACTATCCATATACTATTTAGCTAGTTCATTTTTTAGCTAATCAAAACCAATCTTATATCAAAATTTGACCCACTCGAATAACACTTATCCAAACCCATGCTTATCAGGATGATTTCCAATTAAATCATATTACTTAATGATTTTGACATTGAATATGTCAACCAAAAAGTAGTGAAAGTAAAAGTGTTTTCCGATCAATTGTTGGAAGCACCATTACCAAGTATGGAACCAATGAGTTTGGATGTTCAACATGCTTCCATTTTTATATATTAAAAAAATATTCTACATGGAAAATATTCTTTTAGGGTTGGCCACATTTAATGGATCGGGGAAGGATTTTTCCTTATTCCCCTACAAGTGATCTGTCCCCACAATCTTTCATACTCATGTTTCATTGTATAAACCATATTGTTGAATATGAAGCCTTCCTTATTGGGTTTAAAATTCACTATCAAATGGAATATCAAATAATTTGAGGTTATAGGTGAGTCAAAACTAATCATCAAACAAGTGAATGATGAGTACAAAGTCAAATATGAGAAGCTTATTGCATCTAAACGCATAGTAAACAACCTATAAGAATAATTTGTTCAAATTACCTTCTAACAAGTCCCATGAACATATAATAGATCAAAAATTCCATTTCTACCATTGGATATTTGTTATGATTATCACCAAACACCAAATATTTTCAGTTCCTCATTGATAATTTAACAATACCTATTTACGACATATCAAAATCATGTTTGGTATGTGAAGTTGTTGGTCCCCTTTCCCCTAGTACGTTGACATCTATATTTACTTATAACATGATACCTTCATACCCGACATTTCCCACACACAAAAACAAACCCTTATCTAATGAATAGTGAAATACACCCTCTTTGGGGGAACTCTCTATCATCGATCTTACGATGGGATTTTTTAGGATGTCCGAATTCAAAAGAAGTTATCTAAGCAACTAAAGAGGTGCAAAAAGGCATCTGTTGTGCTCACACTAGTGGCATGGTATTTGCAAATAAAATTATACACATAGGTTTTTATTGGCCTACTATGGAAACATATTGTTTTCAGTATGTAAATAAATATGTCTTGTGTTAAAATCAAGATGACCTCATCCATGCACCATCTCAATAGTTACATCCCATCACAACACTATTAATCACACACTTATATTGAGAGGGGGTGAATCAATATAAGATAAAATTTTACCTATTAAAACATATAACCATTATTAAAGCATTTAAAGGCATTAAAATAACATAACATAGAGCAACTCTAGATTTATGTGGATAACCCTCTCTTGGGAAAACCACAAAATAATATTGTTTAGATCTACTAGTTGAATCTATTCCAAAATTAAACGCTTTAAAAATTTTCCTAGGCACCAACCTACTCGGGGACACCAATCCCCAATGCCAAGCACCGACTCACCAATTTGTGGGCACCAACCCACTTGAGACACTAATCCCTAATTTTGTCAGGCACTGACCTCAAAAATATAAACTTTACCATTCTGAATTTACTTCTTAAACCAGATGATGATAATTCCACTTCTCTGTTGGAAATTTTTCATGTGTCATATGTGTTTTCATTGATGTCAAGCTAGATTAGTTGATGTCAAGTTACATTGATGGAAAAAGGAGTGAATTGGTAAAGTGACCAAGATGACAAGATGAAGGTTGATTGGTAGTGTTAGCTCAAAGAGAAAGCAACTCAAGAAAGCAAGTGGAGAAGGTTGAATATTAGACCAGGTGATTTCATGAAAATCAGAGCTATAACAGTGATAGTTGCATGCTCTAGAAGATAAGGCTCAGGATGACTAAGGATAAGTTCTAAGGGACTTAATCAATGTTTGTGCATGCCACGGAGATGAGGAGATATCTATCAAGACAAGAGACATATGCCAAATACCGAGATATTGCTATAGAGGATAAAATATAGCCACCGAAGTCTAGAAGAGGTCAAGGAGAATATTTTAATGCCACATGCAAAGTTGCAAGTAAAGAGGCAAGGCGTGGGCATGAGGACTTAGCCGTGAAACTCAAAGAAGAACTACCGAAGACTTGAAGTAGCCTCCGATGACTTGTAGAAGGACGTAAAACTATAGAAGAAGTCACGGAAGGTATTTGAAGGGGTAAAGGAATGAATACACCAAAGAAAAAGGAGCTAAAGGACAAGCCAAAATAGAAGAAGGAGAAAACCACTAAAGTTAATAAATAGGAGCGTAAGACCTGAGAAGTCATATGAGAGAAAGGTGAAACCGCAGGTGTGAGGAAAGAGTCATGAACATGGAGATAAGCCACAAAAACAAGGATAGGAAAAGGAGAAGCTACTAGACAAAGGGAATTTGGGAGGAAGCCACACATAAGGTAAAATCCACACAGTAACAAGAAAAGTTGCTAAGGAAGAAAGTCATAGAAATGACAAATCCAAAGATGAAAGGATGGATGCACGGATGTGAAAACAAAGTCATTGGAAGGCAGCAAGAGCCACATATAAATAGTGAGCATGCGGAAAGGTGAAGGAAAAAAAGTATAGCTGCAAGACATTCAGAACCCATGAAAAGCATAAAAGAACCGTGAGATAATCAAAAAGTTGTTGAAGAAGGAGAAATGTCACACAACAAAGAAAGGAGATGTGATACAAAAGAAAAAGGTCAAAGAAGTCAAGAGAAGCTAAAGATCGAACAAATATGAATTGGAGATGAATCAAGGACAATCAGATAGATTTTAAATTGGAAGAAGTAAGATTTTACATGTGAATCAATGGTGATTTAATTGTTCGAAAGATTGTGGCTACGTGTACAACTGGAACTCCACATTGAACAATGAAGTCCACTATTCTAGCTACTAGAATTTAATGCTTGTTGACTTCAAAGTATTTCAGTTACACTCTCCATGAAGATTCCTAATTTCAAGGTGAAATAAAATATTGAAGAAGAAAGGAGCTCATCTATTCCAGATCACGAGGAAATCCTAAAAATATAAGAAATCTATTTTTAGGAGTCAACTCATAAATAATTTCTGGTAGATGCATAGAAAAAGGAGAAATCAAGTCGAACATAGTAAGGGAAAAATATGGAATAATTTGTGTGCATTTAATGTATCATATTTTCAAGTGGCAAGGCAGGAAGGATTGCATGACATGTAAAAGAAGTGTGAATGGGTCGATTGGCTATATAGAGGAAATTTGATGCCATTGCAAAGTGGTTTCTCAAGGATGAAATAAGAAAATATAGTTGAATATGTAACAAAAAGGGATGCTCGATAGAGATAATGATGTATTTGAGTTGAAGAAGAAACCTAGAGAGAAAGGAGGAAACAATAATGCGCTTATGAGAAGCAAGAGTTCGAAAACTTAATCAAATACATTAAAAATTTATAGATGCAACAAGAACACTTTCATGAGATGAAGATATGAAGAAATGAAGATATGAAAAGAGAGATAAGTGCAGTCGAGCCAAAGAAAGAAGAGGTAGTTACATGATGCAGATTTGCTAAAGAGAAGAGCAAGAAGAAGCGAGGACGAAACATTGATTTAGAGAGGAAGAAAAAAAGACATGGCAGTAAAAAACAAGGATCCAGTGTAAAGAGAAAGAGAAGAGCTATGTGCAGAAGGAGATATAACTATCAGATGAAGAATTGATGAGAAGAGAAAAGAAGAAAATATGATACGTTGGATGTGAGAGAGGAGAGACCATAAAAGAGGTAAAGAAAACATTGCATATCTAACTTTGTAGAGTGATTGTATATGATTGAAAAATCAAGGTGATCATAATCTATTGTATGTGCAACATGGAATCTAGATGATCAAAATGTATGTAAAACAAGTCTAAGTTGTAGCTTAGCATTTCCAAGTGGGTGTAGACTCCTTATGGATTAGTGTCTGAAAAGATCAATTATAGCTTATTAAATTAGGGGTTGGTGCTCCTTGTGAGGTTTGCGCCTTGCTAAAAAAATATCTTGTGATGCGTTATATTCACTTGAATCCTTTTTTGTGCGTAATATCAATAGAGGTGTAGGGGTTGGAGCTCCTTGTGGGATTGGTGTCTCACTAAACAAATCTTGTAAGATGTGTTATATTCTTATGAGTCCTTGCTTTGTGTAATATAAGCAATGGTTTCAATGGGTTTTTGTTCGAAATGGTTTCCCACATTATATCTGGTCTCCTCATGTGAATGTGTGTGTATTCTTCTCATTCTTATAGTCTCATGATTAATATTGCATGCTTATAAAAATCAATGATAGTTAACAACAAAAGATACAAGAAGGAAAAATGAAATTGATTGTAAGTTTTAATCAACACTGATTCAACCCCCCCTTCTCAGTGCATGAAATCTCTAACAATTGGTATCAGAGTAATGGTTCTCCTATGTAAATCTTAACAACTTGGAGTTGATCCTAGAGAAAGATAAGCATGGAAAAATCTACTTACGAAAGTATCAGGATGAAGCTCACAAAGAAAGGTTGATGATGGCAATGGAAAGTTGTAGCAACTCTAGAAATGATTCAGATGATGAAGAAGATGAGGTTAATCTAGAAGCTAAGTTAGAATGTGCTCTAGAGGAATTAGAGAAATCAAGGAAGAAGAATAATAAATTGAAATCCTACATCAAGTGCCTATGAGAAGCACATCACTCTCCTTGAAAATAAGTTGAGTAAGCAATAACAAGAGGATGCTCAAGAATGTGCAAAAGATGATTCTCAATCAGATAAAGTATTGAACTCTCTCAAACTCAAAGATGAAGAAATCACCAATCTAAAAACATTTGTGATGGAACAAGGAGATAAAATTAGACATCATGAAGTGGAAGTGATCCAAATGGAGAAATAACATGAAGAAAAGATTGAGGAACTTGAGGAACAAGTCAATCTAATCTCTAAATATCTCAAGGAAAAATTGAAGAATATGAAAAACTCAGCTCAGCCATGAAAATATTTGAGAAAGATTTAGACCAAGAAAAGCAAGAAAATGTGAAGATCAAGAATGATAAAGAAGATTCCTTCCAGAAGCTCAAAGATGAACTAAAGAATCTAAAGATAGAAATAGAACAAATGTAGACTAACATAATAGAGCATGAGACTCTCATAAAAGAATTAGAACAAGCAAGGAAAAGGGAGTTGAAAGCTGAATCAAGACAAACATGTTGTCAAAAATGCTCAGAAAATAAGAAGGATGAAAAGGCTAGTTCCAATATGTAACTAGAGAAGAAAGTAGACCAACGTGACTAGAATGGACGATTCAAGTCAATTAGAAAACCCAACACATCCAGGTATGAAATAAAATTTAGTGGATATTTTTATTCATGTTATGGTTTTGGTCATAAGGTCGTGGAGTGTAAAAGGATCAAGATAGACAAAGAACATCCATGGAGGGATTGCATATCTGATTCGAGAAGAATAAGATGTGTTTCAATTGTCATGAAAGAGGACACATTGTTAGGTATTGCTTAGAAAAATCCTTAAGACAATTTAGCAATGATCACTCACATTCAGATAAAAGGATAAATCATGTAATGTGTTATACATGTCATGAATTTGGGCATTATTCAAAGCACTATTGTCAAAATGAACAACCTAAACACAACAAAGTAGGATCCATACTATCATGTGGCAAGAAAAAAGGATTCTACCATGAAAATGATTCCTAAGAATCATACAAAAACCACCAAGACTCAAAAAAATCCGAAAAGAAGATGAGATGGATATATAGGATCAAGGAAGAAAAACCAGAAGTCAAAGAAGAAAATAAGTTTTCATGGGAAGATGAAGTAGAAAATCAGAAATACAACACAGTTCAAGTAGCAAAAAATGATGACAAAGGAAAGAATAAGGAAGAAAAACCGAGTACAAGCAATGGAGAATTTCTTCCTCAAGTGGTGATAGAGGAAATCCATTATATGTATCTCACCAGAATACAAGTGGAAAAGAGAGGTCAAGTGATATGACAGTCACGCCAAGAGATGCAGTCAAGAAGAGTGACAAGAAAACAAAGACCAAGAAAGATAAAACTAAGTCATCATGTTGTTTTGATGACTTCCTATTGTTCTAACACGCCTAAGAAGAACATGATATACCTTCTCTAAACTTCTAGAAGGTATACCAAATTTGAAGGAATCATAGTTCAGAATTCATCATAATGAATTTGAACATGAAATTAAAGAATGTTGGTTGATCCTTGTGGGTAGTGTGTGCAATGTCTCAAGCAAGATGTCAAGGTATGTCATATGTGATTTTCTCCATGATGTATAGTGTTGTATGTATAGAATTCCTTGTGTATCCACATGAGCCAACATAGGAAGAGAAATTTGTCAATTTCCTCCCAATCATGTATTTGTCTCCTTAACCTTGTCATTGGTATAGTCAAGTGAGAAGTGATTACATGAGAAAAACTTGAATCAATGAAAAATATGGTTGTATGATGAATTGTAAATCAAACTGCTGTTTTTTGGTAGTATTATGTATGTATGAATGAGAGTGTTCAGGTCATAGATTGGCTAGTTGTTATCAAAGAACATGTGGTCATAATTGGAAATATGTCAAGTGACAAGACTCTGTCATAATTCCTCAATACAGAATGTGTGAAGTACACATGTGTATCCTTGGTATAACTACATGTTCCAAGATTGGCTCACACACCTATTGATCTGAATAAGATAATGCAAGAACCTAGTAATCTTGTGAGTTGAGAAAAAGTGACAAAATGTGTGTGATGATATAGATGGTGTAACAATTGGTATCCACAAACTGAATTGGTCTAGAAAATTATTCAAAGTTGGGAGTCCTCATGCACAGAGCATGCTTAGAAATATGTTTCAAACTAATTCGTAGAGCTAAATGACTATCCAGGAAAATATTGGAGAAAACAGATAGGTTCCAAGACTAATAAAATTAATGCAAGCTACAAGTGGAAACAAGACACCAAGTAGTGGATAAGTGTCGTGAAGTGAAGACCAAGAAATGAGAAGAGGACATTCATACCACAAGGATAGTGTCTAAGATAGAAATTTGTAACATACAAGGTGAAATATTGTGTAAGCAAGAATAAATGGACAAAGAAAGCTTGATTTCAGTTCAAGAAAAATGGAGTGAAGCACAACATGCAATAGAGAGAGTGTTTTAACAATGAAAAATGCAACATTATCCAAGGGGGAGCTACTAGTGATCAAACGGATCAGTTTTACTGCGAATAAGAGATAGAAAATATGGAAAACAGTCCTAGGGGGAACATTCTCATGATTTATCAGCTTCAAATTAGTGCCAAATTCAAAGGGAAGCTATTTTACTAGCTTATTACTACAATTGGTAGTATCAAATCAAGAGGAGCATTGTCACGGACATACCAGATCAAGTGGATCAGAAGCATAAGCCTAAGGGGAGATTTTAAAGGTAAGAATGTGATTTTTAGCCTTATGTGACATAGTTGGTCCTTTTTCATTGTTTTCAAAGGTGGAGAACCTAAAGTCAAAACCAACTAATTTTATGTCAAAAAGGTAGAATGTAAAACCATGATTTCCAATGTTTTTTCCATTAACGGTTATAGGTTTCTAGGTGTGTTTCCATCAATGAGAAAAGGGAGATTGTTTTACCTTTTTCATGTGTCATATGTGTTTTCATTAATGTCAAGCTGGATCAGTTGATGTCAAGCTACATTGATGGCAAAAGGAGTGAATTGGTAAAGTGAGAAAGTGACAAGATGAAGGTTGATTGGTAGTGTCAACTCAAAGAGAAAGTAACTCAGGAAAGCAAGTGGAGAAGGTTGAAGATTGAACTAGGTGATTTCATGAAAATCAAAGCTATAACAGTGATAGTTGCATGCTCTAGAAGATAAGGCTCCAAGATGACTAAGGATAAGTTCTAAGGGACTTAATCAATGTTTGCTCACTCCGCAAAGATGAGGAGATATCCGTTGAAGATAGGAGACATCTACCAAATACTAGAGATTTCAGTAGAGGAAAAAAATATATCCGCCAAATTCTAGAAGAGGTCAAGGAGAAGAGTTGAACACCACAAGCAAAGTCACAAGTAAAGAGGCAAGTCATGTGGGCATGAGGACTTAGCCGTGAAACTCAAAGAAGAACTATCAAAAGACTTGAAGTAGTTGCCGATGACTTGTAGAAGGACGCGAAACTCTAGAAGAAGCCATGGAAGGTATGTGAAGGCCATGAGTAAAGGAATGAAGCCACCAAAGCAAAAAGAGCCAAAGGACAAGTGCAGATAGAAGAAGGAGAAATCCGTTGAAGTTTAAAATAGTCGAGTAAGAACCGAGAAGTCGTATGAGAGAAAGGTGAAACCACGTGTCTAAGGAAAGAGTCATGAACATGGAGATACGTTGCAAAAGCAAGGTGATTATAATCTATTGTCATGTGCAACATGGAATCTAGATGATAAAATGTATGTAAAACAAGTTTAAGTTGTATCTTAGCATTTCCAAGGGGTTTCAGCCTCCTTTTGGGTTGGTGCATGCGTAAGATTAGATATAGTTGATTAAATTAGGGGTTGGTGCTCCTTGTGAGGTTGGTGCCTTGCTAAACAAATATCTTGTGATGTGTTATATTCACTTGAGTCCTTTGTTGTGTGTAATATCAGTAGAGGTGTAGGGGTTGGAGCTCCTTGTGGGATTGGTGTCTCACTAAACAAATCTTGTAAGATGTGTTATATTATTATGAGTCTTTTCTTTGTGTAATATAAGCAACGGTTTCAGTGGGTTTTTGTCCCAAAAGGGTTTCCCACATTATATCTAGTCTCCTCATGTGAATGTGTGTGTATGCTTCTCATTCTTATAGTCTCATGATTAATATTGCATGCTTATAACAATCAATGATAGTTAACGGTAACATATACAATAAGGAAAAAGGAAATTGATTGTAACTTTTAATCAGCACTGATTCAAACCCCCCCCTTCTCATTGCATGAAATAACATTCTCTTCATACACATAAATCAGATCATAGTTTTAACATGGATGCTATACCAATTTGAATTTCTACTCTTTATTCAAATGTTATTCTCATTTTACTTTTTCTCTTCTCTCCTTCACTTCTTCTTTCAAATGATATCTCTATGTCATTTTTTTACTCGCCTTTATCAACCTTTTAATCTCCTAATATCTTTTATAATATAAACATGGCCTATTAATCAATCTCAATTGATTGATTAAACCTTCCCAAACTCACATGAGTTACTAATATCTAATTAATATCTTCTAATCATGTTTATCTTCTTCTAATTATACATTCACTTTATCCCATTCACTAAGTTACAAGCTTTTCCTAAATTGGAAGACTCTATAAGAATACCTTGTCACACCTTACATCTTGTTCAAGATGTAAGACATCATATATCTCAAGAGAGCATTTCCTTCACAAAAAATCTTACTAAATTGAGAGACCTCTTTGCTAAAGTTAGTAGGAGAGGATTAAAAAATGGAACTTTATCCATATTGATGAGATATTCTCCATTTTACTAAAACCCCTTTTATCATACATAGTTTATGTTCAGCTCACATAAGGAAGTATATACATATTGGAGCACATCGAAACATCAAAAGGGAGGTTTGCATTTAGTGTAGATTTACATTTTGTGCAATTTAATTAAGTTTTTTCCTTTTTAACTCAATGTTGATGTATTTGTTTAAATGAACTAAGTTAGATTTAATTATTGTTAAATACATTCCATTACCCTAGTTTGATTTCACATGCATACAATGACATGAGTAAATAGGAAAGGGTATAGCATAGCTTAAGAAAGAGGAAAGTGTCAATGAATATCCTAATGCAACAATGCAAAAGGATATCATTTTGAAGATAAAGTGGTAATGAAATTTTTGGTGAGATAAGAATTATGCTATAAATTAGTGAAGAATAGAGTAGGAATTATATAAGTGGATAGAAGCCTCAAGAGGTGGAAATTTGTTCAAACGTCCTTTTATTTTAGAACACAAAAGGGGTGGTACCTTTTCTCAAGACCTGGTTAGATAAAATTAAGAACTCAAAAGAAAAGTGGTGTGACAGAAACAACAAGAATTTTTTGATACATGGATTACCTCCTATGATCAAGAGTTGATTATTGATAATTGAATCAATAATTGGGAGATGAAAATTATTTATATTCATGCATGGGTTCAAGATGATTATTTTAATTAAAGATGTACAAATTTATATGGTCATACCAATGTTACAAACATTGTCCAATTTATTGTACAAGGTGCATAGTTCTTATTTAGAGATTATGAAGCCATGTTTGTTGTTTTCTTAGAGGTGATTGAGAGGGTTGAATATGATAACTATATGATATTATTTGGATGACCATGGTGCTACACAAACAAATAAGATCCGTGCTTTAAAAAATGGTACATGTGATTTTAAAATGGGGAATAATGAGTAGTGACTCCTCTAAATAATGATCATGGTCCTATGTATGTGGAGAGTATTGACATAAATGATGAAAGAAACAACACCTATAACATCGCCGCATAAGAGGATGATTGGGTGAGCCTCTTAGACAAAGGAGAGTTGAGCTGGAAGGAAGAGGACTTAACATTAGAAACTCACAATATCGTCTGTAAGTGGGTCCATGAAGAATATGATATTACAAGAGGTGAAATTGTGTATTTATCAAGAAAATAATAGTGCACTTAGTTCATTTGGAGTGGGATGATAAGGTGCATTAAACAAAATGAATGTAAATAGGGTCTTATGTTACCAAGATTAGTAATAAGACCTCTAAAAGAAATGGAAGAGTGATAAACATGCTATGGGAAAAGAAAGAGAAGTAACATGCAAGATGAACAAGTGAGACCAATGGTTGAGACCATGTTTCATGTCAAGAAAGTATAAAAATGCAAGAGGTGAAGATGATGAAAAAAATTAAAAGATAGATTAATTTTTTCAGCAATACATAAGGTTTATTTCAAAAGGAAAATATGTACAAAAGTCGTGTATGTATATGGATGTATAAGAATCACGTGACAGGAGAAAATATTTTAAGAAGGATAAAATGCTCATAAAAAAATCACCTTTGATGCATAAGGAAAATACCAATCATTGGTATTGAAACAATCACATTTGACAACAAAGGACAAGAAGGTGAAGGATGAAGTAAATAATCCAAATCAATAATCATACAAGGTACACATACACAAGGAAAGGGAAAAAGAACACCGGGTGAGTTCTTTTGTAAAGAGAGGGAAAGTACATTTGAATGGGCCATTTGTAAACTTAATGAAAGAAAAAATGGTAGAGAGTGAGATTGGCATAAACCTAGAAGAAGACAAGTGTTGAGATTGAAACACGGAAAATTTTGCATAACAACATGCATGAGTTGAACTCTCTATCCAAAAATAAGTAGGAATTACTATTGGAGCATGGGAATATGTTGAAATTAATAATCATGGAAAAATTAAGGCTAAGTATGGCGAGAGGAAATTCAAGGTGAATAAATTTTAGGATCAAAATATCCATGCCTGGAGACCTCATGAAGATAAAGAGATCCAACTAGAAGGGAGATGATTAAGGAAAAAAGAGAATGGAAACTTGAGTAATAACTTTATATGGAAATCCCAAAACCTAACATACTAGAACCTGGTGGAACAAGTGAAGGAAGCCACACAAAAGTTGGTTGAGATACATATTGAGAAGATACTATATCATATACAAGATGGAGGCTATAGATGGGGATGCACATGCTAAAGGTTTGGGAACCCTAAGAAAATACAACTTGATAGATGTATGTTAGGGCTAAACATTTCAATCAACCGAGGGGATTAACACATAAGAAGGTAATGAGAACACCACAAATTTTTGTGAAAGATAATTTGAATAAACACAACACAAAACTAGGATTTTGGATTTTGACGAGATCATTGATCCATGCAAAAGAGAAATATAATGAAAAATAAGACAGCCAAGAATCGATTAGAGGATTCAAATATGCAATCCACTCTTGTTAACACATATAGCTCTTTGAATGATGTGTTTATGTAAGCGTTGTCCATGCATTACATAGAGTCTAATCAATATGTAGATGAGGATAGAATTAATATCTTTCATGTGAAATAAGTTTAAACAATGAACTCGTGTAAATTCAAGTAAGGAAGAAGAAAGTTTATAAACCTGATGGAAATGATTGAAAAGGAGATACCTCGGGCATGGGAAGGTTCAAACATAGGTGTTATAAAGCATTAATTGAAGAATTTTCATAGGAAGTCAACCATATCCAAACATAGGTGTTATGGGAAGGTTCAAACATAGGATTTTCTTAGAAATTTAGTGCATACAAAGGGAAAGTCCACAAAAACAACCTACTATGGAAGAGTTATATGTGAATTGATTGGAAGATGTTAAGGTTAATTTTAAAGAATTAATTGAAGACTTTTTATAGGAAGTCAACCATATCTAGTCAAAAGGAATGGAAGCTAGTTTAATTTTGGAAGGTTCAAATTGTTAGGAAATTAGTATTTACATTGAGGTAAATTGCTAATATGTGAAATTTATTGTATGATTAATATGGAAATATGGTTATATTGTTATAAGGTTGGTTAGTCATATATATTTTTATAACAACAATATATTACAAATAGATTATAGGTTTGAGAGCAAGTTGTAAGAGATATTCATGGGATTGGCTTTCCTTATATATGTGAGCAGTTTCTCCTTTATATGTATGAATTATGTATGGAAGAAATAATTTGAATGTTTTATTATTATTCCATGTCTAGCTTCCCCTTTTGATACAAATAAAAATTATAATACATCACATATAGTTTAAGAAAAGAAGTAGATGCACAAAAAGAATTAGGTGGATGTATGCATGCAAAGGAGGATGTAGAAGAATAATATGAGATTATTCAAAGAATTAAAAATCCCAAAGACAAAATATATGAGAAATGCATCAACTTGAAGATTTTTTTGTCAATTCCATGTCCAAGACTTGACATAAGGGTGATAGAAGAAGGATTCGTTTGTAAGGTGTATAATTATTAAGGGAAAGATTATAAGGAACTATATGGAAATATAAAAGTCAACATGATGTAGAGTTCATTATCATAAATATAAAGTCGATAGTCTTCAAGATACTTACACCATGGGAAATTTTTTAAAAGGATCTATTAGAGAAAATAGCCAAATTTTTAAAATGAGTTGGATAACATGAAATTTTTCAAGACATAAAAAGATAGTAGTTATGAGAGAATGTTGACCCTCGATAAGATACAAGAGATACATCCTTTTACAAGTAACCAAGTATTATACCCATGCAAGGAATTTGTGCGTAAACCCTCAAAGATACATAGCTATTAAAAAAGGATTGAAGATATAGGGACATGTGGGAGACACACATTCCCATGAAGAAAAGGACGTAGTCGAGAAAATCTTTCACATTAGGCATTATTTAGCCCGGTTTTCATACTACTATTTAGAGGGTTTTTAAGTGAATAAAGTACTAATTAATCCCACCTTTTTCCATCTTATTTTATCTTTTATTTCACAATTGTCCTTTCATTTTAGCCTAAATTAGGGTTCCTAGGCCTATACTAGGGTGCCCCAATCCTTTCTTGACTTTCTCACATTTTTGGGCTCCTTCTAGCCATTTTGATCTTTATCTTTTTCCTATTCGGCCATGTCGAGATTAATTATGAAATTAGAGAAAGAGAACCCTATAAATATAAAGTTATAAGACCATAATGAGGGCCCTAAAGCGCTACTACTAATATCACTCCATTTAGAGTTGCATCACTTACATCCACATAGTGTTATACATCAAGGCTATGAGATTTGCATCAACACACACACAACATAGGGGGAGGGATTCTATTCTATTCCATGCACACATGCTAGTACATTTTCTATAGTTATTATTTCTCACTACTTCACAAAGTGAGACTAGCACAAGAGAACACAGGGCATGACATGCACACATGCAACAAAACTACATCCGGTCCAAAATTTAGTGCAATGCTTAGTGATAAGACAACTAGTTTGGCGAGATGAGGTCATTCTGATCCATTCATTCTGAATCTTTTATTTTTCTTATGGTTTTGATACTTCATTCTTTCTTGAAGGTCATCACCTCATTATTCAACACAATCAACGCATCTCGACAGATCCAATGTGACAGACAGAGGACACTTTAGAATACCTTGTGACCATGTAAAAATTAGATTTAGAGATTTTACAGAAACCAAGGTGTCCAATCTACAGACCAGGGTGCCCTAGGGCACCCCAATACCTTATTAGGCACCTCGGTCAATTTATAACTTCCAGATCTAGTCTTTTCGAGACCTCTTAGTGATCATTCTAGCACTTGGAATTTACTGATCAAACCGTGATAACTGCGACAATTTTCTTTAATTAGATAAGTCATTCTTACTCACTTCTTTACAAATTTAGACTTTTATTTCAATTATCATAATTATTTATAATTATTCCATATTTTTTAGTGCATCTTCACTTAGCATCTTTCTTTGTTTTTAGATTAACTATTATTATACCTTCCATAGGTTTTAGTTCAATTTTAGTTAATCATTTTGGTGAACCCGACCTGACCTACACACTCTCCCAATCCTCATCTTCCTTACTCTTCTTTCATCATGGATATCTCCATTCATTAATTTTTACTCGCTCACCCCTGAATTACAAGCTAAAATCATTATTCTTTTACTCACTACTTGTATCCCCGACAACATTCATCAGGACTCAAGTCTTTCACAATTTTGCAGATGCATTTTCTTAGCATATCACTTTCCCATCCCCTCCTCATACCAACTTTTTTCTTTTGAAAATGATCCACCTATGCATATTATCTCTCGCATTTATAATTTCATCATTAAGCGTACTTTAATTGAAAACGGATCTGAGCTTAATTTGTGTCCCATGTCATTTCTAGAGGACTTAGGTCTTACTGCTTTTGACATTAACCCCTCTAGTATCTCCTTGCATGCTTATGATGGTTCCACTCATCAATGTCTTGGTCATGTCACATTACCCATCACAATTGGTCCTAAGACTATCCACACCATATTTTCATTATTGATTTCCATGTTTCTTACAACTGTCTCCTTAGTAGACCATGGCTTCACCCCATGCTATTTTTCACATCTACTTTCCATAATTGTGTTAATTTATTACATGACGGTGTAGAGAATACCATTTTTTCATGACCATGACCCATTTCAGTATTGTGACCGTGCTCCAAACACTAATCTCCCTATTCCACACATCAATACTACACATGATATTCATCCTTTTGATGAACCACCACATTTACCACCACTTGATGGTACTATTTTTATTATAGACATTGTCTCTTCTATGCCACCTGCTACTACTACTGCTATAATTACTCAACAGGGCCTATCCGGTCTATATACATCGTTCTATTACATCCCCAACACATACATCTCATGCTTCCCCATGCCCACCCTTCACTTGCACACTTCTCATTCATAACTCATATTGGGAACATATTCCATTAGATCCTACATGCAATGTCACTACATGTTCCCATGATGGTCTAACTCATCTTGTTTTTACTTTTGATGACCTCCATCCTTTTACTCATGTTCCTCATCTATACTATGGCTTTGTCACTATCACTGTTGCTTATGGTTTGCGTGTTTTTCATCTTCTAGTCTATTTATCACATACCCCTTGTTATTCTCCACTCACATTAGGGGACTCTTGGCTTACTTATATTGGAGGCACATTAGATCCTAGTCACACCGACATTTCATTTTCTATGCCCTTCGGTCGTGTTTTCATCTACAATAGTTCTTTTCTTGGCTACTTGCATAATCTCACTTGGTGGTATACACAAGGTTTCCCACATCCCCCATTCATTGATGAGGATTATGTTATGGGTATGTATTGTTTACATCTCAATGGATCATTACATAATCAACCTAATACTATATCCTACCAAGTTAGTAATGCACATCTATTTGATTTTGACCCAGAAGATGACGATCTCCTTGACGAGTTCACATAGACCCTAGGAACACTACCATCGGGGGGCATATCACATTACATCCTTTCCCCCCTTATTTATTTTCTCGCATCATTACATATTTCTATATCACACCTTCTGTTATTCTCATTTATTCTTCTTTCTTACAAACATATTGTCTCACATGTCATGACACCATCATTACCTGATGATGCACTCTTGTGCTTCGGTTCACACTTGACTGTTGAGGGATTACCATTACAATGAACCCACAAACCAAAATAGGCATCCTCAATTACATTTCATCTTACATTATGCATCCTACATTCATACCAAGTTCTACGCATTATATCCATTAGCGTATTTACACATTTAGTCGCATCATACACTACACATTTATACATCATCTACATACTATGCTAGGTTGCATTATATATGGATCTAGCTTTACATTTTATCATCCCACATTCCATTTCTATATACGCCTATTATCGCATTTTACACATTGCATAGTACATACTCTACATACCCTACACATATTACATTGCATTATCTACACCGTGCATTTACACATTATATTCATCCTATAGTCATATTATCATTACTACATACTACATTTCTCTACACAATGCACTCACCACCTTATGGTGTAATTTAGTTCTTGGTCCATACTTGACTACCAAGGGTTTACCAATCAAATGGACCCTTACATTCTCCATGTGACATTTCATCATGTGACATTTCCAACCTAGTGGTATACACCTTAGGCTAAATCGTTACTTATTCTATCCTCTTGTAGTGGTATACACCTTACGTTACATCACCACTCCCTCCTTCCATCTTGTAGTGACATATGATTTAGGCTCAATCATCACCCACCCCCATCATTTCTTCTAGTAGTGGTATACACTTTAGGCTAAATCACCACCTCCATCATGTCATTTGGTAGTGGTATACACCTTAGGTTACATCACCACTTCCTCCATCATTTCATTTTATAGTGATATACACTTTAGGACACATCATCAATCACTCAATTAACAAAGTCATGATATATGATTCAGCTATAGGAATCACAAACACCTTTTCCATATGTCGCATTTCATCACCACTACACATACACATTCATCACTACATGCTAGACACACCAAACACTACTCGACCATTTCTTGATGATTCACTCTCATTTATAGTTTACTATGGAATGATGAGGGGTTAAACAAAATGAACCTCATTGCATACAATTCCATCCACTTGGGGGGTACGTTGCTCCTATCATTCCATATTGCATTCCATTCCTCCATCCACAACATACTACATTGTCTTAGGGGAATTTACTTTTACTTGTTAGTGTTTTGCATGATCACTTTACTACACATCTTATATTGATTCCTCATATGTCATTAGGATCCACACATGTGTGTTCATGCCTTTGTTTAATGTGATCGTAGATACAAGACTCTTACATGTGACATGAATGCTTGCCTTTTACCCTTACTATACTAGTCACTGAGGGAATCCACACTCGTCTTATATAGGTGATATTGTTTCATTTTGTACTTAGCATCCTACATTAATTTCTCATATATGCTTTGACATATTGGTTATTACTCTAACATGCTAATAGGTGTTCCATGTGCAACACTTGTTTTGTAGGATTACATGTTTCCATGAATACTTGTTGGTTTTTCTCTACTTGTCTATTATTGTTTGCCATTATATGCGGGCTTTTCCAATTTCTTGTGTTCACACTTGTTTTTTTGTTTTCCGCAATGATTTCCTTGTGTGTCTTGTGACATCGTGAGTAATGTCCCATGTTTACATCCCAATTTGTATAGCCTACTCGTTTCTTGTGTGTTTTAACTACTATGCTTGGTAGTTCTTAAATTTTTTTCTTATGTTACACTTGTCTTATTGCATGCATGTGTTTTCAGATTAACACTTATTTTGGCTGACCATCCCCTTTTGTGTGTGCCTTTATTGATACCAAGATTTTCCCTTTCCCCTTGTAGAGGCGGAGTTATACTGGTCGAGTGTGGTAGGTCCTCTTTTGGGGACACATTCTCCTTTCAACGTATTCACATGGGACCCAAAGAGGGGGTGAATCATTGAGGGTTTTTACACACTAACACAATGTATTTACACTACAATACACTTTTCGCCCTTAGCATTATGGGTTTACATACAACAAGTGAGTTTAGACCAGTCCGGTCTACGAACTCCATACACAATAACATTTTTGGGAAGTAGTTACTGGGCTTAGGGGTTACAGTGGGTGTTCCTCTCTCCATTACTTCAGATAGTTGGTGTTGGATTTCCCAAAAAAATAGGACACTATAGAGATATCTTCACACACATTTCAGCAGAAGCGGTTAAAGGTTGGAGGACACAGAGTATTATCTCCCTAAAATTCTCAACGGGGATAGCGTGAGATCGCCCGAAAACTCATAGCGAGTATAGGATATCCTCCTACACCCTTTCTCTCGACATCGATCAGGTGCACATGTACCATTTACACTTTCCTTTTCATGTATTTACATTTGTGTATTTTACACATGCGCATTTTACATAGCATTTTTATATACATACATATTTGACTACTTGATCATTTTCTCCTTATAGGTCCAACCGTCTAAGAAACAAGTAGTCAAATTGGGGAGAACAACAACAACAATGGCAATGAAGATGATGATAGTGAAATGATGGCACATAGCTATGTCACTTGCCTTTACTAACCATGCAAGTACACTACATACCGCAATGCATACTACACACGTATTTATCCCAAGGTTCACTCTCATCACTTTTTGTGCGCATTTTTCATCTTTAGAATTCCATGCTCCTCCACCTTTTTCTTTTTTCATTCCACGCTCGAGTCTATTCCATCAGTATGTCTCTTCTTAACTCTTCATGGATACCAAGTACGCAATTCTTATCTACTTTATGTTACCAAGTGCTCTCCTCACCAACATAAAGTGGGGGAAAAATGTAGTCATAAAATCTTGCACATTAGGCATTATTTAGCCCGGTTTTCATACTACTATTTAGAGGGTTTTTAAGTGAATAAAGTACTAATTAATCCCACCTTTTGGCCATCTTATTTTATCTTTTATTTCGTCATTCCCACACATTTTTACATGCATGCCCAACTATTTTGCAATTGTCCCATCATTTTAGCCTAAACCGGGCGCCCAAGCCTGTACTAGGGTGCCCCGGTCCCACATAGGGGCCCCAATCCTTTCTCGACTTTCCCACCTTTTTTGGGCTCCTTCTAGACTTTTTTATCTTTATATTTTTTGTATTTGGCCATCTCAGGATTAATTACGAAATTAGAGCAAGAGAAGCCTATAAATATAAAGTTATGAGACCATAATGAGGATCCTAGCATCACTACTACTATCACTCCATCTAGAGTTATATCCTTTGCATCACTTGTATCCACATAGTCTCATGCATCAAGGCTAGGAGATCTGCATCAGACACACACACACACAACATAGGGGAGGGATTCTATTATATTCCATGCACACATGCCAGTACATTTTCTATAGTTATTATTGCTCGCTACTTCACAAAGTGTGACTGACACAAGAGAACCTACGGTGCGACATGCACACATGCACCAAAACTACATCTAGGTTTGAAATGTAGTGCAACACTCACCTATAATACCACTAATTTGGTGGCTAAGGTCGATCTGACCCATTCGTTCTGCATCTTGTATTTTTCTTAGGATTTTGATACTTCCTTCTTTTTGTCAGTCATCACCTCATTATTCAACACATTCGTCACAGATCAATAAATCCAATATGACAGATAGAGAACACTTCAAAATACCTTGTGACCCTATAAAAATCATATTTGGATCTTTTCCAAAAACTAGGGCACCTCGGGTGCCCCAATACCTTCCCAAGTGCCTCAGTCAGTTCAAAACTTCTAGATCTAGGCTTTTTGAGACCTTTGAGTGATCATTCATGCACCTAGAATTTATAGTCAAACCTATGACAACTGCGGTAGTCTTCTTTAATCAGATAAGTCATTCTTCCTCACTTCTTTACAAATTTAGGGTTTTTTTCCACTTAGCATAATTGTTTAGAATTATTCCATATTGTTTTAGTGCATCTTTACATCATTTTAATCATCCTATTTAGATTAACTATTGTTATACCTTCCATAGGTTTTATTTTAATTTAATTTAATCAAAGTAAGACCCAAAGCCAAAAAATATCGATGAATGAATATTTCACAATAAATGTGATAAAATTGGACCATTAAAAATCTCAAAAGTGGCAAGGGAAAAATATTGTGTAGATAATCTAGGATAATGCAATAATACAATAACATGGGAAGAACATGAACTAATTATAGAAGCTGCTTAGAATCTTCCCAACTAGATTATAATAAGGAACATTCTAGAAGGGTGAAAATTAGATCCATTTGTGCACCATCTAGTAGGTTAAAGTGTTTAGGAACCTATAAATACCCCTAGGTCCCCTTTATTTATTCATGTTTGGAATTTAGATGCTTTTTATAGGGAGAACACATGGAGCATTCACACAATAGTTTTAGAGGGTTTCATGAGTTAAAGTGATTGTATTGAGTCACAAATATCTTATGTGTGTATATTTAAATGGTGTATAAACATTATATTTTCTGTACTTGATGAGTATAATGAGATGTATACTTCTACATAAAGAATATGGAAGTTATTTCTAAATGTGTATTGTGTGATGGAGTCTTATGAAATTTTTATGGTTCTTAAATGTTTGGGGATGTTTTTACAATCTTCACGAGTGATGTGTAATTCATGTGTTAAATACAAATTGATTTTGCATGAATACATTTATAATTTCTTCATGCAACACAGATTATGGTGGTCTATTGAGTCATGCTTTAGTCAATATACTTACATTCATTTGGTGCATGATAATATATGTATTGTTCATCAAGTAACATAAATAAGTATGAACTGTGATGAACTATATAGTATATATTATATTGATTATTTCAACCACAACTATGTAAAAAAATGAAAGTGTGTTTTAATTGAAATTAATTAATAAATACAATCAAAATTAATAATTTAAAACTAAATTAAGGTTAATTTGATAACTTCTAGAGAGAAAGTAAAGAGATAAATCTAGATAATGCAGAATGGAAATATACATCCTAATTCTACCTAAATGAGGTCTATATAATGAAAATATGGACATAGAATTAGTTTAGGAAAACCTTTTCAAGTTATTTAGTAAGCGAGGTAGCATGAAAATATTCTTAGACACTACCATTGGAGGAAGATAGTTCCATGGGTTAAAAGTTTCTAAGGAAAATGAAAATGTATTCAAAGGTCAAAGAGCTTTGTAAAGTTCTAAAATCATTTTCATATATTTCTAAAAATTGAATTTAGGGTATTTTACCACAATAATCTGATACAAAACATATTGTGCAATCTATCCTTTATTCAAACCATAACAATGCAAAAAAATGAACAATGTAATTCCCTAGTAATTTTAGGGCTATAGTAATCTTTGACCTTCGCCCAATACACATGCGAGTGTTTCACTATGTACTAATACCTATAAGGGGGATCAAGAAAAATATAGTTATCCAATTCTTATGTAACTACAAAAATAATGTGCTATCTATATTTATCCCGACTTTGATCCTTGTTACTTGACTCCATGTAACATTTATCTTTTGTACTTAATATTTCTAATCAATGGAAGAATCTAGGGTTTCTCATGGAAGATTCAATGTGTATATGCCTTTTGTAAAGTGATCTCCAAGGTATGTGGATGTCAGGAAATGATAATTACATATAGATTTGTTTGTGTATATAGGTGACTCTTTGTAAAAAAATTCCACAATTAACAAATGAATCGAGCTTAGGTTGACCAAATGAAAATGCACATGCTTGAAAACTAGCCACTAACCACTCTAGGACATTATTTTTGAAGTAATACATTGTAAGTGGATGATAGTGTATAAAGTGGATGGTACCCTCTAAAGGTAAAAAAGAGGGAAATTTGAAATGGAAAATGTTTTTGTAGAATTGTTGGTGAAATATTTTTTAAGGATAAAATGAGGATTTCATCAATGCTCGCGGGAATAAGTCCCTCTTATTCAATATGGGATGGAACCTAGTTATTAAAAGATAGAAATTATATACACTAATCTATCTCATGAGGTGTTCAAAGACAAGATAATGTCCAAAAACACCCTTGTTGTGATTGCAACAATATCTAAGGGTAGATAAGTGAGGGGAATGAGGAGGAGAATCACATTAATGAGATGAAACCAAATTTCATTACCTACAATTTGAAGATATTTAGAGTTCCTATTAGAAGACATGGGAAAACATATGCAAATTATAAAGAGTATGAAACAATGATATATATTGAAAAAAAAATTACTAATTTTCATTTCATTTCAAAAGGTACAAAGTCCTTATGTCCTTACAAAATTGTCATACATTTGGCTGAGTGAAAAGAGGGAGAATGGAGGAAAAATTCTAAGTAGGAATATAAGAATTACAACATACTAAAGAGAGAGGAAAATTTGATGATTTGTAATGGAGAGGTCATCCCAATTTATAGTCTCCTTACATGACCTTTCATCTCCCTATGTGACTTTTCATATTCCAAGTTTGAGATAAGTTACTTTTCCTTATTTTAAGAAAATCAATTTTACAATGAAGGAATAGAAAGTCACTTAAGTGAGATAAGATAAAATAGAGAAAAAGTGGAACCTCAACAAAGAAATATAAATCACTTAAGTGAAATGAGTCACTTTTAAAAAAGAAGTGATTTCTTCATGAAAGAGAGAAGAGACGATCATGTAGGTGGAGATCTAGAAGATGTATACCCCTAGATACATTATATTGGAGGAAATTTGACATTTGCACAATTCAATTGGCATTGTGTTACCGCATCTTGGAATTTACCTTCTCGTGGGATCACATTGTTCTCTAAAACATCAACCCATGAATTTGTCACTTCCAAAATATTCTTACCTTTCCCAAATAGATTTGGAAGCTCCTTGGTTGCTTCTAAGATAGTGTTATAGATTATGGCTATATTTTTCATTGAGCCCACATAAAAATTATGGGGTGAAACAATTTATATATGATCCTCTTCAAAAATGGTTCATCTAAATCCTTTTTTTGCATTTTAAGATTTCTAACATCAGGTTGTGAACAACCCGTGTCTCAAAAATCCACACCATTTTATTATTTCAACATGTCATTCCTTTCCAATAGGGGAGAAATATCATTTATTTCTTCCTTGAGGGTCTTGTTTCTTCATTCGATGGTTCTCACTTATTTATTTGTAATGCCTCCTTTGGATTGCAGGAGGACTTCTTTGGAGAGAAGGATTTTCTAATCTAAGATAGCATGGACCTAACAACTAGAATCAAATCTTCCGAGTGATATATTTTGGTAATGCATGCCTCTATGATTCTCTTTATCTTGAGGTTCACTATTTCCACATATTTGTACACCTTGTTGATTTCATGTATGAACTTGCAATCACTATTTAGGATATATTTTCAACCCATGATTCAGTGACTCTCCCTTTCTTGCAAAATATTCAAATCTCTTCCATAGTATTTTGATTTAGGCTCCGAATGGGGGAGAGGACTCTAGTTGGAGAATAAGTAGAAGCATTTAGATTAATAAATGTTGTGATGTAAGAAGAAAAATAGGAACATGATCATCCAATTGTTCTTGAGTCTTCTTTCCCTATTACACCTTTTCAATCATCCTTGAGACATATTCTTTCAAATTATACACATTCCTTGGGGAGTGGATTCTATGGTAGGGATTATTCTTAACTCATATTATGCTAGATTTTTTTCTACCTTGGTCCTTTCCACACGTATTTCTTCTACTTCCAAAAAAATTTCTCCTGAAGCGTCTGTCACTAACCTTGAAGTGGTTTTCGATTTATTGACTACCTTTCCTTATTTTAAGATCCCTATGATTGCATCGAAACTCGAATTAAAAAATCTTGTAGTTTTCCTCTTTTTTATATCGGTGGTGAGATCCAAGAGAAAGAAGTACTAAGAGAGGAAGAATAGGGTGAAAATTTATACATAGGTATCACAAAAGGGTGACGAGAGGAATGGACTAGTGAATAAACTTGAATATAGGGTGAAGGTGAATGGAAACGAGGAGAAATCCTTTAAGGAGTATTTACAGGAAGTGATAAGGATTGAAGTATATCTTTTTGGGAACTATGGGGTAATCCTTCTTAGGAGAAGTGACAATTTCTTTTGTTTCAATGGAAGTGGTTGAATTCCTTTTGAGCAGAGATAACACTGGAGGCAAATGAAAGGTGATAATTATTTTATCTAATGGGATATTGAGGATAAATCAAGTTTACAACAACTCTTAATATATATTTTGGTGCGATATGTTCCTATTGGATCTCAAAATTGCTTTGTGGGTCGGTTTCCTCTACCTATTTATATTGCTAAAACTACTCTTATGAAGGGGAATTATAGCTACCTATCACTACTCTATGATTTGGGGGGACCAAGGTGAGAAGAAAATGGATGAAAGGGAAAACCTAAGATACGGGGTGATAACACCAGCAAGAAGAGGGGGATCGACACTATCGACTAAGAAAAATGAAGGAAAACACATGTAGGGAGGGTAGTCAATTGTTCCATAGTCTGAAACACTTTCACATAGTCATTTCCATGGAGCACAATAGCTAGGAACCTACAAGAGACATGAAAACAAACAACAAACCAACAACGCAAGGGGAAAGGCAATAAAATTCAATACAAATAAGATAAGACAGAGAATAGCCACAAAACAAATCTTTTATTGCTTCCAAATATGCACTGATCAATTACAATGGTGGAAGAGGCAAGTATCCACATGCAAAAACTAGATCTGAGGCCTGTAACTCAAAATTCAAGGGAACGAGGCTTTGAATAATGCCCTTAGCAAACGAAAAGAGTCCAACATTTTACAATGAGCATTTCTCTTTAATTTATAGAAGAAGGAGAGAAGAGGAGGAGAAAAAGAGGGAAAATCATATTCAAACTTCCAACCACCAACAACCAACATTGAATTCCTACAAATCTTCCTGCAGAGTTGTCAGATGTGCCTCCCCATGTCTATTTTTCTTGTAGAAGAAGGAAAGAGGGAAAATTGGATCAAATCGGATGGTTGGGTTGACTGGATGTGTGCATTAATGGCCTAACCTTGACATTTCCTATTTTATACCTACCAAAAGTCACCAAAATCTAATTTTGAATAGCCAACATGTATCCCACATCAACATATTTCCAATAATACCAAGCTCACAAGAATCTAAGTTCTACAATAGAAGTTATGATGCTATGAAGTCATGATTCTAATCGAACACATAAGACACATGACACACTATGATTGATCAATAGGATCGAGTTGATTGTCTGTTGTTTTGTATATTGTACCACGTGCCATACATTCATTTGATGTGAAAGGATGATGCGTGGTTAACATGTTTCTATAGGTTTTCATGTGGCATTTATTTCTTCGCCACTGAGGATTACACTTGGGTTATGCGTAAGAGAAAAAGGCGTGAAAGGGAAAAGAATGCAGAGATATTCTAGCACGTGCGTGAGTGTGCACAAGGAGTGGAAATAGAGGTGCATATATATAGTGGAAAAAATAAGGAAGATGTACGTGGAGAAAACATATGCACACGGGAAGATGAGTGCAAAGGGATGATACAAAAATGGAGAATGTGGAAGAGGAATGAGTGCATGCGAGGGATAATGCGTGAAACTCATGAAGGAAGTGCATGCATGGGAGGAGCATCCTAGGGACTTAGCATGATACATGGAAAATTTGTATGTACATGTGAAGGGCACGTAAACATGTGGGAATCAATGTGGCTACACAAGGAATGCACACTGAGATGAAAATGGAAGGGATAACATAATAAGGGAGAGATGGGAAGGGTGCGCAAGGGTGCACGTAAAGAACCGTAGCCATGCCAATGTGTCGAAGGTTAAACTAAGAGCTTGCACACCTAATAACTAATGTCAAAGATAATATGGAGTTGTAATTTGTCTAAATAACTAGGGGGTTATTCTAGACAACAGTTCCCTCACATGATCTCAAATCAATGCTCTTGCTTGTAGAGTTGAATTTTTTCTTTTTGTTTAAATAAAAATTGTTATATATTTTTAGTATAAAACTAGTGCACTCTAGGATAAACTTAATTCCCTCTTGGAAAACCTAATGGACTTCGTATTTTGATTCTATAGATTCTCCATAAAGTATAGGTCAATTAGGTCAGTGTCATCATCTATTAATCCCTCCATGACCCATTCTAACTTGAATGCTCTCATTTTTCCAATAGTCATCATCATGTAATCTCGTTGGTAGACCTCGAGATCATCAAAACAATCTTCCTAAGATTATTTGATTTGTATTTTTGGGCATTAACACAAGTAACTCTCATGTTATTCTTGAAAAACCCCTTACTGTCGAAGTTGACCCTTTTAGAATAGGAATGTAAGTTAAAGGGGAGCATGGTAGACTCGATATTTTGGCATCTAGAGCATTCTTACAATAGTAAATGCCACATTTTATGGGGAATTCAATACCTTTGACCTTTTTATCCTTTAATTTAGAATGCATGACACATAATTATCTACATAATTCAATCAAGTACTATCTTATCATGACATATGTCATGAGTTTATATGGTTATCCATCAAAGCCACTAGCCTAGATGTATGTGAATTTTTGAAAATGGATGAAATATCTACCATAAACATTGATGAGTTCTACGACATCCATTGAGATTATCAAAGTAATATTACCTTCTAGTGACCTGACTATGAATATAGTGAGGGAATCATTGACTCATATGAAATGTTGTGAGCTTCCCTTATGAGTGATATAAGGGTGGTATTAATATCTCATCATGTTTTCACCTGAATCTTCTATGGTGGAAAATCTCATCCAAATCCTAAATGTAATGATGGAATACACAAGGTATGAGGTCATGTAGAATTCACTTATCAAGGCCACACCCAACAAGGTATCACATAGGTTATCATTCATGATCTGAAACCAATTAATGTGATGTGATCTATCATAGATAATATTCATGAAATTTTCCATCTAATGCTTGAATTCCTTCATTGTGAATTCTCCCATGACTTGGATCAAGAGAACAATAATATAGGAGAGCTCTTCATGAAATTATTCTCTCACGAGAGTTTTGGGAGCTTAAAAGGCCCTTTTTATTTTCACTTTCAACCATGAGGTATCCAATATGTTTTGGATCTTGGTGTCTCGGTTGTTCCATTCGAGACAAGGTATTCTCTTTGGTCAAAACCACAAAATTATTTCTCCTCCATATCTAAAAAGAGGTGTTGATGTGTACTAGGTCTAGTTGAGTCAAAAATGATTCATTTGCCTATTTGATCTCTCATTTTATGGGATAATAATTACTAGAACATTTCAATACCAAATCCATATATTGGATGGATAGAGGAAATCTCTCAACTTGATGCAATCCACCTGCGAGATATTCTATCTACCATTGGAGCTCACTTATGTTCTATCATCCTCACTTTTAGGTCCTGAAGTCCATAAATCTACATTGTTGTCTCTAATGTTGCACATTTCATTGATTAGTAAAAAGATAGGATCATATCTAGAATACTTGAAATTCATATTTGAAATAGGTAACTTTATCATTTGGCAATGGAAAACTGGTACTTTGATAAGGAAAAATTTGAGTTTTGATGGGATTTAATGAAATGAACAACTGAAATATAGACTTGGCTAAAAAGGGAAAAATACTAAATGTAACTAGGTATGAATGAATTTATTTGAAAGGTATTGAGGAGGAGATGACTTGCTCCAAATTTGAGATAGTTCTCTTGTGACAATCAACACCAAAAGGGAAAACAGGTTTGTGGGCATGACTTAACACATTTTAATTGAAATTTATACTAAAATATTGATTAGATCACTCCGGAGAAAAAATCATCCAAATCACATGGTATTTGAGTTTTTTGAAATGTTTTTTTGAGAGGAAGGCTTGCTCCAATTTTTGTGTAGATTTCTCATTTGAATTTGTAGGAAATTGTAAAACAATTTATAATTACAAGGTGAGATTGTTTTATGGAATTTACAAGAAAGACATGACCAAATAACATGTAATGAATATCTCTACTCTATAATATGACGAATAGATCAATGGAAATTTATTTTGGATTAGAAATCATGGATTAAATCTCATGGGGATTGATCTTGGGGTTTACAAGATATGATCACTTTAATTTTTGGAAGAACTATGGAAAACAAGGGTTTATAGAGATACAAACTTCAAATCGAGAAGATTAAAAACTAATTTTTAACATCCCTTGTGTCTTATATCATATTAAAGGTATTTAAGTGGAGGAAAATCATGTAAATTTTCAAAGGATTGTGTCTATGAAATCTCAAGATGTAAGTGAAAATGGTTTGAGAAATACTAAGGCATCAACAAGTTTTCATGGAGGAATGGGAGGAAGAAATGAAGTTCATGGAGAAAATGGAGATGATCTTTTTGTTATACAATTAATTTGAGCTAGTTGGGAGGTTCACTAAGATATTTTCCTTTGCTTTAGGGAGGGAAGGCACATTTTGAAATGGATGAGGAAATCCAGAGTGCATTTTTGGTTTGTGGGAGGAACTCAAAGTTCCAAAAGTGCACTTTTGGTTCCCAAGTGGGAAAAAGAAAAAAATCACTCTCATATGTAACCTATAGGCATACTATTTGTTCCCATGTGGAACCTTAAGTGAAAAGTGCAACCTCAACAACAAATTAGGATAAATGAACCAAGAAAGTGCATGTAAATATACAAATAGAAGTTAGAACTCATTTAAGTTCCCAAAAAGTGCATCTCAACTTCAAAATAGAACCAAAGAACTCACTTAAGTTCCAAAAAGTGAAATCCCAATAAAAATAGAATTTGGAACTCACTTAAGTGCCAAAAGCACATTTTTGTTCCCATGAGGAACCTTAAGTGAAAAAGTGTAAACTCAACACCAAATTAGAACTCCATAGTTCCTAAAAGCACATGTTGGGGTGTCATAAGGAGCTAAGATGAACTTTGAAACTTAAATTAGGACCAATTACTTCCAAAAAGTGCACTTTAAGTTGTGAGAATGAACTAAATTTCCCAAAATCACATCCGGATGCACGAACGGAAATTGAATGGTGAAAATTTCACTCCTAGAGAAATTGTAGGGCTTTCAAGGCCATATGACACATGATATTTACTATAAATCACCCAATGAATCTATTCCCACCATTTCTAAGGGATGAAATTTCTTCTTATTTAGTGTTAAGCCCAAACCCAAAAGTGTTTGAAGTAGGCATAACGAGGCACCATGAGTATTTTGGCCAGAGAGAAATATTTCAATTATCAAAACAGAAACCAATACGAGAACATGTGAAGGAATAAATGAACCATATTTTTAATACTTAAAGGGTTCCCAAATCTATCTAGAAATCCTGAAACCTTCTACACAAGTTGATTTTCCAACAACTTCAAGGCTTCATAGTTTATGAAGGGTTTCCATTTTCGATGCCTACAAATATTTATATTGAATATATTGAAATGTATTATACCCTAAAAATTTTCCAATGACTATGGTCCAATCTCCTAAAACCACTAAAGGCTCCTAAAACCTTCTCGCACAATTTGACCTTCCTCTCGATGATTGAGAACACCTCTTCCTCAAATAGTGCGGAAGTGAAAATGTTCAAGACTAGTGAAAAGCTCCTAAACCTTCCATAAATCATACTATCATGAATTAAAATCAAGGAAATTTATAATGACTATAATATTGGATTTTGAAACCATCCATAGCTCCTAAAATATTTCACACAAATCAATACCTACGAGAGACAATTTTGACAATTTTGATCAACTTCTTCAAAAAATGGAAAAATGTTCATTAAGGTGTCAAGTAAAATGCCTAGACATTTTACATGACAAAAAGGATTTATAAGGTATTATTTTATAAATTGAGATTATACTTAGCAACTTAGTAAGTATAATGGGAATATAGAGATTGTTAAGATGATGCATGGGTAATCGGATAGGAGGAAAGTTTGATAAATAGTCAAATATATTTCAATTTTCCAAGTGTGCGAAAGAGAGGGAAAATGGATGTTGCAAAGATTTTAATACCAAATTTAGGTGTTTATAATTGCTCCCTTAAAAATACTATTCAAAATTCTATATTAAAAGTATAAAATAAAATGTGTGCCCATGATAACCATATTTGGTATTGACAAGTGTAACGGTTTGCCATGTTATTAGCATTACAAGTAAACTTGTGTAGATAAATGTCTCATAATGATAATAATTTTAAAATATATGAAACGTTAAAAATTTAAATTAGAAAATAAAAGGAATGAATATACTTGATGGTGTGTGACCCATATGTCACTAGTTAACTAATTGGAGATTTTCATTGGTGAGCCCAAGAGCTAAAGAATGTAAATGCCCAAACTAAAAATTAAGACATATGTACTAAAAGTTTGGAGTTTTCAATGTATTGGCATCTAATTTTTCACGTATGAAAAATATGAAAATATTGCAAGGGCAGATTACCTCCTCAATGATGGGTGAGGGTTCCCTTATTTAAAACCAAAATGGTATGTACAACTATTCATTCAAAATCATATTTTTGGGCGGTTTGGGTTTTTGGGAATAAAATAAATAGATAATAAAAGGATAAGGAAGGAAGATATGGATGAATAAGTGAGAAAATGGGAGCATGTAAGATTAAGAAAATTCAGATCATAAGCTTGAATGCACTTTAAAAACTAACATAATAAGTGATAATCGAATCAAAGATGTGGAACCCATAGAGAGAAAGAGCCTTCACATTTATTAAACATAAGAGTAATAAATGCTAAAGAAAGAAAGAAACATAAGACACAAAGTTATCCATAAATGCTTCTTTATTTCTCTTCCAACAAGAACAAAAAGTTTCTCATTATCTCTTCACAAAAATATTTTCTTCTTTTTCCAAAAGTCTCTTACAAATGATCACTAAATTTCTTTTATAACCCAAAAGTTGGCTACAAAGTAGTTAGGATTTTCATGACATCATATTAGGACATAATTAACTCATTTCAACAAATTAATTTCATTTTAATAAAGTACAATCTCTCTAATAGAATAACTTTATGACTTGAGTGACTTAATAAAATTATTTCAAATAAGTGGGTACATGTGGATCCCACCAAAAAGTGATATGGAAAACACATAGATAACACCATTGACACATAGAATCTAACATGACATCTAAGATTAGTGCCTTATCCATCGGGCCAAGATTCCTCCTAACTTGATTGTTTGAGAAATGAGCTCATTAATCACTAAGGAAACCTCATTACAAGATTGAGACATTATTTTAAAAATCCGAATCCAAGCATCTCATCATTTTAAATTTATTGAATTTATCTCGGGAATTCATAATTCTTGACTCATCAAGGAAGTAATGAGGGGTAAGGAAGGTCTCATAGATAACTTTCATTTCTAAAATATTGGTAGGAATAATATGAAATTTTTCCATTTTCCTTCTCTATTGGTGAGCAGACTTCATAGTTTGCTGATTTTGTCAAGAGATTCGGTACTGAAAGTTTTCAAGGAAGAATAATGATTTTTGACTATATTGGTCAATTTCTCTTTGAGGGGTTCCACAAAGGTCCTTTGATTTTTCTCGTCGATGAAATTGCAAGGAATTTCCTCAATTGAATATTGGATTGTACACATGATTCATTCTCCTTTGTTTTTTACATCGTCAAATTTTACTTTGACATCATCGAGCACCATTTTTTTGAATTTTGCAATATTTAACCATTAAATGTGAAGCCCGTTGTGTTTGAAATCTAGGATTCTTTAAGTGACAAGAGACAACAAGTCCATTTGTGCAAGTTCTCATATGTTAGGATATATCTCGTTAAGAGTCGTCATCATGATCTTGAGAGACTCTTTGAAATGCATAATAAAATCTAGATAAGCATGGAATTTATAATATATTTTTATAGCTTCGTTAAGATCTTGAGACCATATATAAGAAAATTATCTATCCATTATTTGATCGCATGACCCATATTATTTTTTTCTTTGGACAATAAGAGGGTATCTTGATCAGTACTAATACTATGGTAGGAATTTGAATAGTAGAAGAAGAAATCTGATTGATGAGGTGTTGTACATATGTTATTAAGCTGTCATTTTCTTCCTTGAGTTAGATTGTTTGAGATTTATACTTTTCCATCCATCGTAGAACTATATCAATGGATTCTTGAGCATGAAAAAACATATTCCATAGTTGACTTTCCAAGAATTACTCTGTGTAATTTACAATTAGCAAAAATCTTCTCTTCTCTCCTTTTGAAATTTGGTGTTGTTATATTGGCATATTGAACTCCATGCTTGTTGACTACAACTTTGGAAATGACCTTGGGATTCTTGGGAGTGAAAGAATTTATCATTGATGAAATATATTCAATGTCAATTGTGATGGGTTTGATGATTATTTTCCTCTTCTTGATTTCTCCTATGTACCTAATAGGGTATTTCTTGAATCAACTCACCACATAGAATTCTTGTATTAGATGGGAGTTTCTCCTATCTTGGTGGTGGATATTCAAATTTAGGTGGGGCTTGAAAAAATTATTCATGTAGAGGAGGAGGATTTGTCACGACATCTTCATGATGTATGGGAGGATGTTGTGAGATATTATTAGGATGTGAAGGTTCATGTGAGTTATAGATTTGAATTACTAGAAATTGAACCTAATTTGATACCAAAACGTACAGAGTGGTGTTCTTAATCATCTCTTGCGAACATGAATTAGTGTAATTTGATTAATTTAATTAATTTTGGCTTGATTGAGAGATCCCAAAATATGTAACTTCCCCTCATTAGCTTTTTGCCCCCATTTAGTTTCACTAGTCACATAAGGCATACCATGAGTTATATTTGGTTTTGTTGCTTTTTACTGCTTGAGTATATGATGAAGCTTGTGTGGAAATATGAGAGGATGATTGAGAAAAATTTAAAACTATCTTCTCACTCTAGTTGGATGGCCTATGATATTCATATGCGTTACTTTATTTTTTGGTACACTTCTCTCTCATATCAAGAGAGACTTCTCTTGATCACTTGTTGAATTTTTCTTCAAGTGATGTGTCATCTCTCTTAGACCGATTGATTTTAGGAATGAGTGGTGATGTAATTAAATCATCATAAGGATCAATCATATCAAGGCCACTATCAGTAACTCCTTATGGGACATATTTCAATCTAAATTTCATTATTTGACTCAGAGTGATTTGGGAGTACTCATGACATTGGCCCTCAAATTCATCTACACAAATGGCCCAATAGTCTTCCACCTCTAGACAATATTTCTATTTTGGGCCATAAACTCTCTCCATAAATCCATAAATGTTGAATTCCCATTCTCAAGAATGGATGTTGTGTTATAATAGTTGTCTCCTTATCCATCATCTCCACAAAGTGTGGAATGAAGAACATTTTTACATGCCAATGGGGATAGGAAAATGTACACCAAATTTATATTTTTCACCCAGGAAGTGATTTACATCTACAAGTTTTCAAGAAATTTCTAGTAGGATCCACCTATCACTTACATATTTTGGTAGTTTATATGACACTCCATTATATCCACATATAAGAATGTATGGAAATGTGGAAAATTGAATGATCCATGCGCTCCACCTTGAGAACAAATATTTTGTTTGATGTGAAAATATTTCTTGTGGATTATTCTCAAGCATTATGATTATGTAGAAGAGGAAAGCATTATTTAAACATTAGAAGTGATGTATGCTTTCCTTGAATTCTAACTGTAAGTAATAGTGAAAATCATTTCTTTCACATGGTGTCATTGTGCCTCTAGTTTCCAGACCAATGAAGATTCTTCTTCATGCCACACCATAGATAAGGTAAGAATTCATGTAGAAATGACATGTCATCTTTACTTCAATCAATTGCTTATGCAATGTGTCACTTATGATTGTATCCCATTCAATGTGAAGTTTTTGATCTAGGATGATGCAAATGAACTTGTACATCCATGGATGGAAAATGACATGGAGAAGGAATGCCAAACATTCTACTTAGTAAGGTGATCATGTCTCCAATTTCAACTCGTAACTCAATGCGGGGAAGTTCTTTGGGAATTTGATTCACATGAGTTCTCTTGGTGACCAAAAAAATCTTGTTTATGACTTTGGAGCATCATCGCGAGTCTTCATCTCAATATTGTTTTGGAAATTATTTTTTAATTTCAGCGATCTCCTAATATTCAAGTATTCATAGTAGCTCTTCAATATGTTCACGGGTGACTAGGAGGATGGGATCATCATTGCTACTAAAAACACCTCCTTTCTCAAGGTTGTAATGTAGTGTCGATGTAATGAGAAGCTCGGGAATTAAACTAAAAATGGGAAAGTTGTTTCACGGGGTAAATTTCTATGGTGTAGGTGATGAGAAATCACTATATAATCCTTTGACCATGTTCTGTCACAAAATTGACCCATATTGACATGCTCAAGGTTCATTTCAATTATGTGGTCATAGTATAAAATCAGTATGGACATGTGTGTTACACGGGAACTCATATTTTAGTGCCAATTTGTTTGATGTTGACATTATGAAACAAAAGTGTGAGAAAAATAAACAATGAAAACAAAACTTGTGGTGCCAGGTCACTGTCTCTGGGTCCACCACAAAAGAGGAAAAATGAGATTTTATTAAATTTATGCTTTTACAATATAAATTTTATCTCATTTTTAATGTTTACATTGATATGACATCTCATATGAGTTTTTCTCCTCTTTCTCACTCATGGCACACTATTTCTCAATTTACCTTGTTCGCTACATGATTATTATCTTGCATGTCTTGGTTGCAACACTCTTGCTCCAATTTAGGCCATGTGGAATATTCTCTTGTACTATTTATCACCATATACATACTATGTGACTTCCAATGTGAGTTTTTGCAAGATTCATGATTAATGCGAGCTCAATGTCAAGAAAACATGTGTATCGATGCTAGCCTTATTAGGCATTGAGTTTTCACCATTACCTTATCCTTTGTGAGCTTTAAATTTCTACACGTGAGTGAGTGCCACTATTTTATTTATTATTTTCTAACCTTCTTTCCATGACCATCACCTCTAAGGTGATATTTCAACCCTCTCTCTCTATGTAATTTTTGTGGTTTACCTCACTTCTGTCTATCCTCGTTTGAGTGGTCTCAAATTCATTTTGTGCGGTGGTCCATTTGGCCGAAACCTCAACCTCTTCATCATGGGATTAAATGTTACACTTGGTTTGAGTTATTTTCCATCCATGTTCTTGTGGGTTACATTTGGCTTAGGTGGTTTATAGAACGTCTAAACTTTATTGATTTTTTTGTTTTCACTATCGCAATAACCTCTTTTGGTCGCCACATGATTTAGTTGCTCCATATTAACTCTTAACCAAGATTTCAAACTTTTTCATATGTGAGATAGTGTAGTTCACTTGTAGTCAGATTGGGTGACTCATTATTACCCACATATTCATTGAATTGATGTGTTTCCATGGATTTTCCACTTTTTGTCAACCCACTACTATATTTGACTCTCGGCCTTCATTATCTTGATAAGAATTTTCAAGTCGTTTCTATTACAAACATCACTATATATTGCAAATATTATATTTTTTATTCAAAAAAATTTCTATTATACTACATGTGTGGATCTTTCATGCGCTAGCTTAGTTGATCTCTTTGCGTTGACATGCCATTCAATCTCGGACTCTAGCCATATTATCAAATTTTTGTGTGCATGGGTTTCCATGTCACCTTTTCCCTTTGCCTAAGCTTTGAATGGTCGCTTTAACTACAAATGATAAGTGGACGGTTTGGCGCTATTCCATTTACATATCAGAAAGTTTTTCATCCTTGAACATTACTCAGCATTGGCCGTATTCCTTGTACATATCTACTTATAATCTCCTCCCAATCTCTTTCTTTTGTTATCACATATGCTTTTTGGTTTCTTCTCGAGCCCTCAAGTTCATTTACTTCGGTCTTGGCTAGTGGTTTATCTTCTGACCAAGCTTACAAACTCTTTCAATAAATGATATTCGCTAATTTTTTTGTGTAATGCTTAATTTATAATATGATCTTCTATTTATTCTTGCAAATCATGTCATCCATGTGTCAACAATCTATTTATACTTTGTATTCTTCAATACTCATTTAGTATTTCAAGTGCGATCCTCCACCATGAGTTGATAGTTCCAAGTCACGCCATTTAGTATGTCGTAAATATGCACTTCTTCAACACATGAAAAGTGAAGAGTATAATGGGAAAAAATATCAATTGTTTTTGTTCTTCTTTCAACCACCTCCTCTCATAACGAAGATTGGAAAAATAAATGTAAAAGAGAGAAACACGGAGTGGGATACGGGAAGAAATAAGAATTTTTCACTTACCAATTTGGATTTTGGAAAAATTCCTTGTGAAGATTTAGGGTATTTCCACCTTATGGGTTTCATGTGAGGAAATTTTAATATTTACCCATTAGATAAGTCTTAGACACTCAAATTTGGCAATCTATCCTTTGAAACTTCTAATCTTGACATTACATTCTTGCATGGAAAAATGCACTCTCCTCACTCTTGATTAGCACACCTTGATAGCCCTTCATGCACTTGTTTATCTTTTAATACCTCTATTTCATCAATATCTTAAGTTTCAATGCATAAAATACATCTAGAAACAATCATTCTTTGACCCAAAAAGTCAAAATATGTTTTTCTTCCTTCTATCTAAAAACATCAGTTTTGACAAATATTAATCTTGACCCTATTATATAGTGTTGAACCGACATGTTTGGAACTAATTATTTCAATTCCATAACATTATTATGAACCAACATCCCCCTTTGTTGGCCTTTCATGAAATAACAACCTTTGGAAGCATATATAAGCAAGTAAATCACACCTCATTTCGTACACCTGACACTTTAAGAAATCTTCATGTAAAAGAAAGCACAAACGGAACTCAAAGATACCTATACTAAAAATCAACTAATGTATATCCATTATCACAACACCCTCTGCTGGTTTGAAGTCTCCTTCAACATCTAGGAGTCTCTATTTTCATTCTACAAGCAAGAAAAGTGACCCTTCCCAAGTATTTGAGCAAGTGTGAAACTCAAGTTAATCTTTGTCAAAGGAAAGATGTAAAATCTAATTAGAATATAATAGATGTCACATCTTAGGAGAAAAACATGTAGTTTGATCCCTCTTCAGGGTAGTGGCAATATTGGTAGTGCATGAGGGTTCCCACAACCCACCTAATGTTTGTTTTATAAGACTTCATCCATGGTTAGTGTTTGGAGATGATAATCAATCAATTCATAGATCCTCATTGTTGGTGTGCCAACTAGGGTTTGATAAACATTCATATTTCCATGCCAAGGAAGTTCTGAGTCTAATTCAAAGGGGGTTCAAGACCATACTGTAGACACCTTTAATTCAATCAAGCAATTTTAATACTTAAATTGCACTAATTATCCTATTTCCTGTAAATTGATGACACTTTGTCAAATAAACACTTCTTCTCCTCTCATTGGGTCAATTAACGACACTTCACTAATTAACCATGATCTTCACTCTCTTTTAGTCAATTGATGACACTTCATTAATAAACCACCATTTTCCCTCTATTCCCATTAATTAATTACATTTCGCTAATTAATTAGCCTTCTTATCTGAAAGCTTGAGACCAGATTTACACAATGAAATTCGAATAATGATGTTGCGTCACATTCATTCCAGATATTTATACAATAAACAAGCATGCCATTATATAGGCAATTACATATCCTTTAAAATAGGAAACCTTCCTAACAACTTTTCCTAACTCTGTGAGTGGTTTAAATAACCACAAATATTAGACTATATACGTTATATTGTTATCACATAGCAATATAACTCTTAACAATTAACCACAAGTATTTTACCCAACTAATTTACCAAACAATCATGTAAATACTATAATTCCTAACATTCCCCCCATAGTGTTTAGATGGTAGTAATAGAACTTTCACACTTCCTCTGCAGCTTGCCACCCGTGCTTGCTCGTGATCTTGGTACAACCCTTGAATTTAAGGTAGAAGAAGGAACACATCAACTTCTTATCGACCATGCACTTTCAGGAACACATCTGATCGACGAGGATGGGAACATGCTCAAGAATCATCTGCTTATCAACCAATCACTCTAGGGAACACATCTAACCTAACAATGTGGGAACTCAAGTAGGAACACATCTGAGAAGCCTTCAATGGTTTTCAAGAGGCTAACCACAAACCTAGGTACGAACAAGGAACACATCTGATTGTTCTATCTCATCAAGACTCATGATGTTGCTTTTCACTGTGTTATCTTCTCTTTACTATGTTTTTGCATTGGGGAATTTATGTAGGAATAATCACATACACAACTAAAAAAATAGAAATGGAACATTAGATCATGTTCCCCCCTCAATGTAAAATTTTCACTTATTGAAAATTCAAATCGTAATAAATGAAGTGCAGAAACCACACTAAAAAGCATATAATCACACTATATATATGCCACCACAGCCTATGTGCAGCCCCGTTATTGGTGATTGTGAGAGGTCAGCTGGTTGTCCTCTAGCCTTCGGTGCCTCCATCCTCTAATAACATGCTACTAACTCAGCCAGATTTGGATATGAAGCTCAATTGTTTTCACATTGTACTTTATTTTGTATTCCCTCCGCAATGTGAAACACTATATTTTCCAAACGTTAGGTAACACCGAAAATGGGTCCATAAGGCAATTTTTTTATTTTTAAATTTTTACAATATTTTAACATTGACTCTTAACACCACCTAAAATCACCTATTTGAATATACGAATTTGACAAAACAACAAGGACTGTGACAGATGTACTTTTGACTCGACTCACAATGAACTTTTGACGAGACACTTGACAATGATACGTTTAGACAAGGTGACAATGACTCAAATTTAACTTATGACTCATTTTTATTTTGACTCCTTTAACAAAACAAAATGACTAAATCATAACAAGACAATAATTAAAACTCTAACGATACTTTTACAATACTATTTGACATTGACAAGACTATTAATTATACACAATTGGTGGGAGATTGATATGCCAATACAAAAGACAATATATTTTGACTAAAACATAAAATCTAATCTAAATACTAAGACGAAAGGCTCAAATTTATAACAATAAACATGGAAGACTTTACATTTAACAACCTATACAAAAGACATCTCACGTGAATAAAAAATGGTAAAATGAAAAACAATAGACTATGACTATAAAATTAAAGACACAAGATTAACAAGGAAATGAAACAAACTATGTTAAGAGTATAAAATTTTGACTTATAACTTAGGACATCTATATTCATATTAAATAGACACTCTAGACAATGAGAAAATGTTAACCATGCCTTTGGTAAATATAAAATAACCATGACTAGAAGTGTTCAAATGAGACGAATCGCAAATCCCCATTAGTTGGTGTCGTGTCTTTCACTTGTTGTTGTTTTGATAGGGGAAAACGTGTAATGTTGGGGTCATTTGAAGATTGTAAGGAACTACCAAATGCACATGTATTCAACCTACCGATATCTGCACACCACAATATGAAACAAGATGATGTCATCTGAATTATGATAAGACATGTTTCTGTATGCAAATGAAAATGAAATATATGAATCTAAGAATGCCTAGATGCTAACAAAATCTTTGCACAAATTTCCACATGAAAAGTAGATTTAGCTGATATATCTTATATGGTCTTGGGAGGCACTGCAAAGCTTGAACAAACAACAACAAGTGACAAAATCATGTTACAAATCACATAGATGGAATAATATCAAGTAGGGAACCTATGTCAAGGAAGATATATGAATCCAAAGAAATAAGACAAGTCGAAAAACACCAGTCCCGAGGAGGATTCAAAGGAAAAAATATTTGAATCTGACATCTCACAAATGTTATCTCCACTACAAGGACAAATAGATTTGTAGAGATCTTTGGATAATAATAATCGCATTGATTCAAACATATATGACTTTCTTGTAAAGGAATCTCATCTTGGAACAGCTCGCTCTAATACCAAATGAAAGCTTGAGACCATGTTTACACAATGAAATTCACTAAATAATGATGTTGCATTACATTCATTACGGATATTTATACAATAAACAAGCATGCCATTATATAGGCAATTACATCTCCTTTAAAATAGGAAACCTTCCTAACAACTTTTCCTAACTCCATGAGTGGTTTTAACAACCACAAATATTAGACTATATACGTTATATTGTTATCACATAACAATATAACTCTTAACAATTAACCACAAGTATTTTACCCAACTAATTTACCAAACACTCATGTAAATACTATAATTCCTAACATTCCCCCCTTAGTGTTTACATGGTAGCAATAGAAATTTCACACTTCCTCTTGCAGCCTGTCGCCCGTGCTTGCTCATGATCTTGGTATAAAAATTAAACTAAAGGTAGAAGAAGGAACACATCAACCTCTTATTGACCATGCACCGTTGTCGGGAACACATGTGACCGACGAGGATGGGAACATGCTCAGAATCATTTGTTTATTAACTAGTCACTCTAAGGAGCACATCGACCTAATAGTGTGGGAACTCAAGCATGAAATAACTTCTATTGTTAGAAATAGCTATTCTCTATTGTTGAAAATCTATAATTTTTATTTGATCATTTCTCTATTGTTGGAAATAGTTTCTCCATCTTGTATCCATTCTCTCAAATTGAAGAGCATGGGAAGATCCAAAAATGGACTTGTAGCCATTTCATGGTGAGATCTCATCTTCATTCTTGAGGAAACAATACCAATTTGATTGCTAAGTGATCTAAATAGGTTCATTCTTTAGGTAACAATCACAAAGAGTGGGAATGACTTTGCATTTATTTGTTATGCATTGAAAAATTTGTTTTCCTTAAGCTCTTATCTTGATGGTTATATAGTAGATTTGTCTTAGCTTTTAGACTACTAGGTGTTAGTCTATTTCAATTAGCTTTGCAAGTTTATTATGTTCACATTTGGCACACCGGTGGGACCTACTCCATTAGTCTAAGCATTTGATTTCAAGCTTTGTTAGTTTTGTCTCAATTTTGGATAACCCTTATTATGCACATGTTAAATAACTTGAATTCCTTGATGTATTTTTTTAACTTTACATGTGTTGAGTCTCTCTTGTAGGTTTAAAGGAGATGGGTTGTTGCTAATTTTGGGTTAGAATGCCAATTTTGACCTTTTTGAGTTTGATGATGTCATATTTACATGTTTATAACATCATTCCAAGGCCCCGGGATGGTTTTATGCTGCTGCACTGGCGTCTCTAGGACCGTAGTGATGTCATAAGGGTCAAACTATTGTCCATCAGTTTTTTCTTTGTTTGATACCCACGCTGGTGTGACCCCCTGCACTACTACTTCTCTTTTAGTGCTCCTACCATTCTGCATTTCTAGTATGCCTTTTTCTCATACTTGTGTATCTTTCACTAGCGCCATGTATACATCTCTCTAGATGTACTTGGTGTAGGTCTATCTATTTCCAAAGTGTGTTTTTCGTATCGATTCAAGTTGTTGGGTTTTAGGCAGCGTATGTGTTACTAGAGCTGCACTGATGTTGTTAGGGCCGCACTACTATCTCAAGGTTCTCACTGGTGTGATTTTTTAAACTTAGGCTCTATTTTTAAAGTTTTAAGGATTTGGTATTTGATATTTATAACATCTTTTACAGGTTTTTATTGCTAACTTTTGTTCATAGGGTGTTTCATAACATTTCTTTGATAACTTTTTTGATGATTTTTAATGAACATCATGCTTTCATTTCTTAGGATAGAGTTTCGTATGCTCTTCCCTCACACCTTTTAGGTGATCTTGGGAATCAGAAAAATTATAAGCCTTCTCAAGTTTAAAAACACTTTATTAAATTCATTGTTAAGGGAATGAACAATAATTGGTTAAAATGAGTTTCCTAGTCCTTTGATTTGCAATATTTTCCATTTTTAATATAGTTAGGTTACTTGTTGTGTATGCTCTTCTCTTGCGTCTTATCATGATCTTGGGAATTAAAAACAACGGTTAATCCTCTTTCATAATTTTTGATATTATGAAAAATTATTTACCTTCGTGTGCAAGACCAAATAATTGTTTGTCAAATAATCACGATCTAAACAAATACTAATATAGTTTGATGCAGGTTTCCAATGGTGTGTAAAACCAAACTAAGACAAAAGATAAAAAACACACCACTATTCAAAACATTGTATTTATAGGTTTGGTTAAGAGCTACGACTCATCCACTTTAACTGGGAAGTATCTTGGCATAAGCCATAAAACTCATTATGAGGATTACCCTAGAACCCCAAAGTAGTCCACACCTTGAGGGAACCGGTGGACAAAATGGAAAATGATCCTCTTACCTACTTGACTAGTTGAAACCATTATGAGATAAGTTTTGCGTTACCAAGTATGGGGCCTCATTTATTAATTTTATTGTGGGGTTATGGTCCGCCTCTTTAGAAGTAATTCTAGATGTGTGTACCTCCTTTAGGTAAGAATTGGTAAATCCTAGAAACCATTTTGCACAAGAGCCAAATTTACAAAACTAATCATGTTTTAAAATCTCACGAAGTAATAATTTTTTGGAGTTAAAACCTTATTAGTCAAACAAGGAGACTCCATTTAAGTTGGAGCTTGTTTTTATTCATTATGAAATTTGTGAATTATTACTTTGTCTTACTTTTTCACTTGTCTTAAGACAATAAGAAACTCTCCCAAAATTATGCCAAGTATTTTTCATCCCCACTTGGTCTACTCCTTAGTTTTCTTGTTTCCCTTTTGGGACAAAAGAAAGCATACATATGAATTGTTACTTAAGATTGTGTCCACCACTTACACTTGCTTACATCCTTCCTTATTGTGATTGCGATAGTAAGTGTTGAAAGTGTGTTAGTACATCCTCAAATATTGAGTAGACTTATCTTGATACCCACATCAAGACATTTTATCTTGGTTATGCTTGCTTCATCATCGATATTTCCTTGAGATGTTGTGTTTCTCTCATTGCCTTGATACAATTTTGATACTTACATCTTATTTCTCATAAACTTGATTTAAGTGTCTAGATTGTATTATTACGTTGCTCGCACCTTAACAAATCCTTGGTATACTTTGACCTTGTCTCCTTCCAAACATTGCCTCAACCTTGAAAAGTGTTGTTGTTATGTTTTTCGTGTTGTATCAATATTATTTTGATACTAATATCTTTCTTTTCACAAATCTTGATTAACGTATCTAAGTGGTATTATTGCATTGCTCACATTTGTAACTTCCACTTTTTGGGATTTAGGCCTTGTTTGTATCTAGATTGGTTATAATATACCTTACATTGGAAGTACCCTCAACCCCTTTTTAATACTTATGCCTTGTTTATCTTAAACTTTACTTAAGTTTTGACATTTTTTGATCATTTTACGTCCAACTACCATTGATATACATTTTACATAAGGAGTAGTTTCTTATAAATTAGAGTGGTTTACTAAAATTTCTTGATTGTTATTTGTGATCTTTCATCTTGTAGAATTTTTTTCCTAGGAAAATCCTTTGGTTACTCATTCTTTGACCATTTTAGACATTCTTTTGTGACCTTCTACGGCCGTCACGTTTTAGGTTTTTACCGAGGTTTGTTGTGTCCTTGGTCACATTTGACAAAACCTTTATAGACACTCATTACTATGCCTCCTATCACAAGGATGGAATCCAAGAAATTAGGGTCTAATGATTTCATTGGTCACAATTTAGGACCCATTTTCTCCCTATATAAATAAGTATAAGGCCTATTTGATCATAGTGGTGCTGAAGTAGAGTTTATACTCACCTCAGGATGATTTTGAGTTCAATCCCTATCGTTTGGACGATTTCCTTTATCTCAATAGGGATAGAGTGCTTACACAAGTTATAGAATTAGGTTCCAAAATTCTACATGAAAATTAATTTTTGGACCTACCAATAACGTCCATGAGGAAGAAGAATCACATCGTCCTCCTCTTATTAATATGGATGACATTATAAACCCAGGACATGTTTCTACTTGGGTCCCCAAAACAACAATAATGAAAATGAGATACCTAAACAAATGAGTGGTTATCAATTACCACCTCTTAGAATACCTCACAAAGTTAGGGTGGAGCATGAGCACAAAGAACAACCTCCTCCACATGACAACCTAGAAGGACCCCAGAATGATGAAGTCACTATACAACAACAAATACAAGTCCTTAGTCAACAAATAGCTAGCTTGGCTTCCCATGTGCATAAGGACACAGAAAAAGACACACATCAAGAAAAACCTAAGGCCAAACATAGTGAAATTCATATTGAAAACCAAGAGGGTGAAACATCAAAGTATATCCAGGTATACATACCAGCTTCCCTTACCAAAGATCAACTCCTCACACAAGAGTTACAGTCCATAAAAATTATACTCAAAATCCTTTAGGAAAGTAATGTTGGACATAATAAAAAATACCAATTAGAAGAGCTATGTCCTTACCCCTTTAATAAAGCTATGCTACGCACTCCATTCCCTAAAAACTTTGATTGCCAAAAATTTGATAAGTATAAAGCAAAAGGTGACCCACGTGATCACGTAAAGGACTTCTACATGGCATGCTGTAGAAAGTAAACTACAAAGTGATAACTACCTTATATGTTTATTCCCACGTAGTCTAGGGGGTCAAGCTTTGGAATGGTTTCTTCACATATCTAAGGGGTCTGTCTTTACATGGCCTAAGTTAGTAGAAATATTTGTACGTCATTTCTCATTCAATATAGAAAGTGACATCACCATGTTGGACTTGTGTAACACTAAACAATGACCTAATGAGACCGTTTCTAGTTTCTTACAAAGTTGGAAAGGGTTGGCAAGCCACTTCCCTTGTTCAATTCAAGAGAAATAGATGGTTAGCATCTTTGTACCTAATCTAAATCTAGACATTGCTTTCCATTTACAAATGCATTGTGTCAACAACTTTGAAGAAGTCATAGAAAAAGGTAGCCAGATCGAAAAGGTTTTGATAGCTAAAGGGAAACTAAAACATTTTTCAAAAGACCAACACACATCTAAACCTAAAGACAAATCAAATTTCTTCAAAAAAATAAAAACATCGTAGGAGATGGCATCAGTGATTCTAAACGTATCCAAGTAGTTCAAATTGGTCCTCCTTTCAAACTTACTAAATGACCTATTCAACCCACCTTCAAACATTGAGTGTTCACTCCTCTCATAGAATCTTTGTCCATAATCATAAAATAGTGGACACAATGAACATGGTTCAATATCCTAACACAAATCCCTTTACAAATGATGCACCTAAACCATCATGGTATAGAGAAAATGAATATTGTGAGTATCATCGCGTCAAAGGTCACAAAACAGATAAGTGCCTAAAGTTGAAACACTTTATTGAGGATCTTATTGACAGTGCAGAAATTGAAGTTGATTCACTTGAACCTAACCAAACACCTAATCAAAATTTAGGGATCTATAAAGAGTCTTTCCCTAAACATGACAAATAGGGAGAGAAGAATTCAGATCAGGTCAATCTTCCAAGAACTATAAGATTTTCAACTACGTTTACGCCAAAACTAGTAATCCATTTGATTCACTTATTATTTGTGATCTTTCCTCTAAAGAGAATGTAAACACTATAAGAATTACAATATGAGATTGTTTTGTGGAAACATGATGCACTCATCTTGTGATTCTAGTATCTCCTCTTCCGACCCCTCAGAATGGTCGATATGATCTCTTAGAACAACTTGAGAAGACCACTACTAAGATTTCAATCTTAGATCTTCTTAATATATCAAATGTTCATAAAGAAATCCTCTATAAAACACTTCAAGGATCAGGAGTGTCAATAAATATTGATCATTTGCACCTCCAAGAAGTGGTTGCAAACCTTTCTCCTAGTGAACACCTTACTTTTATCCAAAATGAGGTTCCATACGATGATCATACACACAACTTACCCCTATACATTGAGGTATTTTTTAATCATAAAAAGATAAAAAAGAATGTTTGTGGTTAATGGGTCTGGTTTGAATATTTGTAATTTGAAGCTAGTTGAGCAACTAGGACACATAGAGACAAACCTAGAGTCTCATATCATTACTATCATAGCCTACGAAAATGCAAAACATGAGTTAGCTAGCACTATAGCATTACCTATGGAAGTGGGACCTACATATCATGATACCAAGTTCTATGTCCTAGACTTATAACTTCCCTATAACATGATCCATGGCCTCCCATGGATCCATGCCATGTAGGCCATACCATCAACCTTCCATCAATGTATCAAGACAAACCATGAAGGACAAAAAATACTATTAAAGGAGATCCAGAGCCATTTACACACAGTGTAGAGAACTACATAGCTTCTCCCGCACAACCTATGAATGTCCTTCTATTGATATTATTATGCCACTTTAGTCTAAATCTCTAGATTCTCATGTTGATCCAAACACACTACATTCCTCCGGTAAAGACACTTCCACATCCATTTCTCCCTTTGCTTCATGGGAGACGAAGTTAATCAATAATAGCTGCAGAGGGTACGAACTTTAGTAGGCCCTCCATGTTTCTAATCCCTCCTTATCCCCAAGACACGGGGTAGGCCAAGTTACCAATATAAGTGGTCCCAAGAAAATTCTACTATTGATAAATTTCTTCCTGGTGGCCTCCTAGAAGATGAGAAAATGTTGGATTCTCCCACAAATTAGATCCCTGAAGGCACAAAGGCTTCCTGCTACCAGACTACAAAATATGCCATACCCAGCAAAATGATGTATGCCATGGGCTATATTAGGTATCGGTGTGGTACTGATGGATAAGATATAAGAGAGCCTATTCCAACCCCAAACTTCAAAACTGAGAGATATGACATTGGTATTAGACCTTATGGATCTCATCCACTGGACATCGATGCTACTTCTTCTGAGCATGAGGATATCTCTACTAATTCAGAGAGTAACACTGATTCTTGTCATAGCCAATATGAGGATATTTCCTTCACTAACCTTTTCCTTGATACAATCATCTTGATGTTATCACAATTTGTTCCCCAAGTTAACCTTGTCCATCCCACTATTTTTGAATGGGACCAATAAATTCATGTACCAATCAATCTCTTTGTAAACAATGAGGCAATCATTGAATTATTGGGTATCTATGATAGCATTCGAATCAGTGATCACAAGAAATATTTCTCTATAAATTTAGACTCATGTTCATATTTCAAGGAGGAGGCTGAAATGTGTGGTCAAAAAATTTAAAATAAAGTGAGGGAAAAATTTCTTCTAAAAATCCTTAGCAAAAGTGAAATTCCAAGATGCATAGTGAAAACCTCTTTGAGGCGCTAGTAGATGGACGAGTAAAAAATTCAAAGGATATACAAAGTGACCAAACTAAGGGTGAAAACCTCATTAAGATGCCCTTGGAATAATATCTTAATCTCCTCCTCGATCATATGCGCGTGGAAGATACATCCAAGATGATTATGGAAGAGACCATTGATGCCAATATAAGAACAAAAGACAACCCCAAAATGGTCAAATTGGGAGCTTTAGTCTTAGAAAAATAAAGAAGACCTTTGTAATGGTCCTATGAGAATTTTGGACATATTTACTTGGTCTTATGTAGATATGTTGGGCTTGGATCCATCCTTGGTAGTGCATAATCTTGTTGTGCACACAGATGCAAAGCCCATCAAATAGAAGCTTAGAAAGATGCATCCACATGTCTCCCTCTTGGTTAAGGAATAACTAGAGAATTTGTTGGTAGAAGGTTTTATCATACCTATTGATTACTAGGAGTGGATATCCAACATAATACCCATGCAGAAAAATCCGATTGGTATTATAATATGTACATATTTTAGAGACATAAATAAGGCATGCCCAAAAGATGATTTTCCTCTTCCTAATATCGACATGATTGTTGATTCGATTACAGGTTATGAAATATTATCCCTCATGGATGGATTTTCTAGATATAACCACATCAAAAACACAGAAAAATATTAAGACAAGATTGTCTTTACAACCCTTCAGGGCACATTTTTTTACCAAGTTATGCCCTTCAATATAAAAAAACGCTAGAATAACTTATCATAAAGCTATGATTGTGATCTTCCACGATATGTTGAATGGAATTATGAAGGATTATGTTGATGAAATTCTCAAGTAAGTCTAGAACAAGAGAAGAACATCTAAAAATATTGCACATATTTCAACACCTCCAAGATTATAAAGTCAAGTTGAATCCAAAGAAATTTTTATTTAGTGTATCACGGGAAAGATGTTAGGTTTCATTGTATCAAAGAGATGAATTAAATTCAATCTAGCCAAAGTTACAACTATCACTAAAACACCTCCCCCTAAAAACCTCAAGCAATTGCATAGTTTGCAAGGAAAAATTCAAGAAATATGTCATTTCATCTCCCATCTTGTAGATAAGTGTCACCCATTTACCCATTTGCTTAAAAAAGATGTTTCCTTTCATTGGGGTCCCGAATGCTAGCAATCCTTTTACCTACTCAAGAAATATCTAGTTAATCCGCTATCCTTATGCCACCAACCCCGTGAATTTTTTTTTGTTATATGTATATGTGACCCAATTTGTTATTGGTGCCCTCTTAGTTCAAGTAAAATCTCAATTAGAAGAAAAAGTGGTCTATTATCTTAGTCGCATTTTGATCACCTATAAGCTTAATTACCCAAAGATCAAAAAATATTATCTAGCTATTGTCTTTCCCTTCCAAAACCTTCTCCATTACCTCGCTAAAAACAAGACCAAGAATATCTCTAAAGTCGACCATCTGAAATACCTTTTGTCTAAACCAACACTTACTGGTAGGATGGCTAATTGGATCATCCTACTCAGTGAGTTTTATATTAAATAGGTAAATCAAAATTCAATAAAAGGACAAGTACTTGCAGACCATTTTGTTGAATCCCCTTTACCCGGAAGATAGCCTTTGAGTTTGGATCTACGAGATGCATCAATCCTATACATTGAAGAATCTATTGTATGGCAAGTAAAATTTTATGGTCATTCACCTTTCATGATTCAGAGCCAATGTCATGCTCGTCACCCCTATAGGGGACTTCATTCATTAATTTTTCCATCTGGGTTTTCTATGTATAAATAACATAGTGGAATATGAGGCGATCATCACAGGAATGAATATTGTTATCAAGTAGAATATTAGATAACTCAAGGTCATTGGATATTCACATCTAATCATAAAGTAATTCAATTATGAATATAATGTTAAGGATGAAAATCTCATCCCATATAAGAAAATGGTGGAAACTCTCAAAGAATACTTTGTGCGCATTACTTTTCAACAAATCCCAAGAGCACAAAATCAGCCTCAAGATGTTATGCATACAGTGGGATCTTTGCTTCGTATTCCACCAGGGATCAATGATATTTCATTCTTCTTTGAAAATCTGAGGATGCTTTTATATGACATTCCAAAGTCATGTTTGGTGTGTGAAGTTGTTGGTCCTTTTTCACCCTAGTATGAGCCCATTTTTAATTACCTATAAGACAGTACCTTCCCACCCAAAATTTCCCATCTTGATAAATAGAACCTAATCCAAATAATATCTTGTTATAACCTCCTTCGAGGAACCCTCTATCTTCATGTATATGATGGGAACTTGTTGCGTTGTATTAATTCAACCGAGTCCGTCCAAGCAATCAAAGAAGTGCACAAAGGTGTCTACGGAGCTCATACGAGTGGAATGGTGCTAGAAAATAAATTATTAAGAGTAGGTTATTATTGGCCTACCATGGAATCAAACTGCTGCAAATATGTTAAGAAATGTTCATTTTGCCAAAAATATGGAAATATCATCCATGTACCAACGTAATCCTTGTAGCCAATCACAACACCATGGTCATTCTCCAAGTGGGGATTAGATCTCATAGGGAATCTCACTCCAACTTCCTTAAATGGACACACCCATATCATTATATCCACCAAGTACTTTACCAAATGCATATAGGTTGTGCCTCTTACATATGTTAATGGTGCCCAAATATCCAAGTTCATCATGAATCATCTCATTTGTCATTATGGAATCCATTCTACCATTGTAGCTAATAATGGTAAGTCCTACAAGAACAAGACCATAAAATCATTATGTCATCCCTTTCGAGATAAGCCTAAAGTGGTAAAATACCTATTACCCCCAAGGTAATGGACAAGCGAAGGCATCCAATAAAACCATTGTTCACATAATGGAGAAAATGGTAAGTAAAACTAATTATGAATCGACATCCGCAAATCCATCTCACCCTCTAGGATTACGAAACTCCATTCATACTCATACTATTGCTACACCCTATTCCCTAGTCTTTGGAACTAAGGCCATCATCCCATTGGAGATTGAGCTTACCTCCTTGATAATATCTCCCATAGATTATTTAGACAAAGATGAAGACTACCATGTGGTGGATTGGAAAAGATAGAGTCATTAGACAAAAGACTGTGGATTTTTTTAGTGGCAAATATTCCATTTTAGGAAAATTTGAAAAGGTGAATTTTTCAGAGAAGATCAGTGTATTGTTCACCTAAAATTTCAAGTACAAATGTTTTTAGGGGTTAGCTTCACCTACCATTGAAAACTACTCCTATATAAACCTAGGTAATTTTCCCGTAGTATATAATAGTAGCTTAATACAAACTTATTTAGGTACCATCGGAATAACTTACTAACACATGAAAAGAGAAGGTGTTGACGCATTACAAGAGGTTTGCGATACGTGACAAAGGAGGGTGTTGATGCCTGACAAGGTGGTTCAAGACGTGCGACAAGGGAGGGTGTTGAGGTGTGACAAGGGGGTTGCAGATGGTTGAAAAGGGGAAGAATGTTTTGGTGTTGTGTGAAAACAAGGTTTGTTTTCGAACAACACCAAAAAAATTCTCCCCCTTAAGAAGTTGAGAGGTAAAAATTTGACTCTGAAATCCTGTAAAATTCACCTTTCTAATGAAAGAATTTCCAAGTATATACACCAGGTATTTTCCACCTCCAATTTACTAAAGGCTTCTTAAAATGAACCCCGTGAAAGACACCTTCGTGAACTCAACCACTTGAAATTTTATCAAAATCGAGTGTCTTAGGGTTACACCAAATGTATCATACCTCCCCAATTTGAGGTGGGGATCTAGTCCTTAAATAAAACTAGTTTAATACTGTCAAAGAAAGAGAAAATAAAGGTAAGTTTGAACCAAACTAGTTGGGAACCTATGTTGTGGTAGCAAAATATGGATCACGAGCTTACAAACTTTCCCACCCTAAAAGATATGAGCTGTGTGAACCTATGAATGCCATGCATCTCAAGCGGTTCTACGTTTAAGCATGGGAAAATGTCAAAAATATCACAAATATATAAAAAAATAGTAAAGAGAAATCAATTCATCTAAGTATGAAAACAATGCAATTGTGGCACTTTGGATAGGTCCTTTGGTAAAAATCGGTTTCTAGTGCCTTGGGAGGATTCATTGTTCACAAGCATGTCACATCTAGGGGATACATTTGGTTTATCAAAACTCATTTTTGCCTGTATCTGAGATTTTTTGATCCTATCCTTCACAGCCTTGATCTGAGTGATCCTCTTCTTGTATATATGTGAAGAGTTTACCTTTGTACATTCCCATATAACACTAGGGGAATCTTCAAACCTTTTCTTTCTTACACATATGTGTGGTGTTTTCCTTGTACATTCCCATATAACATTGGGAGAACCCACATTTCTTTGTTTTCTATACATAGATTCAGAAAACTTTCTAGAAAATTACAAATACATTCAAATATGTACAGAAAATTCCTAAAACATTCAAATATGTTCAGAAAATCCCTAAATATTAGAAAAGCTGTTTGCTTAGAAAATTCAAATACAATAGAACATGGTCTTACAAAACTCCCAAAACAACATAGAATGTCTCAAAATTGTCCCACAAAAACAAAGTAGTGCTTTTCTTACTTGTTTGTTTGTTTGTTTCTTGTTTCGTTTTCTTGCTTGTACATCCTATATAATGTATTGATTAACATACTTCTTAGATTGGTCTATTCGTTCCTTAAATAAATTCATTCTCGATTGTTTATATTCAATGTGTTTTTCATGATTATTTAGATTCATACATAGTTATGTTGTCAAGTTGTTTAGTGTGTATATTTGTTAGATTTGTTGAATTTTGCTTGTGCTTGTTTGTTACTTTTACATTGTTTATTATCACATCATCATCTATATCATCACATCTAAAATAACATATATCATATATCACCAATAACTTCTAAGGTAACATCATAATCTATCATCAATGAGGCAATAGGGATCACCTTTTATCCCCCCTCACCAATATTAAAAATTAAAAACATGGACAATCATCACTATCTCATAAAAAATAATGTGATATCATCTAATGCTATCTCATAAATCAAACACATGTGATATAATCATAAAACATAATAAAGTCCATCATCATCATGTAAATATGTCAAATATATCAATGTCCATATACAATGTGTCTCAGTACATAATAATCAGATACATTGTATGCCATAATGGGAAAGGATAAAAAATGTGCCTTCATATTAAGGCATACTAAAAATAGTACATATACATCATCTAAAAAATATGCCTTGATATTGAGGCATATTAAAAATACTACATATACATAATCTCAAAAAAATTCCTTCATATCGAGGCATAATAAAAAAAAATATACATCATCTCAAAAATATGCCTTCATATCGAGGGCATATATATATATATATATATATATATATATATATATATATATATATATATATATATATATATATATATGTGTGTATACACATCAATATGTCATCATAAACAATCGTCATCATCAAGAGATTCAACCGTGAATCTCACCCATACTAGGACTGCTAGGCTTGATCCTTGTGTTGGTGGCATATGCTATGTAGAAGCTCCTTGGTGAGCTAACAGATAATGTACTGATCTCATCGACCAAGATGGATTGTGCAATCTCAATCTCGACCAACTACCACCTAGTTGACTATAATATATAACCCCCTCGACCTAGTATAATGGCCCCATGATATAACATCTTGTAATATGTGTCCTCCTCAAAGAATAAATAAAAATCATAAACTAGCTCCTAGGCTCTTGTTGTTGTCCCTTCCTACTGGAGCACATCACGCTCTGCCCTCACACTAGCCAACTCAGACTGCAACTGATCCCTCTTGGTTGTCACCTAGTGTAGTTGTTGCCTCAAGGCAGTTAGATCCTCTAAACTCTGAGTAGCCTATCTCGTGGGTGATCTCTACACTAACACGTAATATGTTCTCCATTCCCCACCCATTAGACCGTATGGTGGAGACCCCCATCCAACCCAACCATCTTTGTCTCCCCATCAATCTCCATCACATCCATCCTCGCGGACTATGTGGTAGAATCATGATATGTGGAGGTGATAATGACACATTTGGAATCTAGATATGTCCCTATGGAACCTGTACCTAGGGGACAACTTATTGTACTAGAACTTGTGGGATGGCCTATTATACTAGAATCTATGGCACTTGTATATATGCACCTAGTGCACCTTGGCCCCGTGCTTGATAAATTTCTTGTGCTTGTGTATGTGGTTGTGCCCCTACTTTAAGAGCCCTACCCTATAAGTCATGTGTTGTGGATGAAATTCCTTGTTGAAGGGCTTCCTACGGTATAGTGAGTTGCTTTATGGTAACATTGCCGCATACCATGCTCCATAATCCATAGTCTCCCCGGGATCTAATATATGTGGCTTCACGAACCAAGGCTATGGGACCACCTATTGAAAGATATCTCAAGCTCATCAAGGTATAATCTGTAGGCCAATATCAAAAGTCTCTCGGGCTTGGCATCCGTACCACATCTCATCTCTAGGACCCCCTAGATGTGGCCTAGTTGTCTCTCGTACTCTATCAAATTTGTACCACTCAATGATATAAATCATGTTGCCGATAATCAAATGCTCTACCTCTGCAGTACTCAACTCTACGACATCATATGGCCACTCATATAATCTATACAAACACCATGTAATCATACGGAGCTATATATCATCCAACGCCCACCTATAATATGTTGTGTCCCTAGTCCTGTCTACTAATATCATCACCAATCGGCACCAAACCCATGACATATGGCTTTTTAGGATCCCCGACTCACAACACTACCTATGGGCACCCTATAGCAATATGATACCATGCCCATATCTATAACAATGTCATTGGCCCCATAGTCTTCTCGAACATGGTACAATATCAAATAAAGGTCCGAGTACAAAAGGGATAATAAACATTTCCCCCAACAGTATACCTCTCCACTCACGAGACCATGTATCACCCTGATCAAACCCAGAGAAAAGCATGCTCCAGTCTTGTCAAGTATCGGGATGCTTCTAATAAGAGCCATCAAGTACATTGGCATCCGTGAGAGTCGAGGATCAACAAAAAAATTTGTACAAGTCAATTGTCATGCCATAGAGAGGTGTGTCAGGTAAGCCAAACATCTCCACAATGCACTACATAATACATCCATGGTCGTCGTCATATGTAATCAATTGGCTCTAGATAGGCACTCTCAGTATGTGCCAAACATACTCCAATGTGACACTTATCTCTCCAGTCACAAATCTAAAGTTATGGCTCTCTCTCTGCCATCTCTTTGTTGAAGCCATGAGAAGGTTGTGATCCAATGTGTCTGTGGCATGGCATGTGAGCCACGTACAAAAGAAATGTGACATCTAGAGTAATATTTAGGTAGATACACTTGTGACGTGTAAACGTGGCCTCATAGGCTTGTAGCCGCCCATGTCACTCGCATGTCTCTAATCTAGGTAACTTAACTGCAATGATCACGCAAACACACTTTGTTAACATAATTTCTTCTCGAAAACATCATCTAATTTCCTTTACTCATCACTACTTTATTCTACAAATCTCCTAAATTCTTTTAAAGTTACCCAAAACATGACCATTTACGCTAGAGCCTTTGTTTCTACACCAGTGCACCCATTTTGGTAGTAGCATGCCCTAACGCTCATACCTTCATTTTTACACAAGTGTTCGTTCTTTAACATGAGTGCAGCCCTTGTAACACCACCGTTAGCCTACACCGGTGCCTTCAATTTTACACCAACACTTGCATTTTCATGCAAGTGCACCCCTACTAACCCGTATTGCAATTTAATAGTGGTGCACCAATTTTTACACTAGCGTGCCTCCCTTCATGCTTACGTACCTAGGGGTCATGCTATTGTAATCACATCATTTTTCTGTAGCCCTAAAAAGTAATAAATGCATTCAAAAATCAATTTTTTTACTTTGCGTACTTGCGGGCCATGCCTAGGAAGCCTTATGTAGTTTCAAACTATGTCCGCATGATGTGTATGGTTCTAAACTTGTGCCATTTCTCTCACCAATCAAAGTAAAATCCTCTCAAAGCTCGGTGAGGGTAAATAGAAAATAACTAGTCACGATGGATTTTACCCCTCATGGCATGATATTTATAGTCGTTTTGACCCCGCATCATTTTTCTCACCCCGATGGGCTCGATGACCTCCGTGATTCTTCTAAATTCTTCTAAAGACTCATTTGGAATGATTATTTTTGATAAAGAGTCATTTTTCACCCGTTTTCACTATGCTAGGGCATGTTTTTGCTTCCCAACAACCCTTTCTACTACATGGGTCATATTTTTGCTTTCCATCATGTTTTGAAATAAACACATTTATTTTCATTCTTTTAACCAATTAAAAAATTAAAAAAAAAAAAATTCAAAAATTGTCTAAAATTTTCTAAAAATTCAAGAACTATTTAAAAATCTAAAACAATTATAAAAATTCAAAAAAAAACAAAAATTGGTAATAAGCATGCACACAATGAAGCTTGTGTCAAATGTATTGTACTCAAACATAGAAAATGTCCTACAAAAGATCTCGCTTTGGTCCTCGTTTTGTTCTTGTCATAATGACTCGTGGATCATCTTGATCTACCTCCATTCACAAATAGAGAATAGAAGGTCAACATGACTCGATGCCTCCATATCTATCATTCAACATGACTCCTTATATATATAGAATCTATGGCAAGTGTCATCTCATCTACCATTCAATCCCCCTATCTATATCTCACCACGTGACCATATATCTCCCATCGGGGGTCTGATGCCCCATCTACATCTAGTTCTAGTTGGAACTGCCATATAGACATTTATGTATCTATTTGGAGGGTCCATGGACAACTCGGAGATGATTCTATATCTTATCTACGTAAGGGCCCCCATCCCCACCCCATTTATAGATAGGGATAACGGTCCTATCTCTATATTAGATGTTATGCTCGGGAGAGAAATATAGAGTGGGCTCTATATAGGCAATAACAAACCCATCTGTATATGGATAGGGATAGGGGGACTAATGAGAGAGAGCCGAATGATAGTGAGTGCCAAACATTGGGATTGGGAGTGAGTGTCTCCATATACCGTGAGTGCCAAGCATTGGGAATGAGTGTTGGATAGAAAGAGGAGTGATGGAAGGAATGCAAACTGGAGTATATCATGGCAAGAGAGATAGGCGGGGACTAGACTTCGTTCCATCGACGGTTATATGAACAGTGGCTTGAGGTAAATCGGAGGAGTGATATATGGTATATGACCCATCAAGATGCTCCCGATCCAAAGTACCTCCCGAATATTACTACATGGTATATGGTCCGATCAATATGCTCCTAATCCATATGATGGAAGAGTATATTCCTCTCATTTTGTGTATTCATGATGTACCGGAGGCACCTCCTAACCCCAACCCCAACTACTATAGCGTTAGGGTGATTCATTCACCTTGTCTCATGTTGTGACAGGATCTCTCCTCATGCTACCTAGACCAAGAAGGATTAGAATCACTGAAAGATAATCCCTACACAATATCTTAGTGGTCGTGTTTCCAATAGCCATGTCTTCAATCTCTCCTAACTCCTTTAACCAAATTAATCGCCCAGTACCAAAGAGTACATACATAGTAACATGGTTTCCTTTATGTCTGTACTCTTTGATACAATGAGTTGTTAGGTATTGTTTCATAATGAACGGTTGCTTTTTCATGGGACCCATATGTCCTCCATATATTACCCTTACATGTATCCTTACTTGCGGTGGCATTTTTAACCCTTTTCATTAACTCAAACATTTGGGAACTAAATCTTGATAAAAAAACATTGGTGCAACTATCTTGAATGTTGTTTGTTTGAGTATGTATGTTTGTATTTGTTTCTGTCAAAGTTAGTTTGCTTAGTTTCAAGTATTGCATTACATTATGTATGTTGCATTGATTTAGTGTTTTAACAATGAAAAAAGTTTGTATTATGGCTTTTCATGTCATTTTACACTTTTGTTGTATGCTTATATATAATAAATGACCAATGACATAGATTACCAAATAAAATGATGAAATAAAATTGCTATTACATTAGTTGGATGAAAGCTATTTCCATCTCCCTTTATCTTCATTTTTCTTCCTTCTCATTTTCTTCTATCACATTATTCTTCCAAATCATTTGGGCTAATAGGATTTACATTTCACTAATTAATTAGCCTTCCTATCACTCAGATACCAATTAATGACCTTTCATTAATTAATGTCCGATTCTACTTGGGTTAATTAATTATTATTATCTAATTATACTCGTTTCTTTAAATCAACAAATCACCATTTATTGGACCAAATTCCTCTCTTGCATCCCCCAAATCATACTAATTTTCCTCTAGTTAGCTTCTATAAAATTACATCTACCTATTAATTAATCACACTGATTAATTAAAACATCCCCCAATTCCCATGAGTTACTAATGACAAATTAAACTCTTCTAAATCAAACTTACATTTTCCAAAGCATGTTTATCCATTTATAATATTTCTTTTCCCTTATCCCACATGCACTAAGATGCAAATCTCTCTCAAATAGGAGGGTTATATAAAGAACCCTCCTCCTTCCCTTTCTTCTTACACCTCATTTGCATTAGTGAAAACTATAGGAATTTTGATTTAAGCCATTCTCCATTGTTGGAAATAGCTTCTCCATCTTGCATCCATTCTCTCAAATTGAAGAGCATGGGAAGATCCAAAAATGGCCTTATAGCCATTTCTTGGTGAGATCTCATCTTCATTTTTGAGATAAACAATACCAATTTGATTGCTAAGTGATCTAAATAGGTTCATTCTTTAGGTAGCAATCAAAAAGAGTAGGAATGGCTTGGCATTTATTTGCTATGCATTGAAGAATTTGTTTTCCCGTAAGCTCTTATCTTGATGGTTTTGTAGTAGATTTGGCTTAGCTTTTACACTACTAGGTGTTAGTCTATTTCAATTAGCTTTGCAAGTTTATTATGTTCACACATACAAAATTTCAAGACTACATCTTAAAAACCAACATATTGTACTATACCACACCATGGTAGTTTTAGATTCCTAAATCAAAAGGTAAAAAATCTTCAAGTTATAAATATTTTATTTATCCAATTTGCACATCCAAATGTCCTTTTTTTTACCTTAAAAACTAAGTGAACTATCTCCCTTTTTTTTGGCATTTGTTAAGTGGTTAGTCACTTTGAAAAACATTAATTTAATTTTTAATTAATGTTGGAAGCTAATTAAATTAGAATATCCACCTATAAAAATATTCATATTTTTATATATGTTAATTAAAACATTTAAAAATTAAAAAGGGTGAGATTCACTTCTAAAAAACGGTGAAATCATAAATGACATATGTTGAAGTGGGAATGAACTTCCACTTCACTATCCATCGCTTATAAATTTAACTAATTAAAAATATCAATTAACGTTTATTAATAAGATAAAGCGTTATTGATATAATAATTATAGGAAAAATTATTTAATAAATTAATCTATAACAATAAATTAACAACATTAATTAATAATTAACTTTATTACTCAATATTAATTAATAATGTTAATTTAATTAATAACATTAATTAATTAATAATTAAATTAAAATCATTCATTCAATAGTTAACATTAATTTCCGATAGAAAGAGGATATGTGAGGCGAGGAATAAGAATATGAAAAATGACGGGAATGTGACAATGCAATTAAAATCATGTCAATAATGATTGGGCTATGAAAGAGGGTGGAAAATAAGGAGGTTTCATAATGGTGTGGGAATTGGTGTAGCTCATTAATGCAAAAAAATGAAAATTTGAAATTTGGAGAGTTAAAATTTTAGGACAACATATTTTCCTAACCAAACTATTGTATGTGTCTAAATAACCCAACTTTTAATGGAAAATATGATATTGTCTTATTCATTTCTTAACAAAAGAGTCAAGCCTCTATTTATGTGACCCCTGAACCAGTATATAAAAGGTGGACACTACAAATTGAAATCAACCTAAAGTGAAGTACCTATGTAGTGTCATTGATATCCAAATTTAAAACATAATGTGGGAATGTGGATAAAATCCCTATCCCTGGTGATCACCTATCTCTCAAATTGAATGCATTCTCTCAAAATTGTGAATATAATGCCTCTCCGATCACAATTGTAATTGATTAGTATGGATAATATTTGTGTCTCATTGATCAAATGTATCTCAAAATTATATAGAATGCCTCTAATATGATCAAATATCCCTCTAAATGTAGAAAGCAACACATGCATAAAATTCATGTGATATGTGAATTTCATAATCTTGTGAAATTTCACAATAAGATCAATCTAATGCCTTTGAACCATATTATTTGTCTCTCAAAGTGAAATTATTTGTTTAGAATAGTTTGAATCTTTGTAATAATCATGTCATCCCCTATTTTAAATGAAGGATGGAGAATGTGAATCACTCATGTCAAAAGATAGAGTTACATGCATCATGTTTAAAGTGTATATAAAGATAAAGATAGAAGTAATTGTTTCACCATTTTCTTTATGTTTTGGAGTGTGACGAAATAGATAATGTCATGGGCTAAGGAGGAATACATGTTGTGTTGGTTGGTTGGAGGTTGATGTACGCGTTCGACTTCTCATCCGATGTTGTTGTGAAAGCTTCCTTTTACTTTGGGAGGAACTACCTAAAATAGAAAAAAAGACCACCAAAGAAGAGTTAAATAATATATGACAGTGGAATGCCTAGCGTATGCTAGATCTAGAAGTGTGATACTCCCTAGAAGGTTGTCAATCCACTGTTTTTATAAAACAAATATGAAATAACTGAAATACATACATAAACAAATCTAGTGCTAGTATTCGATTTAGGTACCTCAGATCACTATCAGTGTCGATCTAATTAAATACTAAAAACTATGTGGGTCAAGGTCTTCGGGTCAGGTTGTAGGTTGTTCAGGTGGTCTGCAAGTCACAGACAAGGTCTTAGTAGGGTTGGGTAAGGTGTTTGGGTTGTTTTGGTAGGTAGATGGTTGTTGGTTTACACAGTGTTGGCAAACATAGAGACCGGTGTTGGTCGAGGTATGATTGATCATGGTTAGGAAGAACCGATGATGGTTATGGGTAACCGACATCGATAGAGAGGTGGACTAATAAAACTCAAAAATATCTGGTTGTAGAGGTTGATCTGAGGTTAAACAGAGACAAAAGGGGGTGGAGAGGTCTGTAGGAATCTTAGTTATACTCAGATATTTGTGTGATCGGATATAAGTGATTTAATGGTGTGGGTGGAGGAATGGTTGAGTTTATAGGAAAGTAAAATGGTAGGGGAGTGAGGGTGCAAGTGGAAACCGATACTGTGATAATAGAAGAACCCAATAGACTGAAGTAGAGATAGATGATACATGTAAAAATTGTACTTACTTATATGCGCAGTTGAAATGACTTGATGGTGATGACAAATGATCAAAGGAATGATGTTTGGTACCATGGCAGTGCTTCTCGAAATGTTACTGTGAGTGCAATACCTCTGGATCTGTCCTGGTGCTAGCTATGGATGTCTATAGGTGTGAAAAGACTTTGGTTCTACCTACATGTATCTCTCTTATCCTCTCCTCGATTCTATATTTTTCTAACCTTTTCCCATAAGGTTCCTCAAGTGAATAAATGGTAACCGACGATGGTTCATGTTTGACCGATGTCGGTTTAGGGATGATTGGTGTCGGTTAAGGTGGGATTCCCTAGGTTTGCTAAAAATAACAGATCTTGCAATCATTTGGGCCAAGTCTGTCCATTTATTCACGGATCAGAATGGATGTTATGTTTTTATGAGTGGGAAGGTGGTTAGAGGAATAATAGGCCTTGATTTTTAGGGTTGAACCAAGTCTTATTATTTTATGGAAATGTGCTATGAATAGGTCTATGGTGAGGTGTCTAGGTGAGGTGTGCATCCATTTAATTAAAGTAATTAAGTATTAATTTAATTATAAATAATTAAATTAATATTAATTTGGGGGATAAGGGTTATGGTTAGGTGAATGTGTTTAAGTTGGTTATTCAAAAGGGTACCAAGGGGAGTGTGACCCAATTTAAGTGTCTACATTTTGCCCCTTTTGTCATGTGGCTTGTATTGGTAAGCAACGTTGACAAAAATAGGAAATGGTTATGTCAAGTGTAAGTGAGGGTTGTGGTGCCCTAAGCGTGGGTGAAGGTAACCCCCCTCAAACTAGGAACCGATGAGGTGAGAGATAGAAGCGGTGAAAATGAGGAGGTGGGAAAATGAAGATCAATGGGCACATTAGGTAAAGGTAAAAGGTCAAATTGGGTAAACATGTAAATGGGCCAGGTTTGAAGGTAGTCGCAGTTGAATACATGCACATGTTGGAAACTACGGTACGGTACTAGGTTGAGAAGATTTCAAACTCTACGTTGGCTAAGGTCGATATGTCTATCCAAATAGGGTTGAAGTGATTCCAGTATCCAAGGTATAGGATATGGTGCGGAAACACAATGGAGGTCAGGTGCAGGAACATTTAGGTATGTTTAGTACATAAAAGGTCAGGTCAGGATAAACATCACATCAATAGGCAAGGTAATGTCAATAAATTTGAACAACACGGGTAACCATGTCATAAGGTACAACAAGCACGGAGGGTCAAAGGTCACAAAAAGTGGTTCGGGTCAAGGTATATAGGGAACGACATGGGTTAGGCCAAGGTATAGGTAAAATAACAACTCCTAAGACGTAACAAAGGTAATGTAGGGATAGGTTAGGTTTCTAGGTATGGTTCAAGTGGTGTCTCAGGATGATAAAAAGGTACGTGGGAACGAATGGTTACGAGGAAAAATGAAGCGTAGTAAGACCAAATGGGGATAATGGTGGATGTGGGTATGGCCAAGGTTTAATAATGTTATGGTTTATTAGATGCGGTAAGGGATCATTGTGGATGCGGGATAGGGTACCTCCCCTACTATTAGTAGTACAAGGGAGTGCGGTGATCGAGGAGTGGCGTCATGTTGTAGATGTGGGCCCGATTAGGATTAGACCCTATCGGCACGTGGTCCGGAGCTGATTTTTATGTTCGATGTCATCGATATATGGGATTTGGTGACCAACACTTTTCGTTTGCCGACGGGTGTAAGATGATCATCACCTTAGAGGATATGTATAGGATTTTGGGGCTGCCAATAGTAGGGACACAGTGTATTCAATTTCCATAGAGGCATCTGAGGAATTGATGTTGATAGTGTTCGGTGAGGGGCTAGTGGAGTTGAGATTCCATACTACCAGCATGAGTTATGGAGATATATACTAGGCACATCCTAAGGAGATGAGGCTAGTAGTTCTGATGATGGAGGCAAAGTGTGTTGTTTTTCACCGCCAAATGCAGAGGGTGAGAGATTCCCATGGGGATTTCACATGATATGATAGAGGACAAGACCCAGTTTGCATGAGCACCAACATTCTTGGTGTAGATATACAGAGAGTTATGGGCCTATGGGTGATTACGACAGTTCAACCTATATTATACCTTCCTTCTACATTGTTGGGCATATGAGCACATTGTGTCTGTGCATCCAGTGGGCATGCCTCGACCTAATGCATTTGAGGCGGGCATGGTTCAGAGTCGATAGAGAGGGAGATGGGTTATTGTTGTTGGAGAGAGACAAGATGTCGGGGCTACACATGATGTAGCACATTATAGGCATGTACTAGAGGGGTTTTCTAGTGTGGACATTATTTTGAGGCCATATGTTGGCGTCCCTTCATATAGGTAGTTGGTCATGGAGCTAGATGGATTAAAGTTGGTGAGATGGATAGAGGGGTGTCATGTTGGTGAGCACGAGATGATCCCCATTGAAAGGGTCAAGTGACAGTTGGGATTGCCCCAGGATGTACCTCCACTATTTCCGGAGTAAAAGAGGGACAATGTGGAGAATCCTATGCCTCTACCACAACCGACAGTGCCTACAGGGTAGGAAAATCAGGTGGTAGACCGATGGATCGATGATGTCATAGATACAGATAGGTACAAAAAGTAGTGTGTAGCATAACTACGAGCAGTACCACCATGGCCATGGCCATGGTAGCCAAACTTTGCCACCATCACAGTTCAGAGAGAAACCTTTCAGGGCTAAGTGGTAACTCTGGTTACCCAGTTCGGGATAGTGCAGGGACAGCTAAGATGGGGTCGAGAGGCACAGTGCCACACATAGTAGGCACAAGTAGCAGCGCTATAGGCCCAGGTAACACAGGGACAGGTACCTACAGAGGGTGGATATAGAGATGGTGTACATGTGGTCGCCCTATAGGCGTAGGTTAAAGGTTTGCAAGGGTAGTTGGCCACTGCATAGGCACATATTGTGGCCCTTCAGTCTAGGAACAAACACAAGCATCTACACAAGCTCAAGGATAGGGTCCCATTTTATAGATAGGGGTAGGACAGGGTCCCTCGGTACATGTACATGCATAGGGACAAGGTCCCTTATTATAGGTAAGTAGAAGCGAGATAGGGTCCTAGGAGATAGGTAAAGGGTTTGAGACCAATGGTGCCTCCGTAGACCATACCGATGGCTAGGTTCAGGGACGCCCTAGGTGAGGCATGATACTATCAGGACCACTTGATGGCCGTAGGGATAGACATCCCATCTTATGCCGAGTATAGAGCACAATAGGCTTTGAGTGAGAGGACCAAGTCCCGCACTCATAGTGTAGAGAGTACAAGGGGAAGGTGAGACCATAGACAGGAGCAGGCGAGGCCACTAGTGTATGGAGGCCAGCTCTAGGTAAGGGTCCATTAGAGGTTAGATCGAGGCCCATGGTGGGTGGGGAGATGCTAGTGAGACACCGCACAGGAGCAACAAAGGAGGAGGAGACCAGCGAGATAGGCATGGAGGATATCCGATGGGGAGATGCTTGATAGTTGCATGTACCTCCATATTTTTGTGTATTTTGAGATATACTAGCCTGCGTGTCAAGAGAGCAAGGATGTACATGATATTTTTTGAGACGTTTAATCATATACCTACTGCGTGTACCAAAGATGGTGAGGATGTATTTGAGTGATTTGAGATGCTTGTATTTATTTGTATCTGTGTACATATGTATACACAAACTTTCTGATTTATAGATGATGATATTTATAGTATGGATGGTGTACTTATTTTTAATTTCTGTTATTATGTGTGTACGTGATGGAAACTAGGTGAATTAGGCATGATTGAGTCAAGGTCATGTAGGCATGACAGAGTGAGGTCAAATAGGCATGATTGAGTTAGGTTAATTTAGGCATGGTGGAGTTAGGTTGGTTTAGGCATGATTGAGTTAGGTTGATTTAGGCATGGTGGAGTCAGGTTGGTTTAGGCATGATTGAGTTAGGTTGATTTAGGCATGGTGGAGTTGGTTGGTTTAGGCATGATTGAGTTAGGTTGATTTAAGTTTGATTTAATGTCCAAGTTGTTGGTAACATGGGGGAAAATGGTGATGTATATGTAGGTTATGGTTTAAATTTCCAAATATGTGCTATAATGGAAATGTGAAAATGATAAATGAATGATTTGATGATGTGGTAAAAATGTGTATTAATTGATGCTTGTTTGGTTTAATTTCTAGTTATTGATATAAAATGGAAACTAAGGTAGAATGTGAATAGGAAATTGAAAGGGGAATTGGTTAGGGTAAAGAGTGGCTGAGCTAACTTCCAAGTGCCCCATGCCCTTGAAGTGCTTCCTATATAGCTCCAGTGAAAAGGGGCCTCAAGACAATGTAGTTCTCCCATAAGCTAGGGAAGATTATGATGAAGTAGAGGAATGGGTTGGTAGGTGTTAGGCATGGTTGAATGTAGGTCATAGGCCTGATTGGGTGTAGGTCATAGGCTTGGTTGAGTTGTGTTAAATATAGGTGTCGATGATCTAGTCCTATGTAAGATAATCAATAAGTAATGAGGAAGGTGAATGGTAAGAAGTGGCAACAAATTCACTTAATTAATAAGAACCCTAATGAGTGTACCATACCCAATATGGGCTTATGAATGTAAGACCCTAAATACGTTGCGCAATGGACCATTTTAAGGGTGAAGAAAGTCACATAATCATGAAATGTCGCAGTTGTGAAAAGTCCCTTGAGTAAAAAGGAAATTAGGATGAAAAGGCAATGCGGTGAGGGTGGGTGGTTCAGCGTAACCTAGTGTACGACAACATGTTTACTGGCAAGAAACCCATGTTCAAAATAGGAAAGTCCATGATGAAAATTTATCACTTTCTTCTTGTATGTTTGTTTTCAATAGACTAATCAATGCAAGAAGTATATATGGGATGAGTATATTATCTCCTTGAGGTCTTTGCGAAGCTGATCGATGTGGGAAGCTTCTGGATATTTTCATTGTATTTTTGTAGTGACTTGGTATAGTTGTCCTTTAAGGGAGCAGTCTATTTATAGTGGCGAAAATAGAGTGAAGAGATGTCCCTTTGTGAGGGAGTCATATTTTGCTGGAAGTTTGACTCAAGGAGTTGAATCCCTTTTTGTTTTTGGACATTTAAGTCATGGACAAGACTATAGAGGAAGAGTAGCTTCTTATTCGGAGTACCAAACTATAGTACACGGGGTTTAACTATGAAATGGGTTATTTCAAGTTATGAATGACCATGGGATTCCATCTTGAAGAAGACAAAAATTATCCATGAGAATCATGTTATGAGTAGAGCCATGTTACTCATATTGAAGATAAGGTGAAAGGCAATGAGTAATCACATGATTCTTGTTTAGTTGTGAATCCTCAAAAATAGGTGATATGGAAGGTGAACAATGCTCAAGGGACGAGTGATCAACTCGACAAAAAGTGATATAGGACTTGATGTCAAAAATAAAATGGTTGAAGATGTAAGGCGTTGAGAGGCTCAAGTTTAGGTTTAACTTTGAGTGAAGACAAACGATAAGCACCGATCCATAGGCATGGGTAATGATATAGGGCCCAAGCTAATTAGGAGTAAATTTTCCCCTCTTACTTTTATCTTCTTTGGTTACATGTTGATTTTCTTTAATGACGAGGCTTCCGACTTGAAAGGTTCGTTCGTGAACATGTTTTTCCTAGGCACGTTTGATACATTTTGGTAGATTTAGAGATATTTAAGAGCATTGAGATGGTGTTCATCTAATAACTCAAGTTGTGCCAAATGATCTTGGAGAAATTCATCGTCATTGAGCATGTCTTGTAGTGAGATGCAAAGAGATGGAATCTGGACTTCGAGAGGTAAGACAACCTCGGTACCATAGACTAGAGAAAAAGGTGTGGCAGCAGTCGAAGTGCGAATACTAGTGCGATAAGCCCATAAGGTGAAAGGAATGTGTGAATTTCAATCCTTTCCAGTATCATCAACTAATTTCATAATAATTTTGTTCAAGGTTTTATTGGTCAATTTTGCTTGACCATTGGTTTTGCAGTAATAAGGGGATGAGAAACCGAGTTGGATGTCAAAAGCATCACATAGCTTACGTAGGGTTTTGTTTTTTGTATTTCTTTCCATTATTAGTGATGAGGTGGTGAGGAATGAGCACTTTGGTTGTTGAAGGAGGTATTGTTTTAAGGCTTCAAAGGCTTTATGGAATTTATCATCCCATTTGAATGAAACGTCTTTCTTGAGAAGATGATGAAATGGTTGTAAATGGTCGAGAAAAGTGTGAGATAAAACAACGAATGGATTGCAACTTATCTTGTAGGATTCAAAGTTGATGGAGATTAGTGGGTGGAGGCATTTCTAGAATAGCCTTTACCTTAGCGGATCAACTTCTATGCCATGTAAAGAAATGATGAAACCAAGGAGTTTTCCGAAAGAAATCTTGTAAAGACGCACTTCGTTGGTTAAAGATGAACACAATACTTGATGAGGCGGTCAAATATGACCTTAATGACAGTCATGTTTTCAGCTCAATGTTTGGATTTGGCAAGAATATCATCTACGTAATATTACAATATGTAATGCATGATGTCATGGAAGATGTCAGTCATGGCTCGTTGGTATGTAACGCTGGAGTTTTTAAGGCCAAAAGGCATGACTCGATAGCAAAAATTTCCCTAAGAGGTAATGAAGGTAGTCTTGTGTTGATCTTCTAGAGCCGTAATATTTGATTGTAACCCAAGAAACCATCCATGAGTGATAGTATTTCATGGCCGGCGGTGAGATCAACTAGTTGGTCAATTCTTGGTAGGGGAAAGTCATCTTTGGGACAAGCTAGGTTCAGGTCACGAAAGTATATGCAAATGTAGAGTTCCCCTGTCGCTTTGTGATAGGAATGATGTTAGAAATCCATTGGGGATAGTCAATGGGTAGGATGAAGGAAACTGAGAGACGACACTGAAGCTCTTCTTTGATCAGAAGAGCAATGCGAGGATGCATTTTCCATAGTTTTTGTTTGATGGGTTTGACATTATTAATGGTTTCAATATTGTGTACCATGATTTTTGGGTTGATATTGGGCATATCAACATAGGACTAGGAAAAAGCGTTGCTATGGTCCCGAAGGAAAGAGGTAAAAGCTTCCTTTTCAGTAGCATCCAAAGATTGGCCTATCTTTAGAATGTGTGGGTTGTCCTGAGTGTTAATGTTGATTTCAATGGTCGATTCATTCAACATGGTTTACATCTCAGAAGGTAACAACCGGTGAATATAAGAATCTTCCGTGCCCAAGTAGGTGAGGATGGACTCATCATCTTGACATTGAATGACATTAATATAAGGTGTATCATCATTGATCATGTTAGGATACAGGAATGGGAGAGAAGAGGGAGCCTCGCCATCGCGTTGATAGGTCAAAGGTCCTAGAGAAATTGTGTTTACGAAAAAAAAATAATTAGGAGAAATAGATTCGGGATCTATGGACTCCATGCGGGAAGACGGTGATGTGGGTGAATGAGGTGAAGAAGGTTTTTCTTCCTTAATAAGGTTGACGTGAGCCATCTTGGGAGGTGGTGCATCAAAGCCAATGCCACTACATTCATTGTGTTTATGATTGGTGCAAGATATGATAGTGTGGCGGCCCTATTCATAAAACCGAAGCCAAAGCCTTTCCACACGCAATGGTGAAGGAAAGTGTGAGTGAAGCGGTGGTTAGTAAGGGAGTGTAAGTCAAATGAAAATGGTTTTGTTTAGGATGGAGGTTCGGGTGAATAAGTGGCAATATCAAGTCCCCCATATGTTAGATTAGTGCAAAGGTGGGGAGAACCATAAGGAAAAACCTCACCTACATGGTTGTCATAACTAGGGTGCTGATGCAGGTTTCCATACTCTTGCGGAGTAAGGAACATGTCGATATTGTATAGGTGGTATTTCCCTAGAGTGAGGCATTGAAAGACACATTCTAAGGGATCAGTAGTGAATATGTGGGTAGCGAGGATAGACAACTCGCTAGATTCTTGGGAGATAGATGAGTCATCCGCAGAGGCTGTGGTGGCAGTAGGAATAGCATGGTTAGATGTGGGAGGGGTGGTGACAATATTGGTGGATGGGCTTATAGGTCAAGGTTAATCGGGGATAGTTGCGAGATGCCTTGGACCGGGTACAAGCATATCATTGGGCAGTATAGCATGTTACAAGTCTTGAGAGGTGATGGGTTGGTCGGGATGGTGTAGTTATGTTCTTCATGTTCAAGTTTAAGGTATCGGTGTAAATTCGAATAGACACAACCCATGGCACAGATCCAAGGTCGCCTAAGAAATAGGTTATAATGGAAATGTCCTTCTAGAATGTAGAATAGTTTTGCGATAGTTCGGGGACCTACGTGGACATGGAGAATAACGGTACCCAAGGTAGAGGTCATGACATCATTAAAGGAGCACAATATAAGCTGGGTTACCATGTATGTAATTGGAAGGTATGTGCATTTGGTTATACGCATCGGAGGAGATGATGTTAATAATAGCACCACCATCGATCATAATGTGTCATATGCATATATTATCGATATGGACAGAGATGAAAAGAGTGGGATCGGGGTCCTCAGACTGGAAGGGAGGGATCTCTTCATTAACAAATATGAGGGTGGCTACTTGGTGAGTAGGTGGAGGTGTAAAGGAAGGCAACAACTTAGTGAGAGAGGCTACGTGATGAGGGGTAATGATGGAGGCTATGGGCATGGGGTCATTTGGTAAAGCCTCGATAGATTGAAGGATCTCCATGAGGGCTTGACGATGTGACTCAGAGGTTTAGATGAGATCATATAAAGACATTTTGAGGGAGGATTGGTGTAATTTTTTTAGTATTGTGCGATGTGTGACCCCATCGGAAATAGGATATGTGGGACCTTGAATGGTGACTTTGGGTGTGGGTACAGATGGTATGTTGGTTATAGGGTTGGTTGATGGGCTAGCCGCCTTTTCTTTTCCTTTGTCTTTCTGAACGTTAGTGGCAATGTGGACCATGTTAATCTAAGGGGAGATAGATGGAGAGGGTGTGCCATGGAAGGTATAACAACATGAGGGGAAAAATCCTAGTGGTGGATAAGAGCCTTGTGAAATGAGTAGGGCGCATTGACATTTGGGTGGTGGTTTGGCTAACTCTCTTATATGGACCATGTTGATATCAAATTTTGGGGGTGGATAAAAGGGTTGTGGGGGTGGAGATACTGGTCACTGAGTAGGTAATGGAAGAGGATTAGGAGAGATTGCCGAAGGTGGAATGGGGTCCTCATCCAGAAGATTGTTGTCGTCGAAATTGTGCTCAGGAGGAAAAAGTTGGATAAGAATGTCTTCAAGGCCTTACAATTTTCAACATCATGTCCTGGCACATGATGATAGGCACAAATATTGGTCTCATCAAACCCTTTGGGTTTGGGTTTGAGAGGATTGTAAGGTTGAAGCCATGGTAATGTGATGATGAAGTCTCTACGAGATTGGTTAAGATCTTAGAGTAGGACCCCTCCAACGGATCACAATGGGAGGTGGGTATGGGTTTGGTTATACGTATGACCTGATAATGGAGGAAGAGGATTTATAGGAGGGGGAATGGGTTGGTCCACTAGTTTGGTATATGGATTAGTCTTCGGTCTTGCGGGCATCTGTTTGGGTAAACTTGGGGTAAAAGAGCCGCTGATTGAAGGTTTGGTTGGTTTGACTACCTTATTGGAGGGTAGTGGATTCTTATCTTTAGGTTGCATCTTCTTGGGTAAAGGTGACACGAAAGTTTGGGATGTAGAAAGAAAATAAGATGGTAGAAGAGGACAAGTTACCCACAAGTGGCAACCGATTTGTGATGGAGGAGGTTAGTAGAGCTTAGGTAGAAGGTGTGAGTGGAAGATAGGAGAGTGTCATGGGTAGTGAAGAAATTATGGAAGGTAGTAGTGGTATGGGTGGTAAGAAGGTCACGGAGTTATGGAAGGGGTTTTGTGGATCGCTTGGGTATATTAGAGGGTCGTGATGAGGAGGTGATATGTTTTGTTCTTGGTTTATTGGTGGAAGAAGGGTACTTGGCTAGGGTTGAGGGGTGAGGTCCTAGGATAGACGGAAGGGGTGAAGGTGACAATGGTGTGGTAGGCGAGGTTGGTGTATGAGGTCTAGAAGATTGGGTCTTTCTTTTGGGGAAGGAATAAATTTAGTGTTGGTCTAGGAAGATGTGGCTAAATCTAATTTGATGGGTGGGTGAGTAAGGTTCGATGTCGGCACAACCCCTAAGGTAGTGATGGGTTTAGGTAAGGGAGATGATATAGGCATGGGTAGGTGTTTGGGTATAGGTGTGTGTTGGGTTGTGGAAAATGACATGGAAGGTATTCCAATAGTCATGGTTGTGCTTGGTTTAGTTGCTTGAAACACTTTTGGATAGATTTTGGAGGTGTCGGTGAGTGAGTGTTGCATTTGGGTTAAAGCAAGAAGTAGAAGACATCCACAAAGTAAGGCTATATCAACATAATCCAGATGATTAACCAAGCGTGAAAGTTGTATTGCTGTAAATGGGGCCGATGTGGATCGAGTAGAAATCCCCGTGAATGTGTTTGAGAAACAAGGAAACAACTAGCCTCATACTCTGTGGGTAAGAGAGCTGAAAGTAGATCAGCAGGATCTTGGAAGTCTGATGAAGAATGGTCATCTAAAGGCAATAGTGTTTCTACAGTACCCTCTATGGGTAGAGGAGATGATGGTCCAGACGAGGTGGAATCTCCTTATGATGGTTTAGGGAGTGGAAATGTGTCCCCTATGAGTACATGAGAGAGTCTTGCTAATGACGACTACTCGGTAATTTGTGAGCCATAGGCGAAGCGCTGATTATGGGCTCTTTCATGGGAGAAGTAAAAAATGAATGGGGTTTCTCTGTGGTTGGAGGAGTAAATGAAATAGGTTCTGTGTGGGTAGGGTAGCTCGGGATAAGATTTCAACTAAGGAAGGAATTGGTACATCCTCAAAAATAGCGTGGACCTCACGGACATTGCTATCATTAGTTGAAGTATCACCAGTTTGGTTGGAAGATGGGGCATGATTAGGGAATGGTTTTTTGAAGATATATAGGTTTTGGTTAGCGGTTGCATTTGGGTTATCCAAGACTAGATATATGTTGTCTAACATATCTTGGATGATATTCTTGAAGGTGATGTAGTTACCGTCATTATGACCTTGGACACGATGATAGTTATAAAAGTCATGTTCTTTATACCATGCAGGCATGGGGCGGTCGGGGTCAAAACCAATGTGTGGTTTGATAGGTGGAAGGGTGATGACACCAGCCTTAATAATTTTTTCCAAAAGAAAAGAATACATTTCCCCTATTAGGGTCTACTTTCATTGTTCTCCTCTAAACCGTAAAGTTTTGATGGGCGAGAGATTAGAAGAAGGTTTGACTCATTTTGATGGGTGAGAGGGTCTAGCCTAGAGAACTCGGGTTTTTAATAGTTGTTATGGGGTTTTGAAGATGAAGAAGCATCATTTGATTTGAATGCGGTGTTCTTGTTACATAGCTGAATTTTCTTCTCTTCGATAGCATGAATCTCCACTTTTCATGCCATGGTGAGTGCCTCATCAAAGGTGCGAAAGGTCTGCACCTACAGGGTTGGAGAAATGTGTCTAGTATAAGCCTGAGTAAACAACTCTATGAGCTCAGTTTGAGGTAATTAAAATGTGAGCTGATTAATTAGGCTACACCAACGAGTGAAAAAGTCAGCCATAGACTCATCGTCATACTGTTGCATGGAGTAAAGATCGATCATGGTGACTTTCTTCACAATGTTGATTGAGAAGTGGTCTAAGAAGTCTTGGGTTACTTGATTAAATGAGCAGATGGAATGTCTGGGTAGCCCACTATACCATTCTAATGCAGGTCTGTCAGGGACATCGGGAAGGTCCGTAGGAGTAAAGCATCATCATGGGTGATCAGGTAACACCCATGTTTGAAAGACCGCAAATGTTGTTGTGGATCTTCTTTACTATTGAAGTGGTTGAATTTTGGCATTTCCCAATGTATAGGGTATGGGCGAATAGGAATGGATGGATGAATGGGATCATTATAGATTTCATTGTAGGTGAGAGAATTGTGTGAGATGGAAACTAATGCTTCTAGTGTCTGCATCCTTTCCATCATTAATTTGATGAGGTCATTGGTAGGTTGTGATAGAAGGGCACCTCTGTGGCGTAAGAGGGATGGTGTTGAACATGTGATGTGGGTGGAATTCTAGTGTATGGTGATGCCGAATAGGAAGGTTGAGAATAGGGGACCGACATAGAGGGCATATATCTAGAATGAATGACAGAGACAAGATAGGGGGTTATTGATAATATGTATATGTAGGTGGGGAAATTGCAATGAATCTAGTAGTGATTTGGGGTAGAGACTACGAGATGGAGAGGACAAGATTCTGGAATAGGGTTGGGGTCATTGACACCATGGGTGGTTTTGTTACAATTGGTATATGTGAGATAATGGGTGTGGATGGGGTTATGCTCTGGGTGGTCAATGAAGGAACAACAGATACTACAGGTGTGACTAATGTTGCCAATGCGGCAAAAAGAGTCATAGAGGGTGTGGGGCCTAATTGCGAAACCTTTCGGGGGAAAGTAGGTGAAGGTAACACCAAACTAGTAGGGGTTGATGCAGAAGTGGGAATAAGGGCAGGAGAGATGGATACGAGCATTCCATATATTAGTTGACCTGAGGAATCCCGAGTGGAAGAGTGGGAAAGGTATAATTGTAAGGCTACGGGATTCGATCAAGGAGTCTTGCAAATTCCTCATCGCCTTTGTAACAATGGTTAGAGCGGGGTTGGATCTATGGGGGTGACAGGATAGAAGGTGGTGAAGGACTAGGTGGGAGTGGTTGATGACTAGCATGGAATATAAGAGTGTTAGTTTGGTTGTGAGTCAACACCATGTGAGTAAGTGTTGACCTGGAAAGACTATATTCTATAAATGACACAGAAAACAACAAGAACAGAGAAAAAATGAGGTTGGGAGGGAGAATTCAGTCAAGGTTTGAATTTTGAAAACCAAACTAGACATCGCGTCGGTTAGGCTGACCGGTGATGGTTAATGGGGAACCGATGTCATCACAGAAACCGATGCCGGTTACTATGGAAAAACACCAATTTTAAGAAATGAAATAGGGTGATGAATATGTAAATGCAAAAGCGTATATGACAGAAATATCAACGAGAGGGGAATAGGATGGTACCTAAGGGCCAAAAATAAAATAGAATAGAAGGAGTGATGAAGGCTATTCCAAGAAAAATAACCAAAAATCTAGAAGCCAACAACAGTTAGGTTTAAGTAACGACGATCGAGATGTGAACCGATGATGGTCACTAGACCGACACCGGTTATTGTGAAATGAGAGAGAGATGAAGAAACTAGATTTTGTGAATTTAAATCAAGTGAAGAGTCAAACTCAGGAATATGAGAATGTTTAGAAGATGAGGTTATGGGTTATGTTATGGCGGGGCGGGGGGGTTCTCTCGATGGGGCCTTTGGATAGAGATAACCAAAAAGGAAGTACCTCCCAATCCTACGATTGTGTGATCATTTACATGCATTCCTAGGTCAGATATCATTTAAGAAAATGTGTATATTCATATTTTTGTAGTTTGGTAGAAGAAGAAAGAGAGTGCTTTCTATGGTTCAATTGTGTCAACCATCAGCTGGGCATGACTTCTAGCATATAGGTTGCCCTCATTTTAATGTGAACTAAAAATGCAGCAAATTAGAATGCAATGCAAGTGTTTTAAAAACCCAAATCAAAATATTATTTTCGATGTAGCAAGTGATGAATAGGAAGAGGAATGCTCTTTCACTAATGCAATGTAAAAATAAAGAAGAATGTGTTCTTTTTAAAGCACCAAAAACATGATTGCTTTTAGACAATAAAGAGAGGAAGAATGATTCCAGAGAAGAAAAATTAATGTGTAAGATTTTTGAAGGGAAACAAACACACAACTTTCACCTAGAAATGAATAAATGCAACAAAACCCCTGATGGGTCCCACCGGGCGTGCCAAAATGTTTCACCATTTTCTTTACATTTTGGAGTGTGACAAAACAAATAATGTCATGGGATGAGGAGGAATACTGTTGTGTTGGTTGGTTGGTTGGAGGTTGATGCACACATTTTGACTTCTTGGTCCGATGTTGACTATGAGAGCTTCCTTTTGGCTAGGAGGAACTACCTAAAATAGAAAACAAGACCACCAAAGAAAAGTTAAATAATATATGACAAGTGGAATTCCTAGCGTATGCTAGATCTAGGAAGTGTGATACTCCTTAGAAGGTTGTCAATCCACTTTTTTATAAAACAAATATGAAATAACTGAAATACATACATAAATGAATCTAGTGCTAGTATTCTAATTTAGGTACCTCAGATCACTATCAACATCGATCCAATTAAATACTAAAAACTATGCGGGTTAAGGTCTTGGCTCAAGTTGGTTGCAGAGTTGTTTAGGTGGTCTGAGTCACAGCACGGGGCCTTAGCGAGGTTAGGTAAGGTGTTTGGGTTGTTTTGGTAGGTAGGTGGTTTCTGGTTTACACAGTATTGGTAGACACAAAGACCGGTGTGTCAATCGGTATGGCCGATCACGGTTAGGCAAAACCGATGACGATCATGGGTAACTGTCGTTGGTAGAGGCGGGTTGATAAAAATCAAAAAGATCTTATTATAGAGGTTGATCTGAGGTTAAACAGAGACAAAAGGGGGTGGAGAGGTCTGTAGGAATCTTAGTTATACTCAAAGATGTGTAACAATCGGATATAGGTGATTTAATGGTGTGGGTGGAGGAATGGTTGAGTTTACAGCAAGTAAAATGGTAGGGGAATGAGGGTGCAAGTGGAAACTGATAACAACAATAGAAGAACCCAATAGACTGAAGTAGAAATAGATGATGCGAGGTAAAAAGTGTACTTACTATGGTGTAGGTTCAAATGGTTGGATGGTGATGATGGTTGATCAGAGGAATGATGTTTGGTACCATAGAATTGCTTCAGGAATGTTATTGTGAGTGCAATATCTTTGGACCTGTCCTAGTGTTGGCTATGGATGTCTGTAGGTGTGAAAAGACTCTGGTTCTACTTACATGAAACTCTCTTCTCCTCTCCTCGATTCCAAAATGTGCCAACATTTTTCCACAACGTTCCTCAATTGAATAAATGGTGACCGACAAGGTTTCTGGTTGATAGGCATCGGTTTAGGGATAACCGTTGTCGGTTAAGGCAAGATTCCTTAGGTTTGCTAAAAATAACAGATCTTGCAATCATTTGGGCCAAGTCTGTCCACTTATTCATGGATCAAAATGGACATTATGTTTTTATGAGCGGGAAGGTGGTTAGAGGAATAATAGGCCTTGATTTTTAGGGTTGAACTAAGTCTTATTAATTTATGGAAACATGCTATGAATAGGTCTATGGTGAGGTGTCTAGGTGAGGTGTGCATCCATTTAATTAAAGTAACTAAGTTAAATTAATAAATGGGGTGAGGATGGGTATTAATTTAATTGTAAATAATTAAATTAATATTAATGTGGGGGATAAGGGTCATTGTTAGTTGAATGTGCTTAAGTTGGTTATTTGAAAGTGGACCAAGGGGAGTGTGACCCAATTTTGGTGTCTACAGTAACCATGTAAAATAAGTATAAAAACATAGAAAGATATGTCATCACATAAAGATTATATCATTACAAGTACACATGAAACATGTAATCCATGGAATGAGTATGTTTTAGTAGCATATAATATATTATTTTGTAGAAATCATCTAGAGATGAATTTCGTCATTAACAAAATATACAAATGAAGAACCCTATATGGAAGGCCAAAATATGCCTTAATTTCTTGTATTCCTAAATCATTTATTCTACAAGGGTATAAAGGCAACGAGTGAGAGACACACATGAGCGGCACATAACGGGATAGATTTAAAGGGGATACAATGAGTGCTAGGGTCACATATCTAGAGGGAATTAATCCCTACACTAGGTCAACCAAGAGTTTCAAAGGCCCTGAGTAAAGTTAGAGGAGAGAAACCTACTAAGATATCGATGATTGGGTGAGGAGAGGTATGGATCAATGATATATAATGTAAGCATGTTAGAAATTCTAGGAATTGAGATGGGGTGAATCAATTCTCTTTAAAATTTTGAGCCAATTTACGTTATTCAATCATCCAAACTTAAACTATCTTAAAAATGATAAACATGAACATTTATCAATGTTGAGTAGACAATATTGCTCTAAGAACACACATAAGTTTTGCGTGCAAGAACAAGGTGCATTTGAAGGCATGCAAGGATAGGGAAGGAAACACGCGCTAGGACAAGTTGATTCGAGAGTTAGCCATTTTTCATGGTTATGGGCTATTTTTGGAGATAGCGTGTGAAGCACACAATGAGATGAGAACTTGTGAGACATGGAAATGATATTGTGGGGATGAGCATCTACTAAGCGCCATGCATGAGTTTGGGATAATAATAGGATTAATACTGCCAGTTAACCGTACAAGATCTATTATTAGCACACTTGCATGTGTGCATATTATTGTAAAGGTGCATGGCTATTTTCAGCATGCAACCTATTTTGGGAAGTGCGTAGGCGGTGAAGGGAAAGTCCCCACCCTTATAAATAAGTAGTGAACTGTGTAGTTTAGAGACACACAATTATTGTAGAGTTATGTTGTTAGATCTATTACACACATAGGTTATGGTAGTATTTTTTAATTTAAGAAGCTTCTATGTTTTACAGCATTAAATATAATGGAGTATATTGGATGGATAAGATGTTAACATGATTGTAATTGGTTCTTGTATGATCAAACTTTTCATAGTTACTACTTAATTCATGATTCCTTAATATCTAGATCTTGTTATTCACTATTGAATTGCTATGTTGTGTGGAATGTTTTTGCTTATTATGGTATTGAATACACTCCATCTTCAACATGCTAAAATCATACACACGCAACCCTAAAGAGGGTCATGATACCTTTGCGCGCTTCGGGTGAGCGCTCAACTCGAGGCCGAGTGATGTGCTAGTGCACATGGGTTAGTCGTAGAAGATTCTAGGTTGCATCATTGGTTCCATTGTCAGGACCTCTTTTTCAATTGTTTTCAAGATCGTTCATGATGAAGACGTATCAGTTAACCCTAGCAAGTGTTGAGGAGTGGATAAAATATCCGGAAGAAGAGTACACATGGAAGTTCAGCACTAGATCTTAGTTTGACACACACACGTGGGTGGAACAAAATCAGATGATATTTGTTGGTATGAGAGCTTATTTTCTATCTTCTCAAGTATAAGCTGTAAGAGTGGCTGGTTGTTTATGCGTCTAAATGGAATTGGAGATATCACACACTTTTCTAGATGTAAGAATAATTTTAGGGCCTTTATGATATTGATTTGATTTGGAAATGCACTATAGATATCGGTTCTGTGGTGTTTTGAACAACTATATTCTAGAGTACTCAATTTTAACTTATTCTTGCCCAGAGGTAGCTGAGTTCTAATTTTTACATTATCCCAAGGGAACTCACTTACAAGGCATTCCACTTGGTGATCAAGATCTTCATGGTGACCCTAAAATTGGAATAAAACCTAATGGCTAGCTAAACCCCACCATACGTGGGGGTAGGATACGTTTGGTGAAAGATGGCAGATCTAGCGGAAAAATGCGAGAGAAAAGTACAATGAGGCATGTGAAAGGGAGATCGAGAAGCCACGAGGCTATTACAGAGCAGATGGCGCTGAGGAAAGACATGGATCATAAAGGATGTGAAGCTCATGCAGAAGGCATGGAGCTAGAGCATCTAGAACTCTCCCATTTGGGTAAGCATGACAAGGAACCCTCCTCAGCCAAATAAGGGAGTATGCCAATAAAGACGACCTGGGCCACGGGAGCGCATCTAAATCTACCTGGCAACCTAGCCCTTGCACTTGGTTTACCAGTATCTAGTACATCTAATACTCAACAAGCTAAGTTGGGTAGCAAGGAAGGAGTAAGTCACATAACAATTACATCCATGGCAAGGAAATCATCTTTGTTGTTTTTTAGAAGTACATTTTCAAGTTCATCATCAGCATAGAATTATAGTGCACGGAATTTTGTACTTGCTTCTAGGATTAGTACCACCACGCAGACTATAGGATTTCAATTCAATACTATTGTTGGGACACACGGAAGTACATCTTGTTCCACTTACGGATAAAGGTGGAGGCTTAGGGGATACAGGTGGCTCTAGTTTACGGTGGATCTGGTGGTTACGGAGGTAGAGGTAACATAGGAGGTTCTAGATCAGGTGGGAAGGGTCCGCACCAACCCCATAATATTTACAAGGAGATGTCTCTCCATCTTAGGAGTATAGGGGTATAAAGATCTTTGCTTGAATGTGTGCACATGTGTGAGATACATTGGCACACAAAGGGGATCATGGCTTCAAAGCATAAGGAAAGTCAATTTGTAACTACATTACATGGACACACACACAGTTGGTACATGAAGTTTGAAACGATCAAACTTCTATAGATTATCTTGACATTATAAGATGTTTTCCTTAAAGAGTTCTATATCCCTTAATTTGAGTAAAAGAGTATAAGTATGCTCAAGGATGTTAAGCGGGGCACTACTAAGAGTGTCTGGGAGTATGATGCCCATTTCAAAACACTTATGTCTAAACTTTCTTATGATATTCATGCAATCTAGCATGCACAATGGTTCGTTGGAAGTCTGATCACACCTTTTAGAAGGGTGCTATCACATACGACATACACTGATCCACATGAAGAACTTGAAGTAGCTTTACGCATTGAGGAAGTTGGAAGTTTAGACACTGGAGTCATCTCATTCCTAGAAGCACATATTGCAACTATGGAAAAGCGATTACATAAACTATTGGCAAATTTAGCACATGTGACGTGCATCTGGGATTTGGTGTATAGATGTGAAGTGGAAGGGCACCAAGGATAATTGTCCTTATAGGACAATGCATTCATTATTGTTAAAGCGTGAGATATGTCATCCAAACCATGACACCAACCACTACCCATTATTACAATGCGTGATAAGGAATAATGTATATTGATATTGTAATATTTTTCAGTCCACGAATTATGGTACATAAGACTACGAGTTGATTGGTCATATCCATGATGCTATAGATATTGGTGTGTGACAAAAAGGAGTATCGAGATAAGCTGTAATGGTAAAGGCGAGCACCAAGATTGGGATCACAATCAAGCGTGCTATGATTGAAATGAGGGGTGTTATGAAGGAGGATGTGGTAGAGGTCAAGGATATTGTGGTGGATTTGGGGGTCGAGGCCATGGTGGTGGATAAGGCGAGTTTCCTTGCATAACATGCATTACATGCGGATCTGCTTTCCACTACAAGCATGAATGTCCTCATAATATTACTTGTTCTTTTTGTGGGAAGAGTCATAGCTATGAGGAATTCCCGAACCTATATGAACATCTTAACAAGTAGCATAAACAGGAAAACAAGGGTGTAGTGATGCTTAGAATACAACGCATTGTGGAAAACCAGTGGATGCCAAATTTGGCACCTGAACCTAAGGTATTACCGTGAAGATTAATACATGTGTTAAAGTTGCGCACACAGAGAGAAGCATTGTAGCGAGAATCCTACCATCACTAAGGAGGATGTTTTGCATGCAAGGTATCTGGATCTTGCACACCAAAAGGAGGGTTATAAGGATATCATGGAGGTACTCAAAAATCTTTAGGGTGAAAGACACGGTGTTTAAAGGAGCATTCATGAAAGATGGAACATAAATAAGTAGCAGAGACGGTCTAGTCAGATATTGATGACTTGAAGGAGGTATGCAAAATGTTGCACCAGGAGAATATCATTCCATTACTAGGGAATTTGCTAAAGGGAAACACTCCATGTGTAGGTATTGAGAATTGATGCCAGATCCTACATGCAAATCTTCCCTCTCATAGCTTAGATTATGACAAGGAGATCACTCTAAATGTTGTTGTGGATGGATGGCTCTTGATTAATATATTGATTGAAATAGACTTGAAGTTAAATGTGCTTATTTTAGATGCATGGGTACATATGGGGAGACCTCTATTACAGCCATCTTCTAATGTACTATTTATGGTTAATCAAACTAAGGCTACTCCCATCGAGTTTTAAAAATTCATCCATTACTATACAAGGGGCCAAGTTCATTAGGGATTTTGAGGTTTTAACACTTGCAGAAGAAGATAGTTTCCCATATCTACTTGGGTGCCCTTGGTGCTATGCAAATAATATTGATCTATGGTTCAACAAGGGATATATAAGTTTTGAGAACAAGGAAGAAAGAGTTATTATCCCTTTAACAGATGGGAAATCTGTGCCTTATGTTGAGCCTTTGAGTGAGGAATATCTGAATAGGATTTATGTAAGTGTCATTTGGGAACAAGAAATACTCGAGCCATCTAAGGAAGAAATCCTCCAGTGGGAAGATACACATTCTATTACTGATACCACAAGTATTTATTGTGATAATTGGGATCATGGAACTTATGAGATTTTTGGGTGTGAAGAAAAGAGTGCATTTGTGCGGAGAAGAAAACCTCGTTGTATTAGGAGGATACGTAACAACTTTTTACCTCAGTACACTAGAGAAGGAGACCATATGGTATTCATGCAAGCCATGGAGGAATAGTGGGACAGACCAAGTTAAAAGAAGAAATATGCTAGCATATACCCTACATGGGACAACACTTTGTCTTTGGTGGGTGGGTCACAGGATAATCTTGTAAAATGGAATGAAACCAGGATTGCTCTAATAACTCATTTTTTAAGGAGCAATGCACCTACTCAAATCGAACATATCATGGTAATAAACATGTTCAGCGGTGTGAGAGGCTTTGGACAAAGGGGTAGGAAGCTTAACCACCTTTTTATGGGTGCATAAACGTTATTCCACTTTACAAGGTTGTGTATACGCTTTGTATGTACATGCAGAGCTATATAGAGAGACTAGAAATTTACATAATTTGATTGCAGGAATGGTCTAGACTTTTGACTACTTCTCTACTAAACCTCCAAAGTGGAAGAATCATTAAGGGTTATAAAGTGCTTAACTATGGATAATAAAGGCCTATCACATACGACATACACTCATCCACATGAAGAACTTGAAGTAGCTTTACACGTTGAGGCGGTTGGAAGTATAGACACTCGAATCATCTCATTCTGGAAGCACATATTCCAACTATGGAAAAGTAGTAAGATAACCTATTGGAAAATTTAGCACATGTGACGTGCACTGGGATTTGGTGTATAGACTTTAAGTGGAAGGGCACACCTAGGATAATTGTCCTTGTAGGTCAATGCATTCATTATTGTTAAAGCGTGAGATATGTCATCCAAACCATGACACCAAGCGCGCCCATTATTACAATGCGTGATAAGGAAGAATGTATATTGTTATTGTAAGATTTTTCGGTTCACGAATTATGGTACATAAGACTACGGAGTTGATTGGTCATATCCATGATGCTATAGATATTGTGTGACAGAAAGGAGTATCGAGATAACTATAATGGTAAAGGTGAGCACCAAGATTGGGATCACAATCAAGCGCGCTATGATTGAAATGAGGGGTATTATGAAGGAGGATGTGGTAGAGGTCAAGGATATTGTGGTGGATTTGGGGGTCGGGCCGTGGTGGTGGATGAGGCGAGTTTCCTTGCATAACATGCATTACATGCAGATCTCCTTTCCACTACAAGCACAAATGTCCTCATAATATTACTTGTATTTTTGTGGGAAGAGTCATAGCTATGAGGAATTCTGAACATATATGAACATCTTAACAAGTAGCATAAACAGAAAACAAGGGTGTAGGGATTCTTAGAATACAAACGCCGTGGAAAACCGAGTGGATGCCAAATTTGGCACCGGAACCTAAGGTATTACCTGTGAAGATTAATACATGTGCTAAAGTTACGCGCACCAAAGAAGCATTGTAGTAGAATCCTACCATCACTAAGGAGGATGTTTTGCATGCAAGGTATCCGGATCTTGCACACCAAAAGGAGGGTTATAAGGATATCATGGAGGTACTCAGAAATCTTCAGGGTGAAAGACAGTGTTTAAAGGAGCATTCATGAAAGATGGAACATAAATAAGTAGCGAGAGACGGTCTAGTCGGATATTGATGACTTGAAGGAGGTATGCAAAATGTTGCACCAGGAGAATATCATTCCATTACTAGGGAATTTGCTAAAGGGAAACACTCCATGTGTAGCTATTGAGAATGGATGCTAGATCCTACATGCAAATCTTCCCTCTCATAGCTTAGATTATGACAAGGAGATCACTCTAAATGTTGTTGTGGATGGATGGCTCTTGATTAATATATTGATTGAAATAGACTTGAAGTTAAATGTGCTTATTTTAGATGCATGGGTACATATGGGGAGACCTCTATTATAGCCATCTTCTAATGTACTATTTATGGTTACTCAAACTAAGGCTACTCCCATTAGAGTTTTAAAAATTCATCCATTACTATACAAGGGGCCAAGTTCATTAGGGATTTTGAGGTTTTAACACTTGCGGGAAGAAGATAGTTTCCCATATCTACTTGGGTGCCCTTGGTGCTATGCAAATAATATTGATCTATGGTTCAACAAGGGATATATAAGTTTTGAGAACAAGGAAGAAAGAGTTATTATCCATTTAACTGATGGGAAATGTGTGCCTTATGTTGAGCCTTTTAGTGAGGAATATATGAATAGGATTTATGTATGTGTCATTCGGGAACCGAAATACTCGAGCCATCTAAGGAAGAAATCCTCCGGTGGGAAGATACACATTCTATTACCGATACCACAAGTATTTATTGTGATAATTGGGCTCATGGAACTTATGAGATTGTTGGGTGCGAAGTAAAGAGTGCATTTGCGTGGAGAAGCAAACCTCATTGTATTAGGAGGATAGGTAAAAAAATTTACCTCAAGTACACTAAAGAAGGAGACCCTATGGTATTCATGCAAGCCATGGAGGAATAGTGGACAGACCAAGTTAAAAGAAGAAATATGCTCACATATACCCTACGTGGGACAACACTATCTTTGGTGGGTGGGTCACGGGGATAATCTTGTAGAATGGAATGAAACCAGGATTCCTCTAATAACTCATTTTTAAGGAGCAATGCACTACTCAAATCGAACATATCATGGTAATAAACATGTTCAGCAAAGTGTGAGAGGATTTGGACAATGGGGTAGGAAGCTTTACCACCTTCGTTATGGGTGCATAAACGTTATTCCACTTTACAAAGTTGCGTATGCGCTTTGTATGTACATGTAGAGCTATATAGAGAGACTAGAAATTTGTAGGATTTGATTGCAGGTATGGTCTAGACTTTTGACTACTTCTCTACTAAACCTCCAAAGTGGAAGAATCATTAAGGGTTATAAAGTGCTTAACTATGGGTAATAAAGGCCTATCACATACGACATACACTCATCACGTGAAGAACTTGAAGTAGCTTTACACGTTGAGGCGGTTGGAAGTATAGACACTCGAATCATCTCATTCCTGGAAGCACATATTGCAACTATGGAAAAGCGGTTAGATAACCTATTGGAAAATTTAGCACATGTGACGTGCATTGGGATTTGGTGTATAGGACTGTGAAGTGGAAGGGCACACCTAGGATAATTGTCCTTGTAGGTCAATGCATTCATTATTGTTAAACTATGAGATATGTCATCAAACCATGACACCAACCACCAATTATTACAATGCGTGATAAGGAAGAATGTATATTGTTATTGTAAGATTTTTCAGTCCACGAATTATGGTACATAAGATGCAGAGTTGATTGGTCATATCCATGATGCTATAGATATTGGTGTGTGTGAAAGGAGTATCGGATAACTTTAATGGTAAAGGCGAGCACAAGATTGGGATCACAATCAAGTGCGCTATGATTGAAATGAGGGGTGTTATGAAGGAGGATGTGGTAGAGGTCAAGGATATTGTGGTGGATTTGGGGGTCGAGGCCGTGGTGGTGGAGGAGGCGAGTTTTCTTTCATAACATACATTACATGCGGATCTCCTTTCCACTACAAGCACGAATATCCTCATAATATTACTTGTTTTTGTGGGAAGAGTCATAGCTATGAGGAATTACCGAACCTATATGAACATCTTAACAAGTTGCATAAATAGGAAAACAAGGGTGTAGGGATGCTTAGAATACAACACGTTGTGGAAAACCGTGGATGCCAAATTTGGCACGAGAACCTAAGGTATTACTGTGAATATTAATACATGTGCTAAAGTTGTGCTTTTGAGAGAAGCATTGTAGCGAAGCCTACCATCACTAAGGAGGATGTTTTGTATGCAAGGTATTGAATCTTGCACACCAAAAGGAGGGTTATAAGGATATCATGGAGGTACTCGAAATCTTCGGGGTGAAAGACGGTGTTTAAAGGAGCATTCATGAAAGATGGAACATAAATAAGTAGCAGAGACGGTCTAGTCAGATATTGATGACTTGAAGGAGGTATGCAAAATGTTGCACCAAGAGAATATCATTCCATTACTAGGGAATTTGCTAAAGGGAAACACTCCACGTGCAGGTATTGAGAATGGATGCCAGATCCTACATAAAAATCTTCCCCCTCATAGCTTATATTATGACAAGGAGATCACTCTAAATGTTGTTGTGGATGGATGGCTCTTTATTAATATATTGATTGAAATAGACATGAAGGTAAATGTGCTTATTTTAGATGGATGGGTACAGATGGGGAGACCTCTATTACAACCATCTTCTAATGTACTATTTATGGTTAATCAAACTAAGGCTACTCCCATCAGAGTTTTAAAAATGCATCCATTACTATACAAGGGGCCAAGTTCATTAGGGATTTTGAGGTTTTAACACTTGCGAGGAAGAAGATAGTTTCCCATCTCTACTTGGGTGCCCTTGGGGCTATGCAAATAATATTGATCTATGGTTCAACTAGGGATATATAAGTTTTGAGAACAAGGAAGAAAGAGTTATTATCCCTTTAACGAGATGGGAAAATCATGCCTTATGTTGAGCCTTTTAGTGAGGAATATCTGAATAGGATATATGTACATGCCAATCGGGAACCGAAATACTTGAGCCATCTAAGGAAGAAATCCTCCGGTGGGAAGATACACATTCTAGTAGTGATACCAAGAGTATTTATTGTGATAATTGGGCTCATGTAACTTATGAGATTGTTGGTAGAAGTAAAGAGCGCATTTGCACGGAGAAGCAAACCTCGTTGTATTAGGAGGATAGGTAACAACTTTTTACCTCAGTACACTAGAGAAGGAGACCCTATGGTATTCATGTAAGCCATGGAGGAATAGTGGACAGACCAAGTTAAAAGAAGAAATATGCTAGCATATACCCTACGTGGGACAACAATGTGCTTGTGGGTGGGTCACAGGGATAATCTTGTAGAATGGAATGAAACCAGGATTCCTCTAATAACTCATTTTTTAAGGAGCAATGCACCTACTCAAATCTGAACATATCATGGTAATAAACATGTTCAGCAGTGTGAGAGGATTTGGACAATGGGATAGGAAGCTTTACCACCTTCGTTATGGGTGCATAAACGTTATTCCACTTTACAAAGTTGCGTATGCGCTTTGTATGTACATGTAGAGCTATATAGAGAGACTAGAAATTTGTAGGATTTGATTGCAGGTATGGTCTAGACTTTTGACTACTTCTCTACTAAACCTCCAGTGGAAGAATCATTAAGGGTTATAAAGTGCTTAACTATGGGTAATAAAGGCCTATCACATACGACATACACTCATCCACGTGAAGAACTTGAAGTAGCTTTACACGTTGAGGCGGTTGGAAGTATAGACACTCGAATCATCTCATTCCCTGGAAGCACATATTGCAACTATGGAAAAGCAAGATAAGATAACCTATTGGAAAATTTAGCACATGTGACGTGACACTGGGATTTGGTATATAGACTATGAAGTGGAAGGGCACACCTAGGATAATTGTCCTTGTAGGTCAATGCATTCATTATTGTTAAAGCGTGAGATATGTCATCCAAACCATGACACCAACCGCTGCCCATTATTACAATGCGTGATAAGGAAGAATGTATATTGTTATTGTAAGATTTTTGGTCCATGAATTATGGTACATAAGACTCGCAAGTTGATTGGTCATATCCATGATGCTATAGATATTGGTGTGTGACAAAAAGGAGTATCGATAACTTGTAATGGTAAAGGCGAGCACCAAGATTGGGATCACAATCAAGCACACTATGATTGAAATGAGGGTGTTATGAAGGAGGATGTGGCAGAGGTCAAGGATATTGTGGTGGATTTGGGGTCGAGGCCATGGTGGTGGACGAGGCAAGTTTCCTTGCATAACATGCATTACATGCGGATCTCCTTTCCACTACAATCACGAATGTCCTCATAATATTACTTGTTCTTTTTGTGGGAAGAGTCATAGCTATGAGGAATTCCCGAACCTATATGAACATCTTAACAAGTAGCATAAACAGGAAAACAAGGGTTTAGGGATACTTAGAATATAACACGTTGTGGAAAACCAGTGGATGCCAAATTTGGCACCAGAACCTAAGGTATTACTGTGAAGATTAATACATGTGCTAAAGTTGCGCACACCAGAGAAGCATTAGCGAAGCCTACCATCACTAAGGAGGATGTTTTGCATGCAAGGTATTTGTATCTTGTACACCAAAAGGAGGGTTATAAGGATATCATGGAGGTACTCAGAAATCTTCAAGGTGAAAGACAATGTTTAAAGGAGCATTCATGAAAGATGGAACATAAATAAGTAATGAGAGACGGTCTAGTCGGATATTGATGACTTGAAGGAGGTATGCAAAATGTTTCACCAGGAGAATATCATTCCATTACTAGGGAATTTGCTAAAAGGAAACACTCCACGTGTAGGTATTGAGAATGGATGCCAGATCCTACATAAAAATCTTCCCCCTCATAGCTTAGATTATGACAAGGAGATCACTCTAAATGTTGTTGTGGATGGATGGCTCTTGATTAATATATTGATTGAAACAGATGTGAAGGTAAATGTGCTTATTTTAGATGCATGGGTACATAAGGGGAGACCTCTATTATAGCCATCTTCTAATGTACTATTTATGGTTACTCAAACTAAGGTTACTCCCATCAGATTTTTAAAAATGCATCCATTACTATACAAGGGCCAAGTTCATTAGGGATTTTGAGGTTTTAACACTTGCTGAGAACAAGATAGTTTCCCATCTCTACTTGGGTGCCCTTGGTGCTATGCAAATAATATTGATCTATGGTTCAACTAGGGATATATAAGTTTTGAGAACAAGGAAGAAAGAGTTATTATCCCTTTAACAGATGGGAAATCTACGCCTTATGTTGAGCCTTTTAGTGAGGAATATCGAATAGGATTTATGTACGTGTCATTCGGGAACAAAAATACTCAAGCCATCTAAGGAAGAAATCCTCCAATGGGAAGATACACATTCTAGTAGTGATACCACAAGTATTTATTGTGATATTTGGGCTCATGGAACTTATGAGATTGTTGGGTGTGAAGTAAAGAGTGCATTTGCACGGAGAAGCAAACCTCGTCGTATTAGGAGGATAGGTAACAACTTTTTACCTCAATGAAGAGAGAAGGAGACCCTATGGTATTCATGCAAGCCATGGAGGAATAGTGGGATGAGACCAAGTTAAAAGAAGAAATATGCTAGCATATACCCTACGTGGGACAACACTCGAAGGCGGTGGGTGGCTTATAGGGATAATCTTGTAGAATGGAATGAAGCCATGATTGCTCTAATAACTCATTTTTAAGGAGTAATGCACCTACTCAAATCTGAACATATCATGGTAATAAACATGTTCGGCGGTGTGAGAGGCTCTAGACGAGAGGGTGGGAAGCTTTACCGCCTTCGTTATGGGTGCACAAAAATTATTCCACTTTACAAGGTTGCGCATGCACTTGGTATGTACATGCAAAGTGCTATATAGAGAGACTAGAAATTTGCAGGATTTGATTGCAGGTATGGTCTAGAATTTTGACTACTTCTCTACTAAACCTCCAAAGTGGAAGAATCAATAAGGGTTATAAAGCACTTAACTATGGGAGACAGTACAAATAATAAAGAAATCATTCATGAGTTATTTGGTGAGACAGACCGAGGAGCACTCTTTGATGAAGAAGAAGAGACAGATGCCACGCTACTCAAGCATGCTTGCTTTATGAAAGAAAAAGGAAAGATGATCTAGATAGTGGATGATGAGGAAGTAGAAGATCTAGATATATATCTTTCAATGGGTACGTGCGAGGTATTAGAACGTGTGGATAAATATGTGTGTGCCTATCATGGACCCATGAATACCAAGAAAGTAAACATTGGCATGAATGTTGAGCCCTAAGGAGGCAACAATTGGTGATTAGTGGACTAATTCTAAAGTGGAAAAGATAATTGTGTTATTGTGTGATTTTTTAGGATTTATTTCCTAGGGGCTACCATGAATTAAAAGGAGTGCATGAATCATTAGGAGAGATGAAAATTAATCTTAAGGAGGGTATGTGCAAGGTCGGGAAAAGACCCAACAGAATGAACCCTAACCAACGCATAAAATTTAAGGAAGAAATTTACATGATGTTGAAATTTGGCATCATCAAGCCCCTAGAAGAATCACGGTGGGTAAGCCTCATGGTCATCAAAGTATAAATAAAGATGGTTGGATTATGAATTGTGTGGATTATAGAGAATTGAATGCTACATGTGTGATTGATCCCTTTCTTACACCTTTCACAGAGGAGATATTAGAAGGCGTTGCATGGTGCAAAATATTTTCTTTTACAAATGGATTCTCTAGGTATCATCAGGTTAGGATTCCATAGGAGGATCAAGAGAAAATAAATTTCACCACTGAATGGGGAATTTTTGCATATACTGTGATGCCCTTTTGTTTGAAAACGTGCCTGTTGTATTTTTTGTGCATAGTTGATAAAGCATTCTAGGATTTTATTCACAAATTCTTACAGGTTTACTTGGATGATTGGTCAATGTATGGACTTGTTAAGGATCATTATGACAATTTGCCCTTAATGTTCAAAATATGTAGTCAATTAAGCATATATTTAAACATAAAGAAGTGCATGTTTGTTGCACCTTTTGGCGCGATTTATTAGGGCATCATCATCGTAAGGAATATTTGTTAGTGGATCTAGCTAATGTTACAGATTATTGTAGGCACGGAAGACCCTACCGGTCAGTGAGGTGCACATATTCTTGGGTCACACTGGTTATTATAGAAAATTTATCAAAGGATATGCTACAATTTTTGCACCCTTGGATGAGTTACTAAAGGGAAAAGGGACATTCTATTGGGGAGAACCACAACAGGTGTAATTGAGGCATTGAAAGAGAGACTTACTACAACACCCATTTTTTGTTTTCCCTCATGGAACCAACTATTTCATGTACATGTGGACACCTCTGGCTCGACCATTAGCATGGTGTTAGCTCAACCTGGAGAAGGAATTATAGATCATCCTATATTTTTTTCTAGTAGAGAGTTGACTCCTATAGAGTAGAATTATACAACTACTGAGTGTGAAGCCTTGTCAATGATCTATGCACTGCATAAATTTAGACAATACCTATTAGCAACACCATTTTTATTTTATACCGATCACATGGCATTGAAATACTTGGTAAACAAGCCCATTTTATAGGGGCACATATGTCGATGGGTGCTCTTATTCCAAGAATTTGATTTCACAGTTGTGGTAAAACTAGATAAACGTAATTCTAGCCCACACCATTTATCAAGAATTCAGTCAAGGGAGGATGCATAGACAATTGAAGAAAAATGTCAGACTCTCAGTTGTCTAGGTTACAACGCATTCCTTCAAAATGGGGGGATATTGATATCTTGTTATGTACAGGTATGACACCAGAAGGAATGAAATCCTTAGAGAAGAAACAACTTGCAATTTATCAATGGTGACCTATACAAGTTAGGTGAGATGAAGTATTACGTCGGTGTGTACTAGAGAATGAACACATGGATATCATGGAAGAGGCTCATGGTGGTATTGCAGGAGGGCACTATGCAGGTGATGCCACTGCGCCCAATATTCTACTCATTGGATTATAGTGGGGGACCCTCTACAAATATTGTAAGGCATGTGATCATTGTCAGTGCCTTGGTAAACCTAGGCAAAGAGATGAAATTCCTTTAAGAGCTATTCCTAGTGCAGAACCATTTGAGAAATGGGCTATAGACTTTGTGGGTCCTATTTCACCAACCACACATAGAACTGGATCGCGCTACATCATCACTTGCACATATTATCATACAAGGTGGGTAGAACCAACACCTACCAAGGATTATACACCAGCTACAGTGCTTGATTCTTATGGGAAAATGATATTACAATGTATGGATGCCCGTTGATCTTGACAAGTGATAGAGCTACACAATTTTTGAATGAGACAATTAGGATCTATTGGATGAATTTATGATTTTGCATCACAGGACTACACCCTTGTTGGTTGTGGAGCCTGTTAGTGATGGGGGTTACTGGGGGCTTTTCCCCCTTACAAAGGTTTGGGGAAGCACCCCGAAAACCGCATTGTATATATATTTATGCATTGTGAAATCTAGACTGTTCCTTATTAGGTCACAGATCTAACGGGTGGTTTTCTATGTTTCACCAAAATGATAAAAACCTAATATATTTAAAGGGCCATTATGTATGAGGCTCATTGTATTAGTGGCACATCCTGTGAGAGGGAGTTTGGTTGGACTGAATAAAAGGATTGGTTGTTTCTTGTGGACGTAGCCCATTTTGGGTGAACCACATTAAATTTGTGTCTCTGTTTTATTGCATTCTTTTCTGTTTTACATTTCTTACATTATTCATTGCATGTTTGTTTATCTATACAACTGGTATAATCCTAACAACCCTATCATCCTCGGGAAAATGGGATCAGTTGAGGCCATGGCAAGATTTTTAGCCGACATTGATAAAAATTTGTGATGTTAAAAGGAAATATTGGGATGGTAAAGTTTCTGTCATACTTTGGGCCTATAGAACAACATACAAGATGTTAAACAAGGCCACACCCTTTCAATTTATGTTTGGCATAGAATTAGTTCTTCCTATGGAATTCATGTTACCTTCTTTACGTATTGCGAGAAGCGGAGGTCTAGGCGATGAGAAAACATTAGAAGAAATAATTGATAAATTGATCATTGTTGGATGAGAGGCGTGTCATATCACGTTGGAGTCAAAAGTAGGAAAAGGCCAGGCAAAAGGCATGGCATGATAGGCGCATCAGGGAAAAAATATTGAGATTGGAAAGATGGTGATTCTTTATGAATCTAAGTTCATGCGCCATCGAGGAAAGCTTAAATTGCATTGGTTGCGACCGTATGTTATCACTCATATACTTGAATCAAGTGCTTGCCAATTATATATGCTTGATGGAATACAGTTACCCAGTTACTTCAACGGGAGTAGGTTGAATCCCTACTATAAATAAGTCTTCTTGGTGTTTGTAATAAGGCAATATTTCCATTTAGAATAGAATTTCCTTTCTTTATTTTCTTTAATGTATTTCCTTCTTCATCGTTATGCTTTGTCAATTTAGTTTGGTGTTTTATGTAATAAGCGCATTTTCACATTCGAAGCTAATTACCATATGAATTATTTTCATGCATAGAGAATTGCACATACTAATATTGTGGGAAATTTTTCACAACTAAGTACACATGAGAAAAAAACTAACTATTAAGTGCTAGTTAAATGTGGAAAGGAGTCTGTTAGAAAGGAGAATGCTTCTAAAAGATGACCATAGATGGAGATGAATGAGGGAATAGTATAACATGAGGTAAGCAAAGGATTGTGGAAACTACCTAGGAAGGCATAGTGGTGAGGTACTCGAGCACATGGAAGCATCTTTGAAGAGAAGTCTGTACCCAAAAATTAGGAAATCGCACTAGAAGGTTATAGCTAGGGTGCGAAGATGCACCCCGCAGAGATTGTGAAAATGGTCAATTAATGAGAGGATTATTAGTAGTTGAGGGAGTAATAAATGAAATATATTTTTGAAAATCTATATAAGGACATGATGTAGGTTCATTTTTACCTTTGTGATCATAAGTGTTTTGCAAGCAAGCTAAGTACAACCGAGCTAAGAAAATCATGTTGAGGTGTGGAGTGTTTTGAAACTAGACATGAAGAACAAACTTTTCATGGAAGAGGCTTGCATCCCCATTGGTGAAGGGTTTAAGTAAAGAAGAAGCATTGAGAAGTAGCTAGGGCATGTCGTTTTAAGCTAGGGAATGCAGATTCAAGATATGGTTTGAGTTTACTCATTATAGAAGACAAAAGATGGGATTTGTACGATGACACCAAAGAAATCGGTTGTCGTAGGCATGAAAGGAAAGAAGAAGGTAAATTTTGAAGTTGAAATTTCTCCCAAGAGTAATTTTTTAGAGATCAAGTACCCGGAAGGAGTAATAGTCAGAAAAGAGTGGGATTCTCACATCTGGAGATGCAAAATAAGTGACTACAACCACCGTACCACCGAAAACAACGGAGATTTGGAAAATTTTCTGAATAATAATACCAACAAGTGCACGGTGGAGGATATGCCATTGTATAAGGATGGTGGGGAAAAGTTTCTTCAGCAGGTAAGATTTTATCTCGTTGTATGAGCTCCCATTTTTGAAAATATGAACCCTTATACCAATGTCTTATAAGTTGAGTCCATGAAGACTTATTTTATTTCATCAGACAAAGGGTTAGGATCACATTGGCCCTAGTTTCAGCACTAACAAGATTTAAGGGAACATGGATAGACCTTATTAGTGATCTAAGCTGATAAAGCGGTGGTTATACAAATAAGAAAGGGGTTGGGGTATTCCAAGGGTCCGTGCGAGAATGGACATAGATAAACTAGAGAAGTATCATGTGATGTAGGCAGCCACACATCTGCTCACCAAGCTAGATGACCAAGAGAGATGGTCGTAGGTAAACACCATGTGGCTTCATATTGAAAAGAAAATGTCTCAAGGAGTAGTATACAACTTAGCAGGCTATATTGTAAAAACCATTGTTGAGGAAACACACATAGGAGAAAAGATAAGCTTTTTCGCTATCCTACTTTCTCTTGTATTTTTATAAATTGGAGTGCCCGATGGGCCAAAGAACAAGATCGGGAATAACCTTTAGAAAAGAAGTCCCTTGTGGAGAGGTTTCAAATATATTTATGTGAAGGATCAATGAGTGCCTTGTTTAAGTAAAGGTAAAAAACATGGTATGACCGACTCCGTGTGGCGTTTAAGGAGAAGTGGTGCATTCCTAAGGAGCTACCTTCAGTAGTAGGCAAGGTAGTATAGTTCATGGTGTACCAACACTTCTGCATCATGCGGTTTTCCATGAGGGATGGGACGTGGAGCCCATGGTGAAATTTCCCCTATGCCTTCAAAGCACGCTACTTCAAGCCTCGGTTCATAGATTTTGATGGGCATTATCCGAACTTTAATGCATATAAGGTAGACTATGACTACCACACCCTCAGGAAGACATATGTGTATCCAAGCTAGACTACCTACATTGAGAGGCTCATTTTAGATGTCATAAGTATGAATCTAGTAAGCTTGGCTATTGGGGAAAGTGGAGCCGCACTCATATATCTTCATCTTAAGCCTAGGCTAGAGAATAACAAGTATGTGGAGAATGAGTTCATGCTCCCAGGGCCGCCTAAGGGAAAACATATAGTGGAGAATGTGTCATCTCTAAATCCTACAATGACTATAGAGGTAGATGAGGAGGAAGAAGAACACAAAGATAGTGGAGGCTTGGATCATAGAGGCCGGAGGTAGCTCACGTGAGCAGTGCTGGGGACCGAGCACGCGGATACTTCACCTCAAGCACTAGAAGGAGATGAGGACTTAGACGTGGAATAATTCTATAAAGAGTACCACTTTAAGAGGGTATTCTGAAGAACAAGGACCCAAGGCGCGGGAACTCCAGATCTTGTAAAGAGATCACCATGACTCTCCCCTTAGAAAGAGGAAACTGAGAAGAAGAGGAGAAAGATAAAGTTAAATGAGGAGGCAGAGGAGTTTGTAGAGAGTGTGTCTAAGACCCCAGTGCATCCAGAAGATGTGCAGGAGCCTAGACATGATGACATGAAGGATGAAGAGGAAGGCATGAAGGATGCAGAATAAATGGAGCATAAGAAACCTCGCGAACATGATACTACTCAAGACATTGAAGGGCCAACTCCAAACCTTGGCACTCGGGTTCCTAAGGGGTCAAGAATAAGAAGAAAAAGTGGAGAATATGTTGTCTTGAGTATGGGCTATGCTAAGGGCACAAAAAAATTGTTCGCACCTATTTTCAAAGAATAGTGAACTGAAGGAGTTATATGGGTGGCAAAAATGGATCGAAACATGACCACTACACATGTAAGGAAATAGATTTCCGGTCCATGCAGACTCGATTGGATGAGCCATATTTTGATGTATCCAAGGAGTCTTATGTATCAAGAAGAGTGAAGAAGGCACCTCGAGTAGGCACGTGACTATAAATCCCATTCTCATGTCTAATGAGCGGGTGAGCAATACCTTAGTTAAGGTATCTACAAAGGTGGTATAGAGTAATATCGATAAGGTTGTCGGTATTAGAGTGCTACTTGAAGATAAGAAGGCATAAAATGAAGAAATAGTGTGTCTACAAGGAGAGAAGGATCTAGAGCAGAAAAATAATAAGGCCTTCATCAACATGGCAGAATAAATTGGTGACTATGTCCTGAAAGCAAGACTGCATTTGGAGTCTAAGGTACCTAAGAATTTTCCTTCGGTTATGCATTATGTGTGCACATTAGTTGATTTGGTGGTTGAAGATGGACCGATTCAAATGCCAATGCCAAAGTATCCTTAATGTAAAGCGAGAGAGAAAGGACTTCCATGGTTAAAAATATTTCATCTTACGAGGAATTATTCCATACTTTACAAGATGAGCTAAAGAAAGAGATCAAGATCTAAACAAATGTGCGGCTTGAGAAGCGGTGATCAAGATCAAGACTATGATAGAAGATAATGAATTTATGAAGGAAATGAAGGATGATACTTTAGGGCGTGTAAAAATATTGGCATTAGTAAAAAAAGCGTGAATCCTTGCAACAACAAAAACCTACATACGAGAGAAGCTAGATGAGATTGGAAAGCTCATAGCGTAAAAGATTGATCTTTTGGAGGGAAGGATGTTTGTTATGGCCAATGTTGTCCTAGTCTTTCGCAAAATGAGAGAGGATAGCTTACCCGAATGAGTTGGAACCCATAGCCATAGACGTTCTAGAGAAGACAAGAACAACACTGGATGACCGAAAAACATTGTAGGCTAAGATTAAAATATAATATCAAGAGTTGATCCTCCCAATTGAAGAGGAGGGTGCTCTGAGAATAGAAGTCTATTATCTCGTACAATGATTATTTACATTCTTTCCATTCTTATTATTTCTTGTTTGGGACAATCGGGAGAAACCCCATTATTGGGGTGGCAATGTAGTTTAGTGTGGGGTAATGTTGAGCAGACAATATTTTTCTAAGGACACTGAAAAGAAGATTCACGTGCTAGAACAAGGTGCATTTGAAGGAATGGAAGGATAAGGAAGGAAACTCACACCAAGACAAGACGATTCGGGACTTAGCCATTGTTCATGGTTATGGGATATTTTTGGAGATAGGGTGTGGAGCACACAATGGGATGAGGAATTGCGCGATACACAAATGCTATTTTTGGAATGGGCATCTACTAAGCACCATGCATGAGTTCGGGATAATAATAGGATTACTACTTGCCGATTAATTGTAGGGGATCTATTATTAGCGCGATTGTATGTGTGCATATTATTGTAAAGGTGCATGGTTGTTTTTAGCATGTGACCTATTTTGGGAAGTTCATAGGTGGTGAAGGGAAAGTCCCCACCCCTATAAATAAGTAGTGAAATGTGTAGTTTATAGACACACAATTATCGTAGAGTTATGCTACTGGATCTATTGCACGCATAACTTATGGTAATATTTTGTAATGTAAGAAGATTCTATGTTTTACAGTGTTAAATATAATGGAGTATATTGGATGGATAAGGTGTTAACATGACTATAAGCGGCTCTTGTATGATCAATCTTGTCATAATTATTGTTTTATTCATGATTCCTTAAGATATAGATCTTTTATGCACTATTGAGTGGTTATGTTTTGTGGAATGTTTGTGCTTATTATGGTATTTAATATGCTTCATCTTCAACACGCTAACATCCTGCACAAGCAACCCTAAAGAGGATCTGGTACCTTTGCACACTTCGGGTGAGTGCTCATCTCAGGATGAGTGATGTGCCAGATGCCTAGATTAGTCATGGAAGATTCTAGGCTGCATCAAACCATGAGAGAAAGAAAGGAACAAGTACACATGGACACATGAGGAGAAAATATTTACTATGGGAAACCCATCAAGGGATAAAAACCCACTAAAACCATAGAACTATCTTGGATAATTGTCCTATAAAGTTATAATGATTTCACCATGTAGTGATCACCCACTCACCCTGAAGCACCAACTTCATTTTTGAAGCACCTAAATTAATTCTATGCTAAGCACCTACTTGCAAGAGATCTCACTCCCAAATTTCTGAGCAATAACTCACACTTTTTATCATATAAAATGTTGATCACCACATTTACCTGGTTGCTTACATCAACCTAATGTGCTCACTGTTTCAGCTCACTTTTCTTCTCTTCACCTCTCCTAATTTTCCATAGTTTCAACACTCTTCTCAATATAAAAACTAGTTCTCATTTCTCTCACTTTCAATAAAACTTACATACTAAAAATGATTTGATATAAAAAAACATCACTCCTTGAGATGATCCTTGACTTTTCAAGTTCAATGAATCTTCAAATACTTCATTCTTCCATACGTACTAGAGGGGGTGCAAAATACATTTATAAAGATTCCAAGAACTAATAATGATATTAGTTACTTGTTTTTCTTATTAGGACTTTTCAAGATGCATTAGATACATGTAAAATAGTGAGGAATCTTCCTAAACCCTCTGTCCCTTTTGACATCCCTAAAAACTTCTTGTTATAACTTGAAACCGACTCGACATCGCACATTTCAGTTTATAATTGTTATGAAAAAAATTCTTCTTCTTTTGGTAAGTTACTTTTTCCTCTATAAAATGAATTTTCATGAGTGTTCTAATCATGTTAGTACATTATAACATTTCCTTTTACCTCTCTAACACCTTACCTCTTCTCACACTTTTCCATTTTCTTCCAGGCTTCATTATAACTCTTCGATGCTTGAAGTAGGAGTTCCAAAAACCATTTTTTCTTTTTATTTGGTAAGAATCACTATCACCTTGTACCATGCCTTCCATTCATGTGATTTTAGTCTTCAGGGGTTATACATCATCACCATTGATTTGGATAACATTTTGTCATGGCTTGAAGATCTTATTTTAGCTCTCTTTCAAGGTTTCTTTCACGGAATCATGGAGAAACTAGAACCATTCAAAGATCAGCTTGTACGCATCAAAGAGGAGGTCTCAAACAACCTTATCAGAGACTGGACATGAATTTTTTGACCTATAGAACACCTTCACTTGATATGAGGAGCCAAACCATTTTCATTCACCTCATGGAACATGCACTTGAACAAGGTATATTCAGTTTTACATGCACAATATTACATCTACAAAGAATGGCCAAGAGACTACACTTAATCAAGTTTTCATGACTTCCAAATCAATTTTTTTATAATCCCTTATCCTTTTTTAATTCCAAAAACCACATTAAATCACCCACTCAAGAGATATGTTCTTGAGAATCAAGTATTTCTATGACTATGTAAAGCTGGTTCTTGAGGCATCAAAAGGCATTCTTGATTTAGATTCTTCTTACTATTCAACCATCACTCATGTGACTAAGCAAGGGCATAATAATGTCATGTGAGACCCTTACTCCATCTCCAAATGCATAAACATGGGTATTGTATGGAGAGTTTCACTGTTATGACTCATTTCCTCAGCCTTCTCAGCTAGGTATCTAGGACAATTAAGTATGAATGAAACTAGGAATTTAAAACTCATCACAAAAGAAAAATATTTTATCAAACATTTTTCTTTGTACCTATAGAGAGTGTCCATATACATTTTCTATCTCAACTAAAAGAATTCACGAAAGTACTCTTTCATCTCATTATGACCGATTACAACATACATAGACTTCTAACGGTAAGAAAGAGAAATGCACCTACATTTCAAAATTTTCTCACACAAATTTCTTTAAAAAATTTGTGGGAATTTAGATGAAACCATGAGCTCTCAAGAAAATAAGTTTTCTTCATGAAACAATCTGACCACACTTGTACTTGCAATTTTTTACAAAACCATTGTTTTTCTATTGCATACGAGTCACACGTGTAAATGAAAAATACCAAAAAAATGTTCTTGAGGAAGTAATCTACACTTATAAGGTCGTTTCAGAGTTTTCTCAGGTGATTGGATTCCCAAAAATTCATTTTACCTCTATCGCTCTAGGATGAAGGTTTGGAGGGTTTTAAACTAGGTCAGAAAAATGATTAGAAGTTTTTAAATACTTAACCAATTGATATCAGACCTTTTGTATTTGATTTTTATCCAAATTCCCTATAAAAAATATATATATTATTTATCTTAACAATCCCTCACAATTTATAATAGATGCTAAGAAGTTAGGGTGCTTAATTTGTATTTTCCAAAAACCTGGTTTTGGAAAAACTTCCATAACTTACACAAAACACCTCCTTAGGTCCTAAAATTTTGACCACACATTCAAAACTCACTCCTCCATGAATTCCAATGACCAATTTTTCATATTTTACTCCAAAATTCTCGTCCCATCTCATTTATGCAACATTATTTCTCTAGTCATGAGCAAGAATGTTATTCAAGCCTGTATGAGTGTTTAATTAAACGTATTAATCACTTGTAAAGATTTGAAAACCTTATATACCACCATATTGTGCTCATTCCATTCTTGGTTTTCATCCTCATCCCTTGGCTCATCATTCTCACTTTCCTATTAGGCTTGTCTTACGAAAAGCTCTAGAATGACCATCTTCATGTCCTATATGCTTTAATATTGACTGATAATTCTTCTACATATGATATTAAATCTCATACTACTTCACCCATGATTTCCATGCTTTTCATCAATACATTTCTCATGTTTTTGTGTCAACCTGCTTGATTAGGACCAAGATTAAGCTTAAAATCACATAAATCTTCATGAATTTGACCATGTTGACCTATTACAGACACATTAGCACCTCACACACATCTCATTGACCATGTTTTACCTTATGAATCCTTTATACAACCTTGGGAAGACACATTCACATAACTCACTTGTTTTACCATGCACCTAGATCATGCTTGCATACCATGACATCATGATTTGACACCTAAGACTACTTGGGGAAACTTTGACATCAATGGACACTTGACATCAATGAAATTTTTTTGACACATTTCCCAACAAAGCATGCACAATATGACTAAAATGAAATTAAAGAGAAGCTAAGGAAATGATCATGAATAAGAGAACTATGCTAACTAGTATCAAGACACATGTAACACTAAGATAACATAGAAAACTAAGGGAAGGAAATGAAATAATCTATACAAAATGATAGAGAGGTTTAAAGCACTCACATGTACCTATAAGGTGGTTTTTTATGCATCTACCTCTCCAAAGAAGTAGCAAACCGAGAGAGAATCGATATTAGGTGGAGAAGGGAATATCATTCCTATCCTAGACTCACTATAGATGACCCAATAGTGCAAGAAATCCAACCAAGAAGAAGAGTGTCCAGACCTATCCAAGAAAAGTACAAGATGAACCAAGAGTGAGTGAACATATGTGAAGATGGCACAAAATAACATAGTCTAAGGTAGTTTGAATGATTATGGATTCCTTTCTTATGAATGTCAAATTTGATGTGCATATTAATACGACACAATCTCCTATGGGTGATTATGTTGTCCATGGAAAAATATAACTCGACACAATAACCCGAGGGTGATTATGTCAAGCAAGGGATGATAAAATGCAATATAAAGTGGAAATATGTGTCGTGAATCTGAACAAGTGGATGAACAAGGTGTCAAGATGGTGAGATGCAAGAAAAATTTTGTGAGTGCAATGTGTATGAGACCTAAAGGGACAAGGACAACTAAGGTCGAGACCAAATAATGACACTTTCTTTTTGTATTGCTTCTAACCCATAATGGTTATGTGAATAACTATTCTCCATTCGACATGCACCTTAAGGCACCCACTCAAGAAATAAATACATCAATAAACCTTATCTGGATAAAGAAATTGTTAATAGTTATGAAAGATGAAAGGTGAAAAAATAGCTATATACATATGCCCTAGTTGTAGATCACCACATGTTGCAATCGTGCAACATGGGGTGGTCAACCTAAAAAGACATTCCATAACACCAAAATTAAGAGTAGATGTTGAAACTAAGTACATAAACGAATGTTGAAAGGTCTAGCTAAAATAAAATATACCCACCAATGCATACTTGATAGTGTCTTTGTCCTTCCACGTGCATGTGAAATCCATGATACAAGAACCTTGGAGAAGAAACACTATAAGGAAACACTAAAGTATCCTCAATAAAATAAGACATAAATCACCTAGCTAGGGGCCCATGGGATGGATGTGGTGTCATAGTGTGATGATGTTCGAAGGTGGAATGGTGATAAAAATAGGCAAAAATCAAAAATTGTTAAAAGTATTTTTGTAATAGGTCAAAATAAATGGCATGAGATTACAATCGAGACGCAACAAACAACACATTTATAGAGTTTGGGAGCAATAATGATAGTCAATTGAATATTGAGGATTGATCATGACCGAATTTGAATAGAAGATGGAGTTATATATAGTTATTTTGGTTTTTATTTTATATTTAGTACTTTTGAAATTAAGAGAACCGAACTTTAGAAATCTGAATTTGAGGTAATTTTAAATGATGTGGCATGAGTACAAGGTGGCGATGAAGGATGATGAGGTGGAGCACACGGTGGTGCTTGACCATGGGTAAATAATTGCATTTAATTTCATTAATTAGATTAGCTGCAATTTAGTTATTTGGATTTTTCGTAGTTGTTAGAATGTCAATCTTAGTCAACTTGTGTCATTGGGTAGGTTAGGATGAAATAAAAGTGGGTTTGGGAGGGATTTTATTTTCAGTTTTTCGTTTTGTATATTTTTGAAAGTCAAAGTTTAATATTCACGACCATGATTTGGCCAGATGCCATTGACCCCTTTGTAACAGGAAGGTCGATGGTGTCATAATGGGGAAAATAGAACCAAGAGGTGATAGCATAGGAAATTAATAGGGATATTGTACATATTTGGATTTTTTATTATGAATTTATTTTGCAAACCTATAATTCTTATTTGTTGTCATTTTTGGGATGAAGATAGAGTGTAGGATCCACCTATGATAGAGTGTATATGTATCATGGTTTGGTGGGATGATTTCCATCTTGATTCAAGTAGATGTGACCTAGCTACACAGGTGGGTATTTGGGGGAATCATGCAGATTCCAAGGATACCATTGGATATGGATTTATTAAAAATCATTTTTAGTTACATGGGATACCATGTCCAACACCTTTTAGTGGTGCATATGGCAGGAGACCATTGAGATGGTGTTAATCTTAGAGTATGTTCATGGAATTTTAGGGTTACCCATTAGAGGAACCCACATGTATTGTGATTTGATTTTAGATGTTGCAAAACAGAGAGCATTGGTCATATGGGCTAGTAGGAGCGGCACATATGATGAAAGTATGAGATGTGTCGACCTAGCACATTATAGGAAACATGGATTCTAGATATCTAAAAAAAATTATGGGTATTATGGTGACACGCATAGTGTGCCATAAGGTTTGTGGATCCATCCCATTATTTTTGGTAGTAGTATGTAGGGATGTGGTGTATCATTGGATATTATTTAGTTGGGGCACCACCATGTATGTGTATTTGGTTCATGATCTATACAAGGTTTGGTGAAGAGGCCAGGAGGATCCTGGGACCCATTATATTATTGACATATTGGATATATGAGAGGTTCCCAATGTACAAGACAATAAGGACACCATATGTAGTAGTAGTAGATGCCCAAAAGAGCACTTCAACGAGCACATGGGCCAATAGTAAGAGTACTTAGAGCATACCAAGAACTATAACAAGTGGGTCTAAATGATGTGATATGTCATCCCTATATAAAGAATGTGTATTAGTGGACCGGGTAGCCCGGACTAGAGTTCTTGGATACCGTGGTCGAGGTGATGGGACACTATGTTTATTGAGTAGAGACACACACAATGAGCGGGGTTATTAGATAGTTTGGGCCACCAAAGACACTCAGGTGGTTCTACCACAATTTCCACCTTACCAATGTCATTCTATTAGAGAGATTATAGGATAAAGGTCTTAGTACCAAGCATTACGACCGCGCGTAGTGGTACATGCGATCAAGTATGTACACATGGTTAGAGGTAGCATAGGTGCGGTGGGGATGGTCGAGGGTCCACCTTAAGTCATAATGGTGGGTGGATCGGAGGAGTGATCGATAGAGGACCCACCAATATAGCTTTATAGGTCGGGGTACAAGTGGAGATGGTCCTAATACCAGAAGAGGAGGAACGGGACAATGAGACACCATAGCTTAGAGAACATAAAATATGATGTCCTGGAGGAGGATACTTGAGACCAATCAGGTTTCAAATGATCATGCATCTTAGGCAAATACCCAGACCATGTTGGAGAGGAGATATGATATTGGTGCCCGAGACAGGTGGGCATAGTATGTAGGAGCTAAAACTTTCCATGATGAGGAATAGGAAGAGATATTGGGTGGCCTCGAACACTATGAGACCATCGTGGAGAGGCTTAGGCATATAGCTATGAATAATGTTATTATATTAGTTTACATTATTTATCCGAAAAATGGGTTTGTGCAAATGTATTTATATTATGAGTAACATATGTCATTTTTTGTTTTGCAAGGTGGAAAGTGGAGGAGTACCACTTCTTGATAGAGAGTTCCCACCGTGAGATCTTGGATTAAGTGTTGGACATTTAGGATACTAAAATGATGGTGGATCTAGCAACACCGTCGGTTTGGAGATTCAATGAGATCATTTCATCTAATGGGAGATCCATCAACGAATCTACAAATATATAAAGACACACAAGTTCTAGAAGCTACACGAATCATAGATGTGATGTTGTATAATTTAGTATAAGCATAGGCACCCTTGGTATAGGAGTATGTAGCCCACCTAGTGGATTATATCATTGGAAACACACGGTGGCGAGAGCATAGGGAGAGGATTTTGGAGCATAATCTAGGATGAAATCTCTAACCCACACATCCCAAGCCACCAACACTACCCCATCAAAGCACAAAGCATCCATAGACCCCTCACGGGGTTGAGGGTACTTGATAAACATTATATTTGGGTCAAAACCATATTGTATAATTTCATCGATATATAAAATTTATTGATGATTTTAATGATATTTGGATTTTTTTGTGATGTTGTTTAGATTATAATTTTATTTCTATTCGCATGCATATATGTGATGATACCATGGTACTTAGGAATAATGGTAATGATATGATGTAATTAGATAGGTAAACCTTTGGTGAGAAGGGGGCCAATAGGATAACCCAACCCACGCAATGATGCAAATAAGTTATTGGAGCTCAAATTTGTACCCAAACCTAAATCAAGAAGATTTAAGGCTTTGAGGCAACATGGGATGATCTCTGCAATGTGGGTTTTATAAGTTGAGATCAACCTCAAGAGAAGGTTGATTCCTCTACCTATTCCTAATGCTAAACTACTCCAACTATAGGAAATACACCTATTTAATCTTGATCTAGTAATCCAAGGGACAAGGGAGAGAAGGATATGCATAAAGGGGAAATCCTAAACTAAAAAAAAAGTGAAACCTTTGAGAAGAGGGGAAAGATGCCCTCAATGAGGGTTAGTGGGAGAAAATGAGCAAAGAGAGGCCGGACTAGATTGCCGAAATCTAAAATAACATATAAACTTAAATTATCATGGAGCATAATAGAAATAAACCCTGAAAAGTGTGAAAACATACACAACATGCCTATAATGAATGAATAGGAAAGGAAATGCATGAAAATATAGCTAGGGAAAAGAATAGCCAAAAAAATTAATTTTATTAGACTAAAGATATGCGTGATTCATTATATTACACGAATAAGGTAAGAAAACATTACAAGAGTTCAAATCTGATGCCTAAAACTCAAAATACTTAGGAAATACTTGGAATGAAGCCCTTGTATTCTAAGAGGGTACACCATTTACAAATACAATATATAGTTAATGGGAGAGGGAAAAAGAAGATAAAAGAGAAGTAAATTCAATGTTTTCCTTCAACCACTAACAACCTATGTTAATTCTCTAAAACAAATCATGGGCGCACCTACATGACCATTCCTTCATGTCATTTTTCTTGTAATAGATGGAAAGAGCACCATACTTGATCAATTCGAGTGGTTGAGGCATATGTAAGTGCATCATTAAATTTCTGGACTATTTTCCCTCTTTTTCTCCCATCTAACCTTAACAAAATCTGATCTTCATGATGCCAAATTTAAGGGCTCAAGTAAACTTTTCAAACAAGATCAGTTTTACATGATTTGGAGCTCTATAGAGGAAGATATGGCCATTTGATAGTTTGTAGCTTGGTAGGATTAAGACATAGTTCCGAGAGACTCATGGTAACTTTTGATTTGTTGTGGGGATCACATTTGGCTATGTGTACATCACCCATGCTTCCTCTCTACGATTGGTCCCTAACTACTTGTTGACCTACATTGACTCACCACAGACCCAAAACTTTATTAGATTCAATACATTCCATGGGTTTGAGGTTTGTAGGGTGCATCTACTTGAGAAAATGTAAAAAACGACACTTGTACTATCCTTGGATTAATATTACGCCACGTGGTGGGTGTTGATTAGTTTTGGGGATAACCCCTTTGTTTATCTTGATCATTCATGCTCTATAATTACACCACATGTTGGCATGTTGTTCAAATTTAAGCATCAAGGATTGATTAGCATATTGCATGCGGCATTATAAAGATGCTCGATGTAAGGAAGGCCTGCATACCTTCAATGAGAAGGATGTCGGAGCTCGGGGTGGAATCTAGATTTGAATATTACGCATGGATTTTCTTTTTACATGTGGGTTTATAGATTCCGTGGAGACATTTTTGAAGCAGACTGGTTTTAGAAGCGGTTGCACATTTGCAAACTTATGTGAAAATGAAATGTGGAAGATAACTCTTTGAGTATTATAAGGTCTTTCATCGAGTGCTCAAGGCTCGTTTTCCATGTTTACACATGCAAAACTATAAAAACACATAAAATTCCCTCCAAGGCATGAAAAATTGTTTAATTCCAAAATTCTTTTCCAATTTTCTAAAATATCCATGGGCTATATTTTAGGAAATATTTTGGAAACTCTTAGGAGTTATCTACATTCACTAGGTGAAAATATTGGTAGCCTTCAACATCCATTGGGCATGGAGTCAAGCCTGAAAACATGAATTTAATAATCGAAACTTTAAAACTTGTCCCCTGAATCTGTATATTAATTGTTCAGCTTAGCATGGCCTATTTTGTTTAAATCGGTCATCCTCATTATGAAAATTTATTCTGATTTAAAGTTAATGTGAGTGGAAAAATGTCTTGAAACAGAATTTCCATGAAATTTTCCTAAAATGCACAGTGAAAATTCCAAAAATATTGTTAGACACTTACAAGCTTGAAATGGATTTTTCATGCTTCCTCTCTGCAAACATCCAACCACTTCTTGCTCTATTTGAAACATATTTCCTCTAAATCCTTCATGAACCATTCTGCAATGGAGAATGTCATCCTAAAAGTAACAAGAACACTATGTAAAGCACTTAAATCTACACTATCAACAATGCAATGTGATAAAAATCACTTAGAGGAAATAAAACTACTATAATATGTATAATATGTAAGAAAAATATTAATGGGATTGGGATTTGTAACGTATCTCCATCAATTCGGAAAACTTAAAAGAGTTGGGCTCTTTGCAAGCACCGATGATGTACGGCCCACTCCAAAGAGCATAAAACTTAGAATGCCACTCTATTTTAGTGTCTACATCCCATTTCAAGACTAGATCCCAAAATTTGAATTCTTGAGCCCTATCTCTCCCATAAAACCATTATTTGGTTGATCGTTGATGTTCTTTCAATCTGATCATGGTAGAATTTCTTGATTCTTCAAGTTTTAAATTCTACCGTGTTGGTCTATATTTGATATCCACCCTTAAATTCCAACACATGGGCCAGTTCAAGTGAAGAAAATTCAAGTGATAAAGGATATTATATTCTTTACCATAAACAAGTTTGTAAGGAGAAGTGTCAATTTCCTTCTTAATTTTGATTTTATTATCCCAAAGAGCGTGTCTCATTTTTATATTCCACTATCTCTAATTGAAATCCATTATCATTTTCATGATCTTGATCAAGTTCTTATTATTAGACTCTGTGTCAAATCATTTACATGAGGGTAATAATTGAAAATCTTCAAGTAAGTTCCAAGTCCAAGAGCCCAATAAGAGATTTTAGAGCATAGGAAATCTTTTTCATTAACAAAAATGATGGTTTGAGGAACTCCAAACCTTTCTATAATATCTTCATTAAATAAATGATAGTGATTCAAGTAGCTTCCTTGAGTGCCACAAACTTCATTCCACCTAGTAAAATAATTAGTTGTTTTCAAAACCCACTTATGAATTGTACTTTTGGAGGATTAATCATGCCAATGAAGTCAAGACCCCATTATGATAATAGTTGATCTTCTTGGATTGTGTTAATTTGAAGGGAACCCAACCTCTTTTTACCAAAGTGAAAAAATCACATTCTTTGCATTTTCTAAACCATTGATGAACATGTAAATAGAGAGGGCAGAAGTATCTTACTTTTATGATTTACATTTTTATTGTCTTGGCAGAGAAGTGTCCTCCGAACCCATCATGGACTTTTGTTAATACTTTGTTCACTGCCAACCTCAATAATTCCACCAATTAATGCATAAGGAATTGATTGCAATCTCAAATGTCTTCTTTTTGCTTTGTTTAGGCTAGGAGGATATGCACCAAAGGATAATAAAGTGGCCATGTCATCAATCCAATTGGATTCATTAGGTGAATTTCCTCTATTTTGTTGAATTTTAGTGTTTTGTGAAGATTCTTCGTCTATAAAGAAAGATTTTTCTTGATCAGCTTGTGCATCCAAGTCTAGCTATTGACAAAGTTCTCTTCCTCTTTTCAGTTTTGTAGCTTTAATAGTAACATCATATTCCATAATATTGGTCACCCATCCATCTCTTTTTCTTGGTTTCTACTCCCATAATGAAGTCTCTCACACTAGAGTGTGAGACTAAAACTTTGATGTGATTAGTAGCAAGAATGATCTTGAATTTCTTAAGATATCTCATGATGGAAAAGACCTATTTTTTATACGATTGTATCTTAATTCATAATCATTCAAAGTGTTTGACTAAATGAGGCTACAAGCTGCTCTAAACTTGGATCATTTGCTATGTCAAAATAGAAGCAATACTAGATTTAGATCCATATGTATATAGGATAAAGCTCTTGGAAGAATTAGGGTTGATAAGTGTAGGGTCTTGAGTAATTTCTTGTTTTATATTTTAAAAGACTTATTTTCTTTTAACTATTCATTTAAAAATTGAATCCTTCTTGAGCATTAGGGTGATGGGCCTAATCAATATTTCAAAATTAGGAATAAACTTCCTAAGAAAATTTATCTTTCAAGGAATGATTAAAAGGCCTTCATGTGAGTTGGCAAGGAGAGAGACAAGATGGATGAGATTCTCTAAGGATCAATGGTAATACCATCTATTGAGACAATATACCCCAAAATCTTACCTTGTACTTTGAAAAAAATAGTAATATCATCTAAGAAGAATGTATACACCTAATTTTTCATGGTTTATATTTTCATATTTGTTACTAACAATTTATCTTCTAGGTTAGAGGTCACTAATGCATCTATTTTTGGGAATGGGTGCCTTAAGGGGCTCATTCTGGGATAGGGGTATGGTTATTCACATAACCATTAGGTTAGGGATGATACATGGAGAGAGAATGTATTTTGGTCCTATTTATCCACTTATTTTTCTCTTATCTTCTTGTTTTGCTTTACACCCTTCCGACACCTTGCTTCCACCATGACCATATTATTCTTTTATTTCTTTTGTTCTCCACGACACATTGTACACACCCCTTATCATCTCCCCTTCCTAGTTGATGCCACTACTTGCGAGAGATTGCATTGACGCATTTTCAAATTCTGGGAAATGTTGTCGGTATAAATACCAAAAAGTACATTTTCAAAAGAATACATAACACAAATATATAAAGGAACTCACAATTAGCTCTTCTCTTTTGTGTCATCTTGCATCTTCTCACTCGGCTCTTAGATTTATTACATCTTGACTCTTGGATTGGATCTTGTTCTTGATAGATTGCTTTTCTTGCACTCTTGGGTCACCTGTATTGAGTTAAGACATGATTTTCCCCATTTCCACACAAAATATATTCTCTCTTAGTGTATTTTTCTTTGGGAAATAGATGCATCACTAACCGTCCCTAGCAGGTAAGTTCTCTAACTCAATTTGTTATTTTGTACAGAGTAGTCTCCTATCTTTTCTTATTACTTTATGTTAGATTAGTATTTTATGCACATGCTAGGTTAGAATATTGTATTCAGTTATTTATCTCATGTTGCATGCTTTACTTCATTTAGAATAGATCTTGCATGTTCATCTTGTTATTAATCACCCCCTCATAGTGTTGATACCTCAATAGGGTTCCTTCCTCTTTTTTCGACCTAAGGAATTCAAAAACTTAGGTTTTCCTAGTGTAAGGATTTCTTCCCTTTGGGTATGCAATCTTAGAGGTCCTTATTGTTGGTGTGTGTGACCTGCCTTGTCATCATCCACATCACCGGTGAGTCATCTCACCCCGAGAGAGTCATTGGTCTTAGGGATTCAAATTACAAGTGTCATATTTTTCATAGAATCTATCATTGTCATTTGTGTCAATGCATCATAGGAGTTACATTACTTATTTGGAATTGTAACTCCTCCTTTAGTGGTGTCACATGCGTCAGTCATATCATATGTGTCAATGGCATCATAGGAGTTAATTTCCTTGTTTAGGCATGGGGGTTACACAACACCCCTATTTGTACTTCCTTTTTCGATCTATGAGAATGAGCAAACCTATTTTCTTATTTGCATATTCTTTCCATTGTTTGAATATTGTTTATTGCATTGGATCTACAACGTTACCATCTGGAGTGCAAATTCATTGTGGTGCATTGTTTCAAAGATCGGTTCTTGCATATACCTCTTTCATGGTATCGAGATGCATGACTTTCCGTCACACTAAAAGCTTGAACTATTGTATGCCATCGGGATCATGTCCAAATTTATGCGGGATCCTTATGAGCTGCATTTAAAAGAAGCAAAGCAGATCCTTCACTATGTTCATAGCACTCACACCGATGGTATTCATTACTTAGGAGGGACTAAGATTGACTTGGTTGGATTTCTGAGACTCATATTGGGCTGGTGATCTAGATCATCAGCAGTCTACCTCGTGCTACGATTTCACTCTTGGTTCAGTCCCGTCGGTTGGTTCATGAAGAAGCAAAACACCATTTCCATATCATCGCATGAAGCATAATATGAGGAGCGATTAACACCGCCATAGAGGTTGTTTGGTTATAGGGTATCTTGTGAGTTTGTCATCCACTTTCGGTAGCCTACCATTATCTATTGTGACTACATGAGCACTATCTCGATTTGTAAAAATCTAGTTTAGCATCAGCGAATGAAACACATTGAGATTCACATGTACTTCATACGTAAGCGATACATGAAAATATCATCGACATACAATATGTTCGGGGACATCCGATCAAAGTTACGGATATATTCACCAAGCCATTCACTAAGGTGAAATTTCTTCACTTTTGGTCTCTTCTGGGGTGAGGTATCTGCATCTGCCCATCTTCTTTTGGCTATATATTCTTCCTTCTTCTCCTCTTCTTCCTTCCAGAAAGATTTTGTTTGTATATGGGCACCTTATCAAACCTTTAGTTGTCGGGCCCCATTGACACATCTTTCTTAGTTGTCTAGGGGAGTCTTCTATTCTATTCTAGCTTACCATGACCTCTTCCTTGGCTTCATTGAAGGGGGTGTTGGTGTGTGTGACCTGCCTTATCATCATCCACATCACCTAGTGAGTCATCTTGCCTTGTGAGATTCATAGATCTTAGGGAGTCAAATGACAAGTGTCAGATTCTGTCATAGAATTTGTCATTATCATTTGCGTCAGTGTGTCATAGGAGTTACATTCCTTATTTGGATTTGTAACTCCTCCTTTAGTGGCATCATATGTGTCAATCACGTCATATGTGTCAGTGGCATCATAGGAGTTACTTTCCTTGTTTAGGCATGGGGGTTACACAGCACCCTATTTGTACTTCCTTTTTTGATCTATGAGAATGAGCAGACTTGTTTTCTTATTTACATATTCTTTCTATTGTTCGAATCTTCTTATTGCATTGGAGCTACGACGTTACCATTGGAGTGCAACTTCGTTATGGTGCATTGTTTCGACATCATTTCTCGTGTATCCCTCTTTCACCTATACCCTCTTTGAATTATATGTATTGTGTTTTATTCTTAGTGTGTCTATTACTCATTGCCTCGATACCCTAGTTGAATGGATGATAAGAGTGCATGTTGTCTACACTTTGTTTCTCATAATACATCCTTGATGAACCTGACGTGAACCTCCTTTTGTACCTTCATATCGAGCACAACTCATTTAAGGCATCCATTTTAAACTTTACCTTGTTTTAACCCTTAAATATTTAAAAAACCATAAAAATCAATTTTCCAGACACCATCGGCCCGTGTGTCAATTTTGTGCAAGGTCGATCATGTATGTTCTATCTATATTTAATCATAGATGCCTTCATCCCCTATGTAACCCTTTTTACAAGGTTTATTGTCTAAGTAGCCTATATTTATGTTCTTCTTTTAGGCTGTGATCAACACTCCATCATGGAGTATCAAGGCTCTGTGGATCTCTAATTCGATGTGTAGTTATTTCTAGAAACTAGTCATCAAAAATATAATATTTCTTTCTACACAAACTATTGTGTGGTAGGATATAATAAAAATAAGTATAACACCCACAATAATAACATATTAGGGGATAAAGAGGAAGAGGATTAGTTTGATGATACCTTTGATCTTTCACCGAGATCTAAAAGTTCCTTGACAAATTTCCTCAATACAAGGGGGAACCCGAATCAATAATCCACAAACATCTTCTTGAATTTTTATTTACGAAGCTTAACAAAAGGGTAGACAATGGGATAGCTATGGTGATAGGATTATCCGAGAATGCCTTTGGTTTTGACCTTACTAATCTCATCCTTCATTTCATAGATAAAATGAGCCAACAACAAACCACTACTATAACTCAACTTCTCTAAATGCAAGCCTAGGATTTGGGGGTGGACATCCCCCTCCTTTACCTAATGTACCTAATGGGGAACCTATTTCCCAACCTCCCATTCGTAACAAAGTTTTGCAGAAGTCCAAAAAAATCTCTAGAACCCTACATTACTAGCATGGATATTGGAGGCATTTCCCCTTTCATTTCCTACGATGGATCAACCGATCCCACTCTACGCATCAAATATTTTGGTAATCTTCATAAGGAATGCATTAAATTTAACTCTTACATTGTGACTAATATTTTATCTAAGAACCTTACTAGGGATACCTTAGATTGGTATCATACTTTACCCCCTAACTCTATAGTGGAGCTAGAATCTTTGGTAATGCCCTAGTAAATGAGTTCCAATATCATGACTTTCTTGATTATAATATCAATTCTTTCATTACTTTTTAGCAACATGAGAATGAGTCAATGCAAGAATTTATCAAATGTTAGAAGACTTTTTATATTAAATTAGAACATAATATGCTAAATGATAGCCTATTCCAAATTTTCCTCCAAGCTCTAGAGCCTCACCTTTAATATAAGGTTAGTTCTTCCTCTCCTACTTCCTTAGATAAAGCTTTTAAACAAGCTAATAGGCAAGACTACCTCGTGAATGAATTTGAGAAGGTTCCTCTTAAAGCACAAACAACTAAACAAGTGTAAATCCTCTAAAAGTTAAAGAAAAAGAATGCCACAGATGACATGGTAACAAATACCCTTCCTCTTGTGGCTTCTTTAAATATAAATGTCTTTAATATTGATCAAAAACTAATAATAATAAGAACCAACATATTTATTATCAACCATTAACCAAGGATGAGTTGAGACGATGCATGCATAAACCATATAGTCACATCCTCAATCCTTCTTGACCAATCCCTCAAGGGTATGTTGAGAATAAGTTTTTTTGTGACACGCTAATAGGTAATATTCTCATGAGAATTTTCGTACTCTTTGTATGGGTTCCATCACATTTTATTAGGTCCTCAATTTGATCATGATGTCATCACTAGAGAGCATTTGACCAAAGTGGTCAAGGCTCATGATGCCCAAAAACAAAAATATCATCATAATGTTATTAACCAAGCTAACGAAGAGCTCAAAGTCTTCTCTAACCCTATTCCTAACCATAGTACATGTGAAAGCTCTAAGAAATTAGAAAATACTACAAAAACATAGTTAATCATGATTATCCTCCTGAGAAAATGGTTTCCATTAATGATGTGAGGCATGTTATAATGTACATAGAACTTGAATATCCTCCATCATTTCAGCCTCGGACTCAAATGGACATTTACACTTGTGTCTTCTAGAATCATGTTCCCAAAGGAAAATCCCCATATTCTACAAACGTCATCATCCCCTGTGACAAAAGCTGTTATAGGGTTAAAGGAGTTTGAAACCATTCCTTTAATCACACATGCCTTCACATGGGCGGATGGCGTTGAGCCTAAACAAAAATCATTTTCCAAAGTATCCTTACTTACTCCTCCTCCTTCTAATCCTATTTATGAAGACCCTTAACACTCTCGTCTTGTTTCTTAATTCAGCCACAACGAGTGGGATCCTTTAGAAGCACTATCTTAGTTACCAAGCTAGATTCCCTTTTAGAGCTCTTACACACATCACCTCGCCACTACAAGTGTTTCATGACTGCTATATTTGACATGACCATTTATTTTATTCCTACTTTAGGAAGTATCCTACATTGCATAGTTTGAAAGAAATAATTCCTTCTCAATGCGAGGATATTTCCTTTAGTATGGATCATACAAGAGACACTCAAACTTGTATCCATTTCCTCATAGCTGTTATGATTCCGGATGAACTATTACTTCCAGCTAACAATACTCCACTTTTCATCTTCATACAAATTGGTCAAAACATAGTTAAGCATTCCCTCATCAATGAAGGTTCTAGAATATGTGTTTCCTCCTTATATATCATCAAGGCTCTTGATTACTCAATAGACTACCTAAAACCTATAGGCACTACTTGTGAGGGATATGATCATCGACAGTGCCTCCCATGGGTTGCATTTGGTTTCCCATCACTATTCCTCATAAGAACATACGTATAAAAGTCATGGTATTTAACTTCCCTTATCTTATAATATCCTCTTAGGTTGAGTTTCGACCCATCATATGCATGTGGTCCTTCATTCGCATACTAATGTATCGGGTTTTCTCATCAAGGGGATATTTATAAGATTTAAGGTGACTTGAATCCTTGGAATTACTACACTCTTCAACAAAAAATTGGCATATAAACTCCTAACCCTTGATGAATTGTCTCCTATCCTGTTTTGTGCATATCATAGCTTCAAATACCATGTTAAATGTCTTTGTGGAAATGCAGGTAATCTAGAATTGGTTGTTCGCACACCTCCCAATATCTTGGATTCAAACGATTACAAGCCTGATGAGATCATTGTTAGAATTAATAACACCTGACTAACCAGATCTCATCATCTCCCAACTTACTCCTAACTTGTAGCCTCTTCAAAAGGATTAGTCCATTATCACTACCATCTCACATACACCTCCACCTCCACCAGAGAAAATGGTTCAACTAGAAACCATAGTTGACTCTTGTGTGATAGTTATGCCCAAATTTGGGTTAGAGAAGTCCTGGAGTTACAAAAACCCACTTCAAATAACATTTTCTTGTGATGTGAATATCATTCTTATCTAAGAAAACTCCTCACACTTTGTCAAGCCTTCTCTTAGTAGATTGAAACTTGAGCCTCAAGCAGCTCTATTGGCCTCTCCTTCTCCCCACGATTCTCCTACTAGAGCATGTGATGTACCTCCTCATATAAATGAAGGGGAGAGTATATTTGGTTTTTACGATGAAGATCACGACCTTATGAATGATGACATAAAAGATGTTCGACATCGTCCATGTCAACCCATAGAAACCATTTTCATCATTCCCTACCTATCACCCTTATGGATCCTCGGCCTTCTATAGAAAGCCATATTGTGCATGGCATGAGGCTCCGGGCATGATGTAACTTATTACAGAGCCTACAAAAGACACATGAAGAAGCTTGAAGTTGAGGTTAAAAGAGATCAAACTCGGAAGGATACACGTCCTTCCGCATTGGCCCCACTTTATTTTTTTCACCATGGCTATTACTCACATACCGACATAGTTGGGTCATGTGAAGTAGATGCTTGGTTCCCAAGCCCTCTTCATGCATAAGAAAGTACAAATTTGACCCTTCATGAGTCTTCATCCTTCCCCTAGACCAACTCGACCTCATCCAACTTATGGACCTACCTCATGTTGATCCTAATCCCATCATGGACAATATTCAGCGTGACATTCTTACCTAACTAGAGGATCGGATAGATGAAACCCTATTTTGCACAAGATCGAGGTACTCTAATGAGTTGTTATCACGTAGGACGCCATAGAGGACCTCATGTCTCATGCTTAAAGCCATATCCTGAATCAAGTGGAAGATGTTATTACTAATACTCTATGATCATTCACCCCTAGTGACTAGATATCATCTTTATAAATACTTTGATCGCATTTTTCTTTGGTCTAGGATTTCAGCCCCCCTTGGGTTTTATACACATCTCCAAATCTCTTATCCTTTTTTAGGCCCTTTTTCCCACTTGGGTTTATCATCACCTCTATTTTTCCCTGACATCTCCTACCATTTAAATGTCACGGTCTTGATTCTTCCTATTTTCACTTTGATTTGTCTTATCCTATCCTAGTGAATCACCAAATGATTTAACAAATATAGAATTTTTAAAACCCTAATTACATAGTCAAGTATAATAAATAAACAATGAATCTCATATTTGATACAAGTAAGCTAATAAATTTAAAACCCTAAGTGCAAGAGGGATGGAGAAAGACTTAGCTGATTTACAATATACTTGGGAATATCTTGGACTAAAAGACTAATGAATAGAAGAGGAAGACTACGTAATCGGGCACATAAAATCTTGAAACTTCCTAATGAGTCTGGACTAGGGCGTGGGTAGGGGGAGCACCAGGCACTAGAGACCTCTGTGGGGCACTGTGATCGCGAAAATGGCTAGAGTCTAAATTTTCTTGTCACACATGTGTCACTGATTATCTTTTTAGTCACATGTATGTCATATTATGATCACAAAAATTTCCTATGACCTGCAAAGAGAAGATGACCTGAAAAACCCTCAAACTACATCAAATCCCAAAATAAAAGATGTAAATGAAGAGTCAGACCGACCACGACATTCACCTAACCGAGTCATATTACAACCGAGTATTTCACTACATTTTAGACTCCATGTAGTTCTTATGCATGTTTGATAGAATTGTACCCTAGAAATCCTTTGCACAAGTGTGTGTGATAGTGGGTGATAGCTAGATATGCCAATGTAATTAGATGTGTGAATGGAAAAATAACTTCCCCTTTTATGTGTGTATGCAGAAAATACAATCCCTTATCCCTTGAATGAAAGCTATATGGACTCCTTGATGCCCTTAGAATTCCTTTGGATTCAACCTTGGGTGGTGATAATAGATTCTTAGTGTTTGGTCCTTTATTTTGGTCACATATCTTTGTATTTATATGATTCCCTTGGTTGAAATTTGCAATTGACAAGTGAAAGGTGACCCATAAGAAAATAAGATTCTCGAAAGATAAAAGATGCCCAAAAAGAGAAAGTAAAGTAAAAATAGGTGAGGGGCACCCAAAAGGATGAGGGTGCACGGGTGTTGAGTGTCTGTCAAGGTCCTAGTGTCCGAGTCCCAAAAGATGAAGTTGTAAATTTCAAACCTGGGTTGTAGGGTGTAGAATGCCAAATAGAAAATAAGAAATGCGGACAAAAGGCCAAAGATATTTGTTAATTACTAGGTTTCTCACTTAGTAATCGTATGAATAGTAGTATGTGATTAGGACCTAGAAATGTACCCAAGTACGTGACTCTATGTCTAATATCATCACTTCTCTTTTTCCCTTACATCTTCTACTATTGGAATTTTGCGATCTTGATTCTACCTATTTTGGCTTCAATTCACCTTGGAATTTCCTAGTGAATTTCCATGGTCTTGTGTATCCTCACTTAGCTTCTTGAACTTTCTTGGATTTATTATACTCTTGCAGTGACTTAACACCCTTTTCGGTTATCTTTGCCTCTTTTCTACCTATTTTGGCTTTTATTTTCCTTGGCCTTTCCTAGTGAATCGTCATGGTCTTGTGCATCCTCACTTAGGTTCTTGACCTTGCTTGGAATTTTTTTCCTTGTATAGCGCCTTGACACCCTAATTTTGGCTATCTTGGCTTCTTTTCCACCTATTTTGGCTTCAATTTTCCCTTTCCTTTCCTATGGGATCATCATGGTCTTGTGCATCCTTGCTTAGGCTCATAGTCTTGCTTGGATCTATTTACCTCTCTTATTCTTATAACATCTACCTCATGGTTTTTTACACTTTTCAATGTTGTTATTCACCCTTTGGGATAATCATCCATGTTCTATTTATTTGCACCTTTGGGTTTTATGACAATACCTCTTTGTAGCTTCTACCATACTTTTTTGCACTTTTAGTGTTGTTACCCATCATTTAGCTTTAACACTATGACACCTTACCTCTATGATCCTATGAAACAACATCCATCCCATGGGCCCCTAGCTAGGTGATTTATGTCTTATTTTACTGATGATCCTCTAGTGTTTTCTTTCAATTTTTCTTCTCTAGGGTTCCAACAGCATGGATTGTGCATGTATGTGGCAAAACAACCGACACTATCAGGTACACATTTTTGGGTATATTTCATTTCATATAGTCCTTTTTTGACTACCCCATCTTTCGTTATTGTGAAATATGATAATAAACAACTAATTCATATATATACACCTAATTTTTCATGCTTTATATTTTCATACCTGTTACTAACAATTTCTCTTCCATGTTAGAGGTCGACTAATGCATCTATTTATGGGAACGGGTTCCTTAAGGGGCTCATTTTGGGATAGGGGTATGGTTATTCATGTAACCATTTGGTTAGGGATGATACATGGAGAGAGAATGGATTTTGGTCTTATTTATCCACTTCTTTTACTATTATCTTCCTATTTTACTTTGCACCCTTCTAACACCCTGCTTCCACCATGACCATAATATTATTGCATTTATTTTTTTCTTCATGAAAAATTGCACACACCCCTTATCATCTCCCTTTCCTAGCTAATGTCATCTCTGTGGGCGATTGCATTGACACATTTTCAAATTATTGGGCCGACACCTTCACGCGCGGGTGATGGTGTCGATATAAATACCAAAAAGACATTTTCACAAGAATAAATAGCTCATATAAATACAAAAATTCACCATTAGATCTGATCTTTTGTGTCAACTTGTATCTGCTCACTCACTCTTGGATTTCTTGCATCTTGACTCTTAGATTGGATCTTCTTCTTGTTGGAATTGTTTTCTTGCACTCTTGGGTCACCTATAGTGTGTTAGGATAGGATTGTTTCCCCTTATCCATCCAAAATATATTCTCTCTTAGTGCATTTTCCTTTGGGAAATAGATACATCGGAAACTACCCCAACAGATAAGTTATCTAACTCAACTTATTATTTTGCATGATTAGTCTCCTATATTTTCTTATTACTTTATGTTAGCTAAGTATTTTATGCACATGCTATGATAACATATTGTATTCATTTCTTTATCTTACGTCGCATGCTTTAATTCATTTAGCATAGATCTTACATGTTCATCTTGTTATTAATCACCCCTCATATTGTCTATACCTTAATAAGGTTCAATACTATTTTTCGACCTAGGGCATTGGAAACCTTAGGTTGCACTAGTGTAAGGGATACTTCACTTTTGGTATGCAATCTTAGTGGTCCTTGTACCCCCTTTTAATTATATATGTTGTGGGTTTATCTTTGTGTGTTGCTTACTCGTTGTCTTGATAACCTAGTTGAATGGATGATAAGAGTGCATGTTGTTTAGACATGTTTTTTCCTGCCATACATAGACTAGGAGAAATCAATGATATATCCTTTGAATTCAATGTGCATTTCTCTTCTAAATTGTGCACAAAGCATTTGGTAAACCAAAGGGAATCTTCTTATATGCATATATCCCCACTTGGTTTTGAATGCGTTTTAAATTGATCCTCTTTTATGACCTTGATCGATTGAAACTTGAGTAGCCATCAAGCATGGAAAACCTTTCAGCTTCTACTACTGTTTGTAAAATTTGTTCCATATAGAATAGAAGATAATGATCTTTTAGGGAAGCTTTGTTCAAATCTCTGAAATCCACACAGAGTTTGATTTCTCCATTATTATTTCATACCAAAACAAGATTTTCCACCCAAGTAGAGTATTTGATAGGAAATATTATTTTTCCTCAATCATCTTGGATAATTCCTTCCTCATGAGGGGCTCTATCTTGGGATTGTCAAGTATTTTCTTTTGTCGATTGGTTTGACATTAGGGTCAAGGTCATGGGATGTTGAACAATGGTTGGATCAAAACTTATAAGATCTTCATAATCCCATGAGAAGGAATCATTAAATTTTTACATAAGGAGATAAAAGCTTGATTTTCATCTTCAGTGTGTACCTTCCCAAGTAATAGCTCCTCACCTTGTGTAATAGTGATTGGTTAAAAATCTTATTACTTTATTGTTAAGTTCTTTTCCTCTGTTATGAATTCATAATTAGGACTAAAAATATGTTCAAGGGTGACCAATCCTTTAGTCAACTTATTTTTCCTTAGGTGAATGACTTGATCACCATAGCTATCATGTAAATTGGATTGCATCTTTAAATAAAACTCATATTCATTTTGGATGAACTAAACAAGTTGTTCATCACTATCAAATACATGCTAGTTGAATTCATTTTATGGAATTAATGGCCTATCTACCATCTTAATGTGTTGTTGATTTCCTTGGATGAGATCCTAATATGGTAAAAATTGTGACCCAAGGGCTGACATCTAGTTTTCTTCTTTGTTCAATTTTCTTGGCACTACTTGCAGATTGAGAGCATAAGAACTCTCTAAGAAATCCAAAAATATGTGTTTATAATCTTTCAAAAGTTTATTCTTGGTGACACATTTCCCTCTCACTTGGTGGATGACCAATTTTATATCCCCCTAAATCTCCAATACCTTCATTTGTCTACTTTCCCCAATAATTAAACCATGCACCAATGCTTCATACATTGCTACGTTATTAGAACATGAAAAGCGCAACCTATGAACAAGGAATAATTTCTCATCCATTGGGGAAATTAATAAAACACCTACCCCAACTCCATTTCTACTTCTAGAACCATGAAAGAACATTTTCCATAATCTAGAGACATGATCTTCTTATTTAAGTGGTATGGGGAAGGTAAATTATTCTTCGTGAATGCAATAGGTTCTAATTCAAGTTTCCATAGACATATCATAAGGATAAAATTCATAATGCTCATTAGCCCATTCATATAACATGAGTTCAGAAATTTCATGAGGGATGGGCTGCTCTACTAAATCTGAATCATGTTCTGGGTCTTCTTGTATAAAGCTCATCAGACTCAATATGATAGGATAAATAATGGTTCAACTTGTATGGTAAATCTAGTTCCATATCTAGTTCTTAGGAGCATATGAGACCAATATAAAGACAAGTAACCACCCACTTTAGTTATGAAGTCTCTTGATAGGAAAATGGAAAAAAAGGATGTAGTTTAATCATTGATATATCTTGAGGTACAGTTAGACGTTGATAAGCATGAAGGGTTAACTCAAGATCTTTGATCACTCCTAGAATGTTAACAATTGATCCATCAAGTTACAAAATACCTTTAGAAATAGGGTTGTACTTAAGACGGGATATCATTAATTTTCTTAGGAATCACAAAAGTACTAGCCCTTGAGTTAATCATACAATTATGAACCAATTTCTCACCTACTATAAAAACATATAAAAGGGTGGGGTTTTCTTAGGTTAACTTACTTGTTCTTGATTTGCTTGAAAATGGTTGATTGTAGTGTGTTCCTCTTGAATAGTTAGATCAGCTAGAGGAAGTTTTTGAGAGCTTCATGTAGGAGATCTCTTTGTGATGGAATAGCTAGGGCATCCCACATTGTCACATTCATATTTGTCTTCTTCATCTACTCAACAATGTTGAAGGGAATATCACTAGATTTGTGCATTATAGATGGTTTTTTTTTTTCCTTTCTTAATTTTTCTAGTGTTGGGATGGGTGCCTTTCATTGGGAAGCAGCCTCTTTTAGTGGGCTAGGTCTACTAGGAAAATTGGGAACTTACTTTTACTTGAAACCGCCCCCCCAATGTATTTCTCTTTATGAAGAGGATAGTCCGATTTTAAGAAGATACAAGTTGAGTTTCCAACACTCTCATTTTAGACCTTGTATTATCAGCCACATGAGTATGAGGTTTATTAGAGCCTTACACAACTTTATTCATTGAAGAAAACACATCATCTCTAAAGAACATGAGATTAGTCTCAGGGGTAGATTAAGGGGATCCTTGCATATTAGAATTGGTTATTCTAATAAATTTTTCTTTTTGATTGGAATTTTTTTAACCACACAAGGTTAAACTTGTAATCCATATGCACAATTATATTGATTATTTTTTTGAGTGCACAAAAATACCATTTTGTTTCTTGTATCACATTATTTTACACTACAACAAGTGTTTTTCTTTAAATAGCAACAAGAAATGGCTAAGTAAGAGGAAGCTGTTTGAAGAGGAAGGTGCAAATTTTGACCTTGGAATCTATCATTTTTCTGATTTTTCCCATATCTTTGATTTGGATATTGGTTTCTATAGGGATGATAACCTTGATTAAATCCTTGGTTTGAAGATTGTCCTTGATTATAACTGAATAATTTCTATAGGATTGGGCTTGTTGTTTCTCCAAAGATATAACTTTATTTGATAAATTTCTGATCAAGGCCTTCATTTCATCATCATCCTTTTTAATTTAGGATGAATAGGATGTGGAGGAAGTGGGTTGGGAATTTTCTCAGGAATGGAAGAAATGGAAGATTGAGAAACTTGAGGTAATTCAAAGAATAAGAGCATGGGTAATCAAGGGATTATTTTTCCAGCTTGTATGAGATAATTTTTAGCCTTAATGGATATTAGATAGGAATTAGGTAAATAGATAGCACCCATGGATTGTATCATAACAAAAATATTAAAAAATAAGAGCTCTTAAGAAATGAAGAAAAAAACAATGTGGGATTAGTCTTAAGAGAACTGGAATTTTGTCCCATGTCTTCTGAAATCTAAATTTGAAATCAATCATAATCTCACTTAGGGCTCTTTCGATAGTTATAAACTACTCTAATAGATATATTGTTTATTTTCTCCTCAAATTGGTTACATAGAGTTGTGCCAAGTTTGTCCCAATTATGATTGGAAGAAGGTCTCAAGATTCTATACCATTGAACTTCTTTACCCTTAAGTGAAGAAGCAAGAAGTTCAATGACAAAATCATCTTCAATGATTAGATGAGCTAAACACACATAAGAAATATCTTTAATATGATCAGTTGGGGTAGTATGGTTCTCACTAGTGAACAAAGGGATACTCTTAATTACATACAATGGAATATCATGTCACACATTGAGAGATAAGGGAATACCCCCATTAAAGATGAAAATGGGTACATTTCATTGATATGACATGATTAGAATGGGTCTTAGAACCCAGAGGGTAGTATGAAAATCCTACCATGAGGAGGAGTAGAAATAATTCTAGTTAGAGGAGATAGTGATCTCGAATTTCATTCCCTTTTTTTCTTCTCGTTGGTGAAAACTAAATATATTCAAAAGGCTCACTATCTTTTGCACGTTATCTTGATTGTATTCTTCTTATGAAAATGGGCAATTTGACTATTAAAACTAGTAGATATGAACTATGGGAGTCACTATATGTGTTTAAGGATGCCTCCAAATGCTAAAAATACTAAGTACACATCACATTTAGTGAATATGGAACATTAAGGTCCCAATGGGTGTGCCAGAATTGTTGGAGCTCAAATTTGTACCGACACCCGAATCATGAAGATTTGTGAATTTTAAGAAATATGGGATGATCTCGCAATGTGGTTTCTGCAGATTGAGATCAACCTCAAGAGAATGTTGGTTCCTTTACCTATTCCTAATCTTAAACTACTCCTACTACAGGAAATACACCTATCTAATCCTAATTTAGCAATCCAAGGGACTATGAAGAGATGAATATTCATAAAGGGGAAATCCTAAACTAAAGGGGGGATAATAACACAAAGAAAAAGGAGAAAGACACTCTTAATGAGGCAGAGGAAGAAAATAAGAAAAGAGAGGACAAGACTAGAATTCCATAGTCCAAAACAATATTTAAATTTTCATTTTCATGGAGCCAAATAGAAATAAACCCTACAAAGTGTGAAAGCATACATAACACACCTACAATGAATGAATAGGAAAGGAAATGCAAGAAAATATAGCTAGGGTAGAAAATAGCCATAAAACATGAATTTTACTGCAGTAAATAGATGCACAGTCCATTATATTATATGAAGAAGGTAAAAACACATTACAATAGTTCAAATATGAGGCCTGCAACTCAAAATACTTAAGAAATGCTCTGAATGAAACCCTTATATTCATTCTACAATATATAGCTGATGGGAGATAAAAACATAAGAGAAAAGAGAGGTAAATTAAAAAATCTCCTTCGATCACCAAAAACCTACTTTAATTCTATAAAAACAATCATTGGTACACTTACGGGACCATTCCTTCATATCATTTTGCTTGTAAGAGAAGGAAAGAGTGTCATACTTCATCAAGTTATGTGGTTGAGCCGTTTATAACTACATCATTAAATGACTAGAGTGTTTTCATGTTTTTCTCCCACCTAAAATTAACAAAATATACTTTTAATTATTCCAATTAAAGGGATCAAGGAGACATTTCCAACAAGATCAATTTTACGTGATTTGGAGCTCAGAGAGGAAGATATGGCCTTTTAAAAATTTGCATCTCAAGAGAAGTGAGATAGAGTTCTAGAGGCACATGGAAATTTATAATTTATTACGGGGATTACATTCGCATACGTGTGCATCACCCACATGTCCTCCTCTCGATTAGTAATTTACTACCTAATGACCTTCCTTAACTTTCCACAAACACGAAACTTTATTAGATTCAATTCATTATGTGGGTTTTGGGTCCGGGATGCATGTGCATGATACATCACCAAAATCGTGTCATGTGTCCCCTCATTGGCTTGAGATTTTTCTATGTGGTGGGAGCTGATTGATTATGAAGCTGACCCTTTGATTACACCGATCATCCGTGATCTAAGATTACACCTCATGTCTTCGATGTTGACTTCGGCATCGAGGATTGCTTAGCATATTGCATATGGCATTGTTTTGTCATGTAAAATGTTTAGCATGAAAAATTCAAATTTTTTTGTCTTAACAACCTAGCCCATATTCAAAATCCTTCTCCCAATCAATGTAATCCTATCGTCGACCAAATCAATTACTATGTTACCCTCATAATGGCCAGGAGGAATGTGCTAATGTGATTTTCAAGTGTGTTTCATGTGTAGGGGATGTTATTCAAGTTTATTCATGAATATTTGGAGATCCATGAGAAGATAAGTGCTTCCAAAGGCTCTAAAAGGGCTATTTTTGGCCTTTTTGCACTTGGTGAACACCCTCCGGGAATGTACAGGGAAAATTTAAGGCATCTAATAAGTGTGTGGAAGAGTTGAGGAAGTTGTTATGTTGTGGAGCCTACTTCATGTGTGGAAGTGTTTAATATTGTACACTAAAATTACTATACACTATCCTCGAAAACAATTTGGCCTCAAAAAACATGCCACGATACCTCGGGAGACATGCTCTTCTCATATGTGCGGTATTTTGACCCATAGGTTTATGGGGCAATTTTGGCCCATGGTTTTGATACCCACAATATTGTAAAACTACTTAACTAGTTGCCTATTTATGTTATGTTGTGCATATGGTAAGGTTGATGTAACATTGTAGATGTGTGAGTCCAGGAGAGTTTTTGAGCATATCTCCAAATAGATATGGGTATTGTATTGAGAAAAAGAGGTGGCTTGTAATAAAATTTGGGCAATTGATTCTTGGTGGACATATCCCAAATTGGGTGAACCATGTTAAATATTATCTCTATGTTGTGTTCTTTTATTTTCTACGTGATTTTATTTCAGATCTATAATATTTTCTAAATATTAGTTTCTACTATTGTGATTCTATGTGGGATTTTTGTACATATTTTATTCCTTATTTCCTTCTTGTAGTTTAAGAAAGTTCTCAAAGAAAAATCAGGTTTAGGAACTAGTTATGTAATATCGGCCTATTCTTGGCATGGTATAAGGAAATGGAAGTGGTGAAAAATTTACTTGGTTTGTTTTGGACATATTAAGAGCATCAAAAGGATTTAGAAGGTAATCGGATATTCATAGGAAATATTGTGATGCCTACTTTGTGATGGATCATTTAATTTCAAGTTTTAGATGTGAGAAGCACTAGAAACTTTTCTCTCAGGGTAAGGAAAGGTCTCTTTTCTTGAGGGATATTGGTAAGTAAATATTGGACACCATGAGAAGATTTGAAACCTCATTAAAATTAAAATGTGACATATATGAGGCCCCATTCACATATAAGGTGTAATTTCTTCTTTTGATCATCATGAACTTCAAATGGCAATTTCATTCACGCGCACAAGTTTGGGAAGAATTAAAAAGGTCCAAATGAAAATTTAAAAAGGATCATGAAAATGATAGGAATTTTCTCATCATCCCTTTTTGAGTCAAAATCATATAATTTTTTCCCTTGAAAGTCTATTCCTAGCTCCAGTGGTGAGAAAATGGACTTGGATGGCTATTTCGGGTAGTGTTCGGTGAAGGAAAGTATCTATTTTGGGTAAATGTACAAATTTTCACCCTTGATGTCCCTTTTTCCATTTTAATAAGTCAAAGGGGACATGGGGGACACAAAAGTGTGCTCCCCCATCAAAAAATAAGTTGTGTCACTTAAATAAAAACTTGGTGGTTAGAAAGAAGTCTTCCTCTCACTACCCCCTCTCCATGATGTTTTGACCCTTGGAACATTTTTTATGCTCATTTATATTTTTCCCCATGTCTAATGGGACATGAGGGACACAAAAATGTGCCACCACATGAGGATTTCAACTTGTGTCACTTAAATGACAACCTTGGTGGTTAGGCATGTTGTTTTCACCCTCACAAATTCAGTTTTCCATGTCCCCTCTCATGTTGGAATCACCCATGGAATTTTTTTAGGAATATTGTGTCCTCTTGTCCCTTTTCCCCCTGGTTTTTAGGGGTAAAACCATAGTGTTTAGTTTCACTTGGGTTGGGTTGACTGGGTTAAGGAGGGCGAGTTAAAACATGAGTTAACTAGGTTTCAAAAGGGGAAATGAAGGAGGGATGGTATAAAGGTTGTCCTTAGTCATTTTTAATCCATTACTAGTAATTTTAAACAAATATTCACGTGATCCCTTGTTGTTATGCTACTGAAATTTCACCAAAAATCCCTCATGCTCCAAAACACAAATTTGGTCATTTCTCCCAAACCCCTGCTCTCCGATCGCCATGAAATATGAACTGTAGAATCCTTGAAAAAACACCTTTAAGGGGAGTATCTACATGTATGCATTAATTATATCTTCCATTTTCTACATCCATTTGAAATTTTCAGCTAAAAATATCCATTTTTAGATCTACACAAACCTGGCGATTGGAATCCTCTAAAAATTGATGTAAAGGCCTAGAACGCAAAGTATAAACTTCTACAATTGGTTTCGTTTGAATGTGACATCGGGAAGACCAATTTATAGTTTTAGTAAGTATCCATTGAATATCTTAATAATAAAATTAAATCGGAGAAATTTGGGAATTTAAATTGCCTCATTTCATTCCCCTATGTTCGGGACACTCGAAAAGAGGAAGATTGGTGAAACTGCAAAAACTAGACAATCATTATGAACATTCTAAAAATAGTAAATGGATGAAATGATATCAATTATATATCATTCCTTCATGAATTTTCTAATTATCCCGACACTCACATGAATTTTTGGTGTCACCCAGATTTCATCCTGAAATCTGCGACTACCCTATTCGAAAAAATTTCATACTTTTAAAATAATGGGTCATTTTGTGTTTTTATTGCGTGAAAGTTCTTGTATTGCGTCAAGATATTCCCAAAGAGCCATATTAGCCTTTTTGCCAAATACCCAGATGCCCAAAATTGTTATATTCTCATACCGGGATTTGTCTCATGGAAATTTGTATTTAATTATTTTGAGCCCCGTATGAGGCTATTTGCGCTCCATTTTAACTCTGTTATGATCGAACATATCATTATTCCCTTGTACCAGAAGGATGTTAACAAGGAATGAGTTTTGGGCTTTATTTGTAACTTTTGGCAATTTTTCATGTTTTTGTGGTGTCCCGTTTCGTTTTCTGTGAAATTTCTCTAGAACAATTCCTTTGCGGTTTGGCCGATTTTTGGCCTGGAGTAGGTGGAAAACATATACGCACGTTATGCCTGGAGGAAGTCACCATTGGAGGTCTGGTTCACTGGGAAAAAGTGAAGTCGTGCATGGAAAAGCCCCTGCGAGGATGGGTGCATTTTTGGAAAACAAAGGATTTAAGCTACAATGGGAAAAATACAAGCAACGGGAAGGTGGGAATTTTATACCGCCTAGCAGGTACTTTTCCCGTGTTATACAATTCACTTAAGTTGTAGTGGGAAAAATAGAAGCAGCAGGCGAGGTGGGAATTTTATACCCGCCAAAGAAGGTACTTTTTCCCATGTTATAAAATTCACTTAAGTGCGCAAAGTGGGAAAATTAGAGGCAAGAGGTGGCGGGAATTTATTGCTTGCCTCAAGGGTAAAAATTCCCATGGTGAAATAAAATAAAAGTGACTTAAGTGAAATCACGGGATTTTATTATCTGCGCTTTTACAGGTAAATAATCCCATTGTCAAAGTCAAATCACTTAAGTGGATCATGGGATTTCCGGGGCTGCCTTGCAGGGTAAAGAATCCCATTGTCAGAAATTCTTAAAAATAGAATTCTATTATGCAAAAAAGTGCGACCCACCTTGAGTGAATAATAATGCATTAAATAAATATTTTTTAATATTTATTCACCCAATTTTGGCACCTAAGCTTGTGGAAAAGTCAACAAAAGCAAAGGGTAATAAATCAATTGGAAATAGAATTCCAAAATTAAATAAATTTAATTTATTTAATGCAACCCCTTTTGAGAAGGAATTAATACTTTTTAAAGTATTAAATGATTATATTAATTCCTATTTTCAGTGGCTATGGTCAAAGCACACTGTGAAGCTTAAGTGAAGTGAAGTGTGGATGATTAAATTGAATTAATTTAATTGATTGGATGGCTGTCCTTAAACATGCTATATTTAAAAGAGAAGAGCTTGATTTTTAATTAATTAATTGTCTTTAATTGTTAGGGAAATTATTAATTATAGAATTGTGAGGGTTATATAAGCATGGGCAGCCATATGGGTGAATTATTTAATTCACAGGTAAAGAATTGCAGCCAAGAGGAAAAGTGTGCCCCCATTTGAAGAAGGATTTTGCTCAGGCAAGGTGGCAACAAGGCTAAAAGCTTCCAGATTTGGCACATGCTTTGAAGAAGGTTGATCTTTGTCTGCATAATTGTTTGCATAGGTGTTACAGAGCTCTGTATTGTTGAAAGGATTCATGCTCTCTTTATGTGCAAATTAAACACCATTTTTGGGGCAATAGGCTTGAAAAGTGTAGATTTTTATAATTAAAATTCACTATTCATGCTCCGGTGACCATTTTTGGTCGAATAAATTGCAGGAATTCATTACAGGTGCTTTACAAAGGAAAAGGAGCTTTTATCAATGTCCAATACATTGCATATATCCTCCGAATCTGAAGAATTGTCCAGATCTGCACCAGTTTTGAAGAATTCCAGTTAAATAAGAAGAAAAAGAATTGTTCAGACAAAGATAGACAAAGCTATGGCGAAGAAAGATGAAAAAGAAAGCACAACGGAGTCATGCATTGCTTCTAAATTTGTAGATATTGGAGACACGGATCTAGGCTTAGAACCTCTTGCTAAATTGATGGAAAGACTTCACTCATGCGTGCAGATAAAAAGCAGTGGAATTATTCGAGCTGCAGCTTTTCCATCCACAACCCAGTTGCCAGAATTTGTTATGCAGGTGCAGATCCATATCCAGATGCAGATGTAGATGTGGATGCAAATCCATATGTAGATCCAGATCCAGATCTCATAGTTGCAAAAGCTTCCGGCACAAAGGCTTCATCCTCTTGTTTCAAATGCAGCCCGTGAAGAAGTCAGTGCGTGGAAAATTCCTTCCAAGATCTTGTGCATGTGCTCTCATCTTCCAGTTGAAGCCTTCATTGAATTTTCATTCACCCTGAGTGCTTTCCAGAATTTTTAATTGCTCATATGCAATTAAAAATAAGGATGATGAGTTATCTACGGCCAACCTTGCACTGATGCATGTACAACAGAAGAACTGCAAAAGCTTCAAGGATAAAAGAGAAGACAATGCGAAGGCAAAATTTCAGCTTGCTTCCAATTCCAACTGCTTGCAATTCCAGCTTGTTTCCAGATCCAGTTTGAATCAGCTGCATGCAGACATGAAAAAGGACAAAGTCAGCTTTCCTCTTCCTTCTTCTTTCCTCCGACAAAGTAATTGAGCGATCAATTAAATTATACAACTTAAGTGATTGGTTTAAAAGCCATTACTTGAAGAAGTCAACTACTTGGAGATAGGTGGCGGACGTGCAAAATAGAAGGTTCTATTTTTAGTTGCAAATCATACATGTCATGCAAAGAGGAATTCTAGGATGGAGATTGCCCGACTTCCACATGTGCCGTTCAACTAAACACTTCCAACTTGTAATTGCCCCTCTACATTCTATAAGTAGAGGAAGAACCTTCGGGTTAGTAATCAGAATTTGTAAGTAGCAATCCTGTGTTCTAGACTTTGTGTTGAACCCTTGAGAGCAACTTGGAGAAAAGGAATACAAAAGAGCAGGTTTCCGGAGAACTTTGTGTCACGGTGTACTGTGTTTCTTGCTTTGAATCTTAGATCTCTTGATAAACTTTGTGTTATTTTAGATCTAGATCTAGAGTTGCCTTTGTTTTATAATTTTGTGTGTTCATATCTATTAAGTTTCTTCTATGTGCATGCAATTAGCTCTGCTATCTACTAATTGGGATGCACATCTTCCCATTTCTTCTTTGTATTTCCTTTACTTCTTTCTTCTATAAAATACTTCCTTTCTTGAGCAATTTGCTTACTCACGAGAACTTCTTAGTTATGGTTCATGAACTAAGTGGTTAAAGTAAAACCCCGATAGATAATAACACATTTTTATTGACAAATCGACACGGGAGCCTCACTTTGGTTAAATGAGGGAGATTTATCTCATGATCGCCTAGGTTTTATGCTATGCGAGAAAATCTAGCCAACAATTTTTCTCTTAGTTCTCAAGTAAATTCAAGCATTCCCGATGCGGTGGGCATAAAGTGCCTAAATTGGAAACTACAAGTTTTGTCCCAAAAACCATTTCACTTCATCTCACATAGAGTGCATAATCATAAGATGGATGAAATTGATTTTGGTGCCTTTCTCCTTCCCTTACTCCAGTATCGAAGCATTTGGCTTCAATCTTCAATGAACATCTATGCTCTCACGGTGACATGATCGTGATCATGGTGTGTGTGAAAAATGTGCCAAATTCTCCCCATGAGAATAATTGTTCATAAGGATATGGAAATTTCTTAAGAATTGGAAGTATTGTCTCAATGAGGGAAGACATATTTCAATACCTTTGGTGATCTACCTATCAAGTGTTCATCACTCATCTTCTCGATGTGTCCAAACAATGTTGCAAAGGTTCACCATTTCAAGAGTTTTCAAAGGATCTTCATTGGAGTTGATCTCCATCAAGGGTGGAGGCACCTTCATCCATTCTTTGGAGCATATTTTCTCTCCTCTCTTCATTTTTTCTCCTCTTCTCTCCCCCTTTCTAATTCCTCATTGTATGTAATCATGACATTTTGTCCTATTTACTTAAGTGACGATAAAATATTTGTAAAATGTAAAAGTACTCTCTCAAATTATAAGAAAGGTACTTAATTTGTCTCCTATAAGGGAAATTAAAAATTCACAAGTGAGGGGACATGAATAATTATGTGGGCGGTAGATGAAGAGTTACTTTGCAATGTTATAAATTGGAATGGCTTCTCCATTCCAAGCTAGTTTTTAGAGTTTGAAGTTTTGATGTTTTAGCTTTTGCATTGTTATATGTTATTGAGATTCCTATCACCACTACACAAGAAATAGGATCTACATATCTTCCATTTCTTTACTTATGCTTTCCTCTATTCTCTCTCTATTTCCTAGATTTGCAAGAATAGTGATCTTGAACAACCAAGAAAAGGATTTGTACTTTTGAGGAACAAATTAATGGAACTTCATGTCTTTATTTTTTTATCTTATTATTGTCTCCATAAGTTAGATTATTCTAATTGAATAAGGACCCACTCTGGTTGATGTATGTGGATTCTACAAGCCTATCCACAACATTAACCCTCTCTCCTTATTTCTCTTATTCCCTTATAGCTCCCTTCATTGAAAATTCCTCCCTTGTACCTTCATATAAAAAAATTTCCACAAGTTCGGTGGAGAGTTCATGTGTGATCTCGAGCCTAATGGAAACCCACGGTTCTTAGTTAGTTTACATTCAATAATGGGATAATCCCCATACACAAAAGGGGATTATCCCTATGTCCATTGGTGGAAACCCATTTTTACCCAATGATAAATTATTTCTACAAAAAAAATTGGTGACTCCACTAGGGAGAGATCTTCCCTTGTGCACCCATAAAGGTCTCTAAAAATACAAAAAAAAAAAATAGATATTTAAAAATACATTAAAAAACTAAAAATTTAAAATACTAAAAAAACCATCTAAATGTTTAAAATCCTTATTGCAATCCTTTTGAAAAACCTGCACTTTTCAGTTTCTTTCCTTTCTAAGTACTCGAGACAAAATTGTAGAAATAAGGTACACCCAAGATGATCGTGTCATTGACATTATTGATCCAAAAAATTAAGAACAATTGCAAGATGATTTCTAACTTCCCATTGTACAGGAAAGAAGATAAGTTCCTTAAAATCCTCTTGAGGGTCATACTGAAGAACAAGATATAGAAACCCTAGTCCTCATTCCTTTAGAAGAAAAGAGAGATGAAAAATGAGAAGAAGAAAGAGAAGAAGAATAAATGGCAACACAAGCACCTATACCATGGGGACATAAAATTGGTTTGTTGGCTTTGACCGCTCCACTTCATAAACTTCCAAATGAGTCAAGAAATAACTCTCCAAAATTATATGGAGATGGAAAGAAACGACCATATGATCATATCACATATTTCATCACAGATTGTGGAATTCTTGGGGTACAACATGAATATGTTATAGAATGGATATTCATGGAAACATTATAAGATGTCATTGCACATTGGTTTTAGTATTTTCTATCGTGCTCAATTACTTATTTGGATGATATAAAAAATAAGTTTAAAGAAATATTTAGACTGTCAAGATGTTCATGTCCTCCTTTCTCAACTTACTCAGATTAAAAAATAACTGCAAGATTCCATGAGATATTTTGTGGTAAAATTCAATAATTTGATAGAAAAGATTCTGGGTATTTTTCATCCTATTGTAGATAAACTAAAGAGGTGCTTTCGTAAATGCCCAGATTCTTGAAATTAGTTTCATATTATGAAGAATTCAACTAGATGATTTGGACAACACTCAAGAAATTTCCATTGGAGTGGAATATGACCTGATGATATCAAGGAAGATATAAAACCATTCAATGAAGGATAAGATCCAAAGCTCCAAAAATGAGAGAGTTGATCCATTGTTGCAAAATTTCACTAATGATTTTCCAATGTTGAAGAAGAAAGTTACTCAACGAGTATCCCACCCAAACTATAATAGGAATCAGATTATAGGAGCACCCTGAAGGTTTTCTTTGGAAGATCTACTATTCAACACAATATGTGGAACTAAGGAAGATGGAGAATAAATTGTTGAATCAAAAATTGAAGAAGAAGATGAAGATGAATGTGTCAAGATTGGGTATTTTGAATTCACACCAGATGAAAAGATTGAGGAACCTATAAATAGCTACTCATATGCAATTTTCACTCAATCACAAAAGGAAGAAAGAATGATCTTCTTTCATTCGCTCCCCAAACAAATCAATCTGAATCCTCAAATGGTGACTCCAAAAAAAATGGGAATCCTCACAGTCTCTTCGCAAGGTCAGCCTAAAAAGAAGCATCATACTACTTCAGCTAAGAATCCTTCTATCTCTTCGAATAAGCCTCATTCAACTTCCCTTAAAAATAAGTTTTTTATCCTAATAATATACTATAATCCCCTATGTTCCTACCACTTCTTCATCCTTTGATATCATTGACCATTGCAAAAAATCAAACATTCATATTTTTGAGTATGAGTACTTGAAAACCCATCCCAAACAATTTGATAGGCATGTTCAATTTATCGATGGAAGTATTTCAAGCTCATGTTCAAAAATACCACCACAAAAGAAATACTTCATGCCTCTCATTCCACTCCTCTTAATTTTCTCTCTTCCACACCCTCCACATCTAAGAAGGTAGAACCTTTCTATGAAGCCTTGTTTGTTAGGTGGTATAAACCGAAGAATTACATCATTGAATTTGTTACTTACAACAATGTTATTCTTGCAAAATTTAATAAATATATTGGTCTCTCTCTCTATCTCTGGACATGCCCATCGCTATTCCTTGGAAACAAAAGAAGTGACTCTCATTGGATAGACCAAGGATGATCAGTACGATTGAAACATTTTCCTAACAAGAAGATCATGATGATACTTGCTTATTACATAGGCATGCCTTCCTCATATGATATGTTTTTGGGCCAAATATTTTGTTGAGATGTTGGTGGAGATATATGGCTGGATTGGTTGCATTCCACCATTCTGGTCAATGGTAGTCTGAAGAAATTTCTTCCCATCAGGAAAATGAAATACATCGTTTAAAGACTAGATGACCCAACAACGGATATCTTGTGTCAAGATTCAAGGTCTTATAACTATTTCATGAATTTTGAGGAATGTGTTGAGCTTCCCATATTGGTGGAAGAGTATCCAAGAATCAAAAATCTGGTCAAAGAAAATCATGATGACTTGATGGAATCATAATTTGAAATCATGTACTTCCCATGGGATGTGAGCATGAATGTAATTTCTCTACTAGATGTTGATGATGGTCATGAGAGTCTTTACTTACAACAAATCAATCTCAAAGTGATGAGAAAAGCATATCAAGAATAAGGGGTGATGACCAACTTCTTGTCAAGTGAGTTCAATATTTCAAACCATGTTCTCAATGTTTGGCATGAAGTTCCATTCAATGAGTGTGTTTTTGAATATGAAGACTTCTCTTTCTCGTTGGGAGAGGATGATAAGATATGTCGAGAATGAAAATATGTTTCAGCCTCTTGAATCTAAACCTATTCAAGGAGATGATGATTTCATCATGGAAATGGACTCCTTAGTTCTTGGTGGTCAAGGTTGGGAAGATGACACAATATATATTTCAGCTCTAATTTTGTGTTCATTCCCCTTTCATGAATATGGAGACATTCTCAATGAAAAATGGATAAATGAAATGGTGCTTGATCCCAAGGCTGATTTTGTTCAAACTTAAAATCTTCTCAATCAGATAGAATCGATCAACATTCAATCTACTCAAGATAAGGAAGCTCTCATAATGAAAATGAATTTCAAGGTTCAAAATGGCCAAGTTGAACAAGGTGATGGTTTTCATTCTTCACATCCAACCTTGTGCTCATTTTCTTTTCAAGATAATAAAACACTATGCACATCACATCATAATGGGAAGCAGGTCAAGATTGAGCCAATAAGTGTGAAAGAAGACAATTTATAACAACTTGCAAACATGGAACAGGAAAATTATTGTGATATTAATGAATATTTCAAAGCATCTATCGAGAACCAACCCATGGAAGCGGTGATCAAGAAGTAGATAAAAATGAAGAACATATACTTATAAAATTACATAGGCATTGGTATGAAAATGATAATCCAAGTGTGATCAAGGCTCATCTGCACAATGATGGAAAATCAGCAATTGGAATGAACTTGGGAGTCAATGAAAAAATGGAAATAATGTATCAAAGCAACAAAGGAAATGAGATAAATAAATGGGTCACCAGTTGTAATAATAGCCATGAGATATTTCTCAAGAAATTGAGAAAAGGATCATATTTCAATGAGCATGTCAATGGATTTGTGGAAGAAAAATATTTGGTGATAGCCATATACGAGTAAGAACTCAGTTTGAGTTGGTGCTTTAATGAAAGCGGGTTGTCCCCCACATGTACATAGGTGATTTAGGTTGTTTCCCTTTTTTTTTTAGTTTCCCTTATTTATTTTTTCCTTTTTCTTATTGTGTGTGTGTGTTCAATAAAGGAAGTTTCATTGTATGTCTCTGTTGTGACTTTATATAAGCTCAATGGATAAGGCATTGGTCCACGTAGTGTCTTGAGATTCTATATTTCATGCTTGTCATGTCCTCATTATTTTTTATGAATAATAATTCCCTACGTTAGATCTAGTTGTTTTCATGCAAAATATTTAGCATGAAAAATTAATAAAAATATTCATGACAACCTAGCCCACATTCAAAAATCCCTCTCCGGTCAATGTAAACATGTCCTCCGACCAACTCAGTTATTGTGTTACCCTCGTAATGGCCAAGAGGAATGTGATAATTTTACATTCAAGTATGTTTCATGTGAAAGGAATGGTATTCAAGTTTATTCATGAATATTTGGAGATCCATGAGAAGATAAGTTCTTTCAAAGGCTCCTAAAGGGCTACTTTTGGTCTGTATACACTTGGTGAACATCCTTCAGAACATATATACGGAAACGTTAAGGAATCCAATAAGTTTTTGGTAGAGCTATGCAATCATCTAAGGTATTTTAGGAATGTTTTGGAAGAAAAATCAGGTTTATGAACAAGTTATGTAATATTGGGTTATTTTAGCATGGTATAAGGAAATGAAAGTGGTGAAAAAGCTACTTGGCTTGTTCTGGACATATCAAGAGCCTTAGAAATATTTGGAAGGTAAAAATATACTCATTGGAAAGCTCATAATGCATAATTTATTATGGGAGCAGTTCATTTCAAGTTTTGGATGTGATAAGCATTGGTAAAATTGTCGACATGGTAAGGAAAAGTCACTTTTTCATGAGAGAGATTGGTAAAAAAGTATTGGAAACCTCCAGAAGAGTTGAGAACTGACTAAAATTCCAATGTGACATATATGAGGCCCCATTCACATATATTTTCAGTTCTTATTTTTCTCATCATCAACTTCGGTGGCAATTTCTTTCACTGGTGTACATGCTTGGACATAATTGAAAAAGGGCCAAAATGAAAAAAATAGATCCCGAAAATGGTGGGAATTTTCTCATCATCCATTTTGACTCAAAATCATATATTTTTTCCCTTGAAAGCATATTCCTAGCTCCAGTGGTGAGAAAATAAAATTGCATGGTTATTTCGGAGCGCAGTGTTCGATAAAGTGAGGTATCTATTTTGGGTAAATGTGCAAATTTTCACCCTTGATGTTCCTTTTTACCTTTTACTAATTCAAAGGGGACATGGGAGATATTAAATTGTTCTCCCCCATTAAATAATAATTTATTTCACTTAAAGAACAACTTGGTGGTTAGAAAGAAGTTTTCCTCTCACCTAACCTCACCTACCCCCTTTGCATGATGCTTTAACCCTTGGCGCACCTTTTTCATGATCATTTAACTTTTTCCCTATGTATAAGTGGACATTGGGGACACAAAAATGCACTACCACGTGATTATTTCAAATTATGTCACTTTAATGGAAACCTTGGTGGTTAGCAATGTTGTTTTTGCCCTCATAAACTCAGTTTTTACATGTCCCCCTCTCATATTGCCCTAATATATGGAAAAAAAATTAGGATTCAATGTCCCCTTGTCCATTTAGGATTAAATGTCCCCTTGTCCCTTTATCCTATATTTTTATGGAGACAAACCATAGTGTGTGGTTCCACTTTGGTTAGGTTGACCTAGGTTAAGCAGGGTGAGTTAAAACATGACTTAACTAGGTTTCAAAAGGGAAAATAGGAGGGATGATATAAAAGTTGTCCTTAGTCATTTTCATCATTTTTAGTCATTTTAAAATCCTCTTCATGTGATCCCTTTATGTTATGCTGCTGAAATTTCACCAAAAATACCTCATGCTCCAAAACACAAATTTGCTCATTTCTCTCAAACCCCTACTCGATAACCATGGAATATGGAGTGTAGAATCATAGAAAAATTGCATTTAGGGGAGTATCTACATGCCTCCATTGATGATATCTTACATTTTCTACATTCATATGAAATTTTCAGCTAAAAATATCCATTTTTTAGATCTACACAAACCTGGCGATTGGAATCCTCCGAAAATTGAAGCAAAGGCCTATAATGTAAAATAGAAACTTCTACAATTTGTTTCGTTTAAATGTGATACCAAGAAGAAAAATTATATTTTTAGTAAGTATCCATTGGATCTTACTAATAATAGTAGTTCTGAGAAAAATGTGAATTTAGATGCCTCATTTCATTCCCTTATGTTCGGGACACTCGGAAAATGGTAGATTGGTAAAAATGGACAAAACTGGACAAACACGATGAACATGCTAAAAATAGTAAATGGATGAAATGAGCTCAATCATATATCATTACTTCATGAAATATATAATTATATCGACACTCACATGATTATTTCTCTTAATTCTCAAGTAAATTCCCACATTCCCTAATGCAATGAGCATAAAGTGCCTAAATGAGAAACTACCAATTTTATCCCAAAACCATTTCACTTCATCTCACATGGAGTGCATAATTATAATATGGATGGAACTTATTTTTGTCCCTTTCTCCTTCCTTCCCTTACTCTGGTATTGGAATAATTTCACTTCATTCACCATCAGTGCTCTCACAGTGACAAAATCATGATCATGGTTGTGTGAGAAAATGCACAAAATTCTCCCCATGAGAATGAGAGTTCGTAAATATATGACATTGTATCAAGAAGTAGAAATATTTTCTCAATGAGGGAATTCATATTTCAATACTCTTGGTGGTCTACCTATCAAGTGTTCATCACTCCTCTTCTCAGTGTGTCCAAACAATGTTGCAGAGGTTCATCATTTCAAGAGTTTTCAAAGGGGGAAATTTTTCAAAGGATCTTCATCATAGTTGATCTCCATCAAGGAAGAGGCACCTTCATCTATGATTTAGAGCCTCTCCTCTCTTCATTCTTTCTCCTTTTCTCTCCCCTTTCTAATTCCTCATTGTATGTAATCATGACGTTTTGTTCTATTTACTTAAGCAACAATAAAATATTTGTAAAATGTAAAATTACTCTCTCAAAATATAAGAGAGGTAATTAATTTATCTTATCTAAGGGAAATTGAAAAATTACAAGTGAGGGAAGATGAAGATTCGTGTAGGTGGTAGATGAAGAGTTTCTTTACAATGTTAGAAATTGGAATGGCTTCTCCATTCCAAGAGAGTTTTTAAAGTTTGAAGTTTTGAAGTTTTAGCTTTTGGCTAGAAATGTTAGATTGTTATACGTTATTGATCTTTGTATCACCACTACACAATAAATAAGAGTTGCATTTCTTCCCTTTCTTTTCTTATGATTTACTTTATTCTCTCTCTATTTCCTAACTTTTCAAGCATAGTGATTTTGAACAACCAAGAAAAACCTTTGTACTTTTGAGAGACGAATTAATGAAACTTTTTTTCTTTAGTTTTTTATCTCATTTTTGTTTTCATAAGTTAGATTCTACTAATTGAATGTGGACCCATTCTATTTGATGTATGTGGATTCTACAAGCCTACCCATAACATTAACCATCTCTCATTATTTATCGTATTTCCCTATGCCTCCCTTCACTACAAATTCCTCCTTTGTACCTTCATAAAAGTAATTTTCCATAGGTTCAAGTGGAGTGTTCCTACATGATCCCGACCTAACAAAGAACCCACAATTCTTAGTTTACATTCAATAATGGAGCATCCCTATACACTACAAAGAGGGGTTGCCCCATGACCATTGGTGGAAACCCATAATTTACCACACGTAATTATTTCACCAACACATAGAAAATATTCTCGATGTAAGGAAGGTTTGAAGACCCGTAATGAGGAGGTTTTCAGAGCTCTATAGACAATGCAGATTTACATATTACATATAGACTACCTCCCTTTGTGTTAGTTCCAAATGCCTGCGGAGACATTATCGAGAAGAGGGGTTTCAGAAAAAGGTTTCACAATTGTAACTTATTTGAATATGAAATGTGTAAGATAACTCTCCAAGTTTAATAAGGTCTCATCATCGGGGCTCAGGACCCATTTGCACATTTTACATATAAAAATGCAAAAACACAAAAAAGCCAAGGCATTAAAAAGTGTCTAAGTCCAAAATTAGTTTACAAGTTGATAAAATATCTATGAGGGTATTTTATAAAAAGGAATCCAAGAGGAGAAATAATTCCACAACATCAAACAAAGTAGGATATCAAGGTACAATTGGGTATATAGATCAAGCAAGGCCATAAGCCTAAGCAAGGATGAAAGAAGATATTTATGTATCGTGTGAAAGACCCAAAAGGGGATCAATATCCCAAGTGAGGGTAAAAGGTGTTTGTCTACAACCCAAGTGGGGGCAAGATCCCAAGAAAAATTGAGGGCTCGTACAAATAAAGAAAGATGAAATCAATGTACAATAGATAGCTAGCCATGAGGGGGAAAATATCGCAGTGTATCAATGATTATATCATCACCTTGATTCAAGCTATGGATTCTATCATGATTCATGAGGTCCTCAATGACATTTTGTGTAATAATTACTTGTCGATGAACTTTGAACCTTGTGGAAAATAAGGTATCGTAAATTTGGTCCTCCAACCAAGCAAGAATACCACTCCAAATATCCTCTAAAGCCGGGAAAGGATCAAGGTGATGTGAATATCCGTACGTATGTTATGGTATAGTTATTCCAGGGAATATGGTCAGCTCCAAGAATAATTGGGTCCATACTTTCAAGTGTGAGAAGAAGTTTCGAAACGAGATGTTTGTTATGCAAAACCCGACAATCGACATCGATATGCATGTAATGCCCATGATGAAAACAAAAGAAAGGATTTAAAGTGGAACATTGTGTAGTCTTTTTATCTTGGTCATGCTTGACCTTAGCTTCAAGCTTCTTCATGTGGCGTCGATAGGCTCTACAATCAAAACCATCATTCCCTAGAGCCTCATTCCAAGTGCAATATGGCTTGTCCACAAAATATTGAGGAGAAATGAGGGTAAGAGGTAAGGAAGGATGTGAAGTACTAATGATATTTGATGAGGAGGGAACTTAATGGGTGGTGATGGTGTTGATGGATCCATTTATGTCTCATTCATAGAGGCATGGTAGATAGGTTCATCATCGATATGATCAACAACTTCGTAGTCAAAATTAACAACATATGTCATTGTAAGTGAAAATGGGTTGAATGATAATATGGTAGAGTCGTGATGGGGTGATGGGTCGAGTGGAGTGATCTAGGGCTCGGGAATTGATTAGTTAAAAGAAGGATATGTCATGGGTTGAATGATAATATGGTAGAGTCGTGATGGGGTGATGGGTTAGTGGAGTGATCGGGGCTCAAGAATTGGTCGCTTAAAAGAAGGATTAAAGACGTATATAATCTTTTTTCAAGAGGATGACATTCACGTGATGATTGAACTTGGAGCGAAGGGCTTCTTGATAACGTAAGACTTCCTGATCATGAATCGGGTATAATTATCCATATGGGGATCATCTAAAGTGTAACCATCATAATAATATAATATGGAAGCATACACCATCAAAAAATAAACTATGGTATCAAGTTGAACCACATGCTCTAGTGGGGGTTGCAGTAACGTACATGAGATGACAATAGAATCGAAGGATCCTACTTGTAAGGCTGCAAAGGATGAGACATATGGTATGTGATAAGCTCAAGACGATCAAAAGTATTAATTCTAAGTGTGACCTCATCAGGCTTAATGTCATCCGATTCGAATATTAGAAGGTATGCACCTAGCCAATTCGGGATGTTCATCATTGCTATGAAGAGAATCTATAGGATAGTTAAAATGTTTGTACTTTTGAAAGGGGGTCGGAAAAAATCATTAAGAGAGGGGATCTTGTATGTCCACTTTTTCGAAGCACATCATAGTTCTAAGGGTTATTGTCCCCCGAATATTATAGATATCTCCTTAGTGAGAAAACTTCACACTGTGACACACAGAAGAAGAAATGACACATATACTATGAATCTAAGGCCACCTTTGGATAATATTATCATATACAGGAAAATTAAATACCATGACTTTGACACGAGATAGTCCCACGGGGATGGTGATGGGTAGCCAAATACACCCCATATGAGGCATCTATCAGAGGTCATATCCTTGACAAGTGGTTTGCATGGATTTTAAATTATCAATAGAATAACCAATAGCCTTAATAAATTATAATGATGCCACACACACATACCTACTTCTTCATTAATGAGGGAACACTCAACTTGACCGGAGTGTGACCAATCTGAACTGAAATGAAGAGAGGCAGGTCATCTATGCAAAGCAAGAGCTCCGAGAATCATGGAAGTTGTAGGAAAGCGAATGCAAGAACGAGCAGTATACATGGCAAGATCAATAAAAACGTAGAGTTCCTCACATTGACATTGGATGCTTTCCTTTGTACCATACGGTGTGGGACTCTACCCCAAAGAGGGAGAAAATAGAATGGGCATATCAAATAGCGGAGTCATGAGACACTCAAAATGGTAAGGTGATATATACATGAGCTCTAAGAAGGGGATTAGGTTGGGAATTTGGGCTAGTGCTTCAAGAGGATCCCACTCAATGTGATTGGACTATGTATTAGGTTGAGAGTGCTAGGAATCCTTACAAATGGAGCCAAAAGAAGTGGGGTTGATTAAGGAAACTCTTGAAAATATTTTCTACTTGGCTCATATACCATCGGTCCCGCAAGTTTCATTTTCACAGGTCCGATGGTGTCTCGTGGCTAGAGAAATGGATTCGAGACACCATCAGCCCTATAGAATGTATTCTATGGGGATGATGGCATCCGAAGGAGGCATATTTTTACTTGAGCAGCTTGATTCTAAGGAATAGAGGGATATATGACCATGTGAGTTTAAGGCTAAGGTTCTATAGGATATTCTAGTTCTACATAAGTTATAACACATTTACATTGTTAATTACAATCATGATTTTGGGAGGATATTTCATGTCAACCACATTGGTTGTAGCATTTTCTTGATTCTTAAAAATTTTAGTGAAACCATGATTAGGCATAGGAATATGGAATATTTTTGGCTTTTCCTTAGCTTGGTTTATAACTTCATGATGATCCTTTTTTTGATCCGTATCATGAAATTTGAATGTTTTGGTCTAACACTCGTGATTAATGACATCACAATTTAATTTACAGCCTAAGAATATGGTGATTTCATCCATTCATGGTACATGAAAATTTTCATGGGAGTTAGCCCATATAACATGCAACCAACATAAATTACTCTCATCATGCCAATGAGGAACAGGTCGAGATAGATCCAATATCATGGTAAACAACTTAGGTAAACAATGTTTCAACTCTTCTTATTCAATGGTTGATTATAGTTAGGTTGATTCTTATTATTAGTTGGTTGTTGGTCAATGTTAAAAACACTCCTATTTAAAGAAGCAATAAGATGAATAGTATATGAGACTCCTTCATATTTTGTGTTCTTATTCTTAGAACAGTGAAGGATTTGGACTTGTTTGCTAGATTGCACCTTATGAGGAGATTTCTCTTATTCCCTCATGAGATATTATTTCATTTTTTCTTCGTGAAGGATTCTTCTAGGGAATTAGGAGAAAAAGACATCACCTTTTATTGAAGGTGAGGCTTAAGGGCTCGTAAGAAAATTTGGAAGAGGATACAATTAGGAATGATATGTTTTGCTTACGTAGATAGGGTTTTTATGTAGGAGCATCATCAAGAGGTCATCCAAATTCTAATTACATAACTATGAGGTCAATTTGAGTGTTTTAGAGTATGATAAGTCATGTGGGAGTGAGTCTTAGGTGTTCATGAGTTTGAAATTTCAAAAGGGTGTTTCCCTCCAAAAATGTGATTCAAATTATAAAACATGTACATAAGCCAACATGGGCTTGTCAAGGTATTGAAAAGGGTGATTTGGGTCTTAGGATTCGTTCATGAGTCTTTAAGAACAAGTGTGAGTTGTGAGATGACAAAAAGTAATGTAAAAGACATTCATGTTGATGTATGGACATAGGGGAAGTTGAAATTTTGGTTAGGTTTCAAAGAAGAGTTACAATAAAGAGGAAGAATTCAAATGAAAAATTTATATGAAGGAGGAGGTGAGTGCATTAAACCTTCTGAGGAATGTAAGGGAGTGAAGGAATAAAGAAAAATCCTTGGGATTCTGAGGAGATGAAGAATTAAAGACTATGAAATTTTGTAAGAAACATATAGTTGTGCGTATATGAGACTTTGTTGTTTTGATATATTGTTTTCTTCAATTGAATATTATTTTAATTATATGGACTAATTATTTATTCTTTTATGAGATTGCATGAATGGCCTGTGAGATTCATCTTACAAGGTTTCTAGTGGTTAATGCTAGAGTTTCCCTAGTTTTTGTTAAGTATGAAGAAGCTACATACTATGTATGGTATGCTTGATTGTAATAAACTCTTGAAAAGGCACATGTGTGAGATTTATGATTGACTCCCTCAATAAAATTTGAGTAATATGTTTTCCAATGAGAACATCAAGTTAATATGATATGTTTTTCTTGAATGCATGTATTGAAATCTTGTTAACCCTCATATATAATTTACACAAGACAAATAAGAAGGAACAAGTAAGAGTTCAAAGGTTCAAATTCATAGATTGATGTCTTGGTAAGAAAACCTCTTCCATGTCATTAAAACAAATCTTTGTGCAAAATTTAGGTCTTTGAATCAAATATTAGAAAAATATATACCAAATGTTGTTCTTCTTAGGCTAGACATAGACACGGTTAAGATTTTAGAAAAAAATGTGCATTAGAAACCTCTAGAAGCGGAGTTTTGCTTTGAAAATTGGAAGAAACAATGGCGGACATGTTCTTTACCTATTGGAGAAGAAATTTTTAACTTTCATTGGTTAAAAATGGAGATATTCTTGGCATCCCCTACTAGGAAAAATTACATGGTTTAGAGGGCTAATTGAGAGTGCCCATTAACAAAGTAAGTAGGTAAAAACTTAGAACCCAGTCATAAAAATTTCCATACATGATGAAGGCTTAAATGGGTGACCATAAATGTGGGTTTTGTGTCTTTAAAATTATTGAAAGGAGAAATATTAAGGAAAGTAAACTAAGACAAGGCTAGTGGAGATCTTAAGAGTAAAGAAGAGAAAAGTGTGATAGAGAGAGAGAAGGAGTTGGCTTCTAAGATTTTTCACAAACCTTATTAATTCTAAATGGTGTTTTAATGATTTTTACTTCTTTATGGGTACCTTTAGAATCATCTAACCATGAACCATGCAAGCTAGAAGTTCTTGAGAACAAGAAGGGGCGGTTTTGGAAAAGTTTATTGAAAGATTGATATTTTGAGGTTTTGTATCATATCATTTATTTTCCTAATGTTGATTGAAGTGGTGGAATAGGTAATGAAGGTTGAAGAGTTCAATAAGGTTTAAAAGGAAAAAAAAAATTTGCAATTGCCGGGAACTAGAGAAGTGAGACAAAGAGTAAGTTGCGGAAAGGTAAGTGTTTATGGAATCTTCATGAAATGATATGACTTTGGGAGTTTCAAGGACATTGTATGAGAATGAGAGGATATGTTATAGTTCTTATAAGACACCTATAGTGAAATTTGATCAAAATTTGTAGTTTAAGCCATTTAGGAAATTGATAAGATCCTCACTTTGCAAAGAGTGGAGTAGGTGGTTGATTGAAACCTATTGATTTGTTTAATGCATGGTTGATTTCTAATCCTCTTTGCATCATTTTGGTATCATAGCTTGAGTCAGTTAATGATATTTTAATGAATGATTTTGTGGCTAATAACAGGTGTGTGGTGGAAAACGAATGGTTGAAGTGAAAGTGGCTAAGAAGAAGTGAAGTGAAAAAGGTTGACAAGAAGAAGAATGAGGAAAATAGCCATATAGAGCTCTTGAAACCAGTCCAAGGACGTGGATACATAGTGCCCAAGTGGATGAACTAGTCAATAGCATAGAAATAAGAAGACAAACTCAAGTCAACAAATGAAAGAGCAAGTGAACAAATACAGATAAGAGAGAGGAAAAATACTCCTTGAAGGTACAAGCCAAGCACAAAGAGACAAGAATGGTATGAAAAAGAAAGGAAACTAGTGTGGAGTAGGTAAAAGAGAATGAAGTGAAGAAATAACACTATGAACTTAGAGAGAACCATCTAATTTTAGAGGATAAACAAGAAAAGCATGCAAAAAGTGAATACATGGTAAGTAATATTGATGAATTATTTCTTGATATTGATGATGATGTGAGTGAATTCCTTGAAATTTTACAAAATGACTTCAATTTTGCATTTGAGAATGATAAGCATGGTGATGAGAAAGGCTATAATGAAGTTTTTATTGATGATATAAATTATATCTTGCAAATTTTGTTAGATGAGATGGATGAAGATGAAAAGAGTGTAGGTGTAGCTAAGAATGTAGTGGTTTATTGGGCACAAGATGATCAAAATGGAAGAAAATATCAAGGAGGTACAGCCGTGGAAAAACTAGGTATGATAATGAACATGAGAAAGAAAACAATGGGGTATGATAATGGAAAGGAGAATGATGAAAATAGGCTGGTTATAAACTACACATGGATGGAGAATGTGTTAGAAGATGAAGAACAATGTATTTTTGTTATTGTAATGTCTATGAATACAGGTACAAAGAGAGAAGGCATGAAGATAATACATATAAAGATGAAGATCAAGAATCAAAGGATAAATGTCAAAGAAAATGGAAGAATAAAGAGTAGATTATGGGACCCAGGTGTTTATTGGGAAACTAAGGACAATGGGAGCAAGGAAAGAAGACCAAGAACATGCAAATAAGATGAAGACTTAATCAAGTTTTATGAAGAATTCTCTCCACCTTGGGCGTATGATGCAAGAGCATCATCAAGAGGTCATCCAAATGAAAATTACATAATCATGAGGTCAATTTGAGTGTTTCATTGTATGATAAGTAATGTGGGAGTGAGTCTTAGGTGTTCATGAGTTTGAAATTTCAAAAGGGTGTTTCCCTCCTAAATGTGATTTAAATTATAAACCATACACATAATCCAACATGGGCTTGGAAAGGTATAGAAAAGGATGAGTTATGCCTTTAGATTTTATTGTGATTCTTTAAGAACATGTGTAGGTTGTGAGATGACAAAAATTAATGTAAAATACATTCATGTTGATGTATGGACATAGGGAAGTTAAAAGGTTGGTTAGGTTTCAAAGAAGAGTTACAGTAAAGAGGAAGAATTGGAATGAGGAATTTATTTGGAGGTGAGTGCATGACACCTTATGAGGAAGGTAGGGGAGCAAGGGTAGAAAGAAAATTCCTTGAGGTTCGAGGAGATGAAGAATTGAATATTGTGAAATTTTGTAAGAAGCATATAGTTGTGTGTATATGAGACTTTGTTGCTTTGATGTATTTTGTTCTTCAATTGAATATTGTTTTGATTTTATGGAGTAAGTATTGATTCTTCTATGAGATTGCATGAAGGGCTTGCGAGAGTCATCTTATAAGTTTTCTAGTGCTTAATGTTAGAGTTGCCCTCTTTTTGGTTAAGTATAAGAAGAAAAATATTTTGTAAGGTATGCTTGACTGTAATAAACTCTTAGAAAGGCATATGTGTGAGCTTTATGATTGATTCCCTCAAGAAAATATGAGTAGCATGCTTTCCAATGAGAACATCAAGTGAAGATGATCTATTTTCTCTAATTCATGTATTGGTAATAAAAACTCGTGCATGTCATTGCAACAGAATTTTGTGTAAAATTTAGGGATTTGAATCGAAAATTAGAAAAATATATACCAAAAATTGTTCTTCTCGGGCTAGACGTAGACCCAGTTAGGATTTTAGAAGAAAATGTGTGTCAAAAACCTCTAGAAGTGGAGTTTTGCTTTGAAAATTGGAATAAACAATGGTGGACATGTCCTTTACCTATTGGAGAAGAAATTTTGAACTTTAATTGGTTAAAAATGAAATATGCTTGACAATCACTACTAAGATAGAGCACATAGTTTAGAGGGCTAACCGAGAGTGCCCATTAACAAAGAAAGCTGGTCAAAAACTTAAAACCTAGTCATGAAACTTTACATGCATGATGAAGGTTTAAATGGGTTCCCATAAATGTGGGGTTTTTGTCTTGAAGCTTCTTTCAAGGAGAAATATGAAGGAAAGTAGACTAAGACAGGGCTAGTGGAGGTCTTGAGAGAAAAGAAGAGAAAAGTGTGATAGAGAGAGAGAGAGAGAAGAGGAGTAGGTTTATAAGATATTTCACACACCTTATTGATTCTAAAGGATGTTTGAATGAGTTTTTCACTTCTTAATGGTACATCTAGAATCATCTAAGCATGAACCATGTAAGCTACTAGTTCTTGAGACCAATAAGGGGCGGTTTTGGACAAGTTTAGTAAAATATATATCTTTTGAGGTTTTGTATCATCTCATTGATTGTCCTAACATTGATTGAATTGGTAGAACAATGCATGAAGGTTGAAGAGTTCAATAAGGCTTAAATGGTAAAAATTTTCTTGAAGTTTCCAAGAACTAGAGAAGTGAGACAGAGAGCAAGTTGAGGAAAGGTAAGTATTTGTGGAATCCTTTATGAAATGAGATGACTTTGGGAGTTGAAAGGACATCGTATGAGAATGCATGGATAGGGTATAGTAATTATAATTCACCTATACTTAAGTTTGATCAAAAAATTTAGTTTAAGCCATTTTAGGCAATTGAAAATATCCTCACTTTGTAGAGAGTGGAGTAGGTGGTTAATTGAAACCTCTTGATTTTTGAATGCATGGTTGATTGCTATTCCTCTCTACATCATTTTCTAATGCTTGATAAGATATTACACTAATTGATTTTTTAATTTTTGGCAATTGATGAAAGCATTGATATTATTCTCAGGTAGATCATGATATTGAAATTCATTCACTACGGATGTTACTAGGGACTCGAGCTCAACTATGGAACTAAAAAGTAAGGTATGATACTAATCCAAATAATCTCTAGTGATATTTTTAGCTAGGAGTTTGGTGGTAGTGTATGAATTGTTTATGATCCATTCCTTGTAAATATTACCAAAGGCCTTGATAAGGAGGGTGGGATCAATAGACCCGTCGTAAGAGATAGAAGGAGCAATGCCAGCAATATCCATGTTAACAATGTAAGGTGTTAAAGTCTCTTGTTGGACCACTCTTATGAATTTATTCTTGATAGGGGTTGGGGGAGTTGCAACCCATTAGGCCCATTTGGAAAAGGAGGCGGGTGGTTCCCTAAGGGCCTGCTAGATGACGGTTGACTAACTGAGCCATGTTGGCTTGCATTTGAAGGATTTGAATGGCAGTAGTAAATTTTTGTTGAATCATTATCAATAAGCTATAGAATGATATGGGTAGGGTTATAATTATAGACATTTTTATATGAACCTACTTCAAGAACTTTATCTTTTTCCTCCCTATGGTCAATTTATTTAAAAACAAATTCAATAATATGCTTTCTAAGCATTTCTTATGATTCATTTTTATATTGGGGAAACTAAGATAGAAAATTCTAAATCTCGGGAAGATGATTGGGAGTATCATCATTTTTGTATTCTTATTCATCATCCTCAAGTGGGCCATTGCGGTGGGTAGAAGGATTCTTTCAAGGTTCTCATATGATGTAACAATCCATGAGAAAAGGAAATTCAGCTTCGGGATGATAGGTTTCGTAGATTGACTACACAACAGAGTCAAGGGACCCTAGTCCCATATAATCCATGATGAAGTGGTGATTTGGCTAAGAAGAGGTCCAGAAATGAAGGCTACGAGAAAAAATTGGACTGCGCATGAAAGTTTACATAGGGGTGACAACATCTTGAAGAAAGTATAGGAAAACATAAGGGATCTTCCATGGGAAGGTCTCGCATAAAGGCTGATGTCATTCAAAAATGAGAAAATTAGAACATGTAATATCACCCCTAGGAGATAGTTTTGGAGATGACATATTTTTGATATTTTATGGATCTTTGGATGCTTAGATGAGGTCAAATTTGGAGATGTGTGCTTTTAATGAGTTTTGATCGATCAAAAGGTCTGTAGGATTCACATCAGTTCACTCAGAGATGTATGACATGCCAAAATATTTGTTAATGTCTTGCACTCCTAAATCATACATTCTAAAAGGGTATCGAGGAAACGAGTGAGAGACACACATGAACCTGGAACACAATGAGATATATTTAAAAGGGCTATAGTGAGAGTTATGGTCACATATCTAGATGGCGAAATCCATACACTAGGTCAACCTAGGGTTTCCAAGGTGCATGGTCAAGATAGAGGAGAGAACCCTACTAATATATCGGTGATTGGGTGAGGAGAGGTATGGATCAATGATAGATAAGGAAAGCATGCACAATATGACTGAAATGAAAGTAAAGAGAAGCTAAGGAGCTAATCATGAATAAGAGTACTATGCTAACTAGTATCAAGACACATATAACACTAAGCTAACATAGCATAATGAGGGAAGGAAATGAACTAATCTATGCAAAATGAAAAAGAGGCTTAGAGCACTCACATATACCTGTAAGGTGGTCGGTGACGCATCTATCTCTCTAGATAAGTAGCACAGCGAGAGAGAATCACTATTAGGTGGAGAAGGTAAATACCATTCATGTCATAGACTCACTATAGATGACCCAATAATGAAAGCAATTGAACCAAAAAGAAGAGTTTCCAAACCAATCCAATAAAAGTGTAAGATGAACCAAAAGTTGAGAAATTAGATGCAAATATGGTGAAAAATAGCAGAGCATATGGAAGTTTGTATGATTTTGGTTTCCTTTCTTATCAATGTAAAATGTTATGTGTATATATATACCTGACACAATCGCTTGCAGGCACACTGGGTGCTTGTCTTTGGCCGCCAGTGATGATAAAATGTAATGCATAGTGGAAATAGGTGTCGTGGAATGACCAAGTGGATGAACAAGTTTCAAGATGGTGAAATACAAGAAAAATGGCATGAGTGTAATCTATATGATACCTTAATGGACAAAGAAAACTAAGTTCATGACCAAATAGTGACACTCTCTCCATGAAATACTAGTAACCCATAATAGTTACGTGAATAAACATTTCCTATCTCATCAATCGACTTAAGGAACCCACTCAATAAATAGAAGCATCGGTGACACTTATTTTCACAAACAAATTGTTAGTAACATGTATGAAAGTTGAAAAGTGAAAAATTAGGTGTATATACACCCCATATTAAGAGTGATAATAGTTACTTGATATATATCACACCAATTTCAATATTAGTAAATAGATATCAATAGAAATGTGTGTTATGTATATGATGGCATCAAGCATGTAATATCACATATAACATCAATTGTAGTCAAGTAGTTCCATAGTAATAACATATAAGCATGTGCAAGTGAAAATAATCATAGTGAATAGGTAATTAGTAATCATCATGAATGAAGCACACAATCTATACATGACTTAAAAATTGACATGGAAATTTGAAAAGATAATCATTTAACACAACTGACATATAACATGACTCAAGAAATCATTTGAAACACAAAACATAACATGAAAAATCATGAAAAGATCACTAGAAACACACATCAATAAAAAGTAGTGTAAGAATCAATGAAACAAACATCAACAAGTAAGAAAGGAATAATCAATGTTATTACCACTAAGAAATCAATGTCATCACCATGTATATAAAAGTATGTTTTCCACATTAGTAAAAACTCTAAATATATAATAAAGTACATGTCATGTTAAAAATCTACTTGTCTTACTATAATCAACATAATAGCATAGGAAGATAAAACCTAAAACATGTACTTATGATACTCCAAGTGTAAATAGGTTTCCCTTAGTGTGATTAATGTCAATCATCTATGTGTCCATTTTCATATGCAGTATGTATGTCTTGCATATAACTCGAGTATACCATGAAAATAATATGCATAGAATGTAAATGTAAATCACTATGTAATATGATAAACGACATCAAGTAATAATTTGTACCATCAAAGTAAGAAATCGAAAGGTGCATGTTTTGATTTTTTTAATATTTTAGGAACAATAAAAAAAATTCATGCAATAGATAAGAAATATATATAGAAAACAAATCAAGTCAGAAAAATTGAATACAATATAAGAGGTAAATCAAGCAATGAAGGTGTAGACACAAAATCATTCACTTTAGACATTATTTAGTCCTGGTATCATACTACTATTTAGAAGGTTTTTTGAAGAAAGCAATAATTAACCCTAGTATTTTTGCCATTTTCCTTTATTTCTTTTAATCATTTCTAACCTCTTAAACCCACATGCCTAGTCGGGTTTTAATCATCTTCCATCATTTTATCTTTGAATGGGCCACCCAGATCGGTGTTGGGGTTTCCATGGGCACCTTGGTCCCACCAAGGGTGCCCCGATCCTTTTTGAAATTTCCCGCCACCTTTTGGGTGCTTTCTACCCATTGTATCTTCTAATATTTTTAGTGTTCGGCCATTTCGTGGTTAATTACGAAATTAGATCAAGAGAAAAATATAAATATAAAGTTGTGAGACCATAATGAGGGACTAAGCACTAGTCACTACTACCATCCATCTAGAGTTACATCCATTTGGCGATCATTTTCATCTATTAGCTCCATCACAAGGACAACGTTGTTTCATCTGCATCACACAAGCATAGGGGGATTCTATTCTATTCCATGCACACATTCTATTACATTTTCTACATCTAGTTATTTCTCGCTACTTCACAAAGTGTGACTCACACAAGAGCACCTAGGTAAAATGATGCACACACACACTAGAACTACATTTAGGTCCAAAATGTAGTGTAATGCTCAGTTAGTAAGCCCATTGTTGTGGCAGTTGAGGTTAGTCTGACCCATTCATTTACATTCTTCATTTTTATGGTTTTGATACTTCTTTTTGGTCTTTTGAAATTCTTCTATACATCTTGGATTATCAATAACATCTAATGCGGTGTAGTGAATCTAATGCGACAATCAGTGAGGGTTTCTAACCACCTATCGGACCTATGAAACTCAATTTCAGACCTTTTACATAGACCAGGTGCCCAATCTGTAGACTAGAGTGCCCATAGGTGCCCCAGTCCTTCTCTATGCACCCCAGTCTAGCTAATCATCCCATATCCGTCCTTTTTGGAACCTCTACACATTCGTTTCCGATCCCTGTTCCTCAAGTCATTTTTGTGACACATTTCAGATCTACCTCTCGAATCAGCTAAGTCTTTTCCTTGTTCTTCTTTCATATTAGGGTTTCTACTTTCATTAGATTAGTTGCTTGTGTCATTTTCCATACTTGTTTATTGCATTCATTCACTGTATTTACATGTCATTCTTAATCGATTAACTACACAGCTTTCTATTTTTAGTTAATCATTTTGGTGAGCCCAACTCGATCATTCACACTTCTAGATTCTTCATTCATTATTTTTCATCCTGAGGTTTAGTCATCATGAGTATCTTAATCAAAGATTATTTTCTTGCGAATCCTTATTTACTACATAAAGTCCAACATTTTCTTTCTACTACTCGCATTCGTGTTGACATGCATCCATACTTGGTTTATCAAGCCTTTGTTGATGCTTTCTCTTCACACATAGTATTCAAGTCTAACCTTCTTGCCAATGTTCATACTTTTGATAATGACTCGCCTTTACATATCATATGTCGTATTCATAATGTAGTTGTTAAGCGCACTTTGATTGATAATGGATTTGAACTTAAATTGTGTCCTATGTCATTCCTTGAAGCTTTAGGTCTTTCGCTCATGACGTTAGTCCCTCTAGTGTTTCACTGCATGCTTATGATGGTTCTTTCCATCCATGTTTCGTCACATTACATTTCCTATCACTGTTGGTCCTAAGATTGTCCACACTTGTCTTTTTCATTGTTGATTTCCCAGTTTCCTACAATTGTCTACTTGGTAGGCCATGGCTTCATGTCATGAAATTTGTCGCCTCCACTGTCCATAATTGTGTAAATTCTTACATGAGAGCATTGAGTACACCATTTTCGTGACCACGATCCATTCCAAAGATTATGATATGGCTCCTAATACTAGTCTTCCTATTCCATACACAGATATTATAGATGAGCCCAAAACTATTGAAGGACCACCTCGCTTACCACCACTAGATAGTACTATTTGTGTGATAGATGTAATTATTTCTATGCCACCGCTACTACTACCATCATTGTGATTCCTTATTAGGGGCATGTCCAGTCTATGGACGTCACTCTATCACCTACACCTTCACATGTACCACCTACATTAGCATGCCCACCATTCACTTACACCCTCTTCATGAATGAATCATATTGGGAACATATTCCATTTGATCCTACTTGTGATGTTACTATCTATTCACATGAGGGTCTAGCTCAACTTGGTTTTGCTTTCGAGGACCTTTATCCTCCTACTCATGACCCTCATCTATATTATGGCTTCATCACTATTACCGTTGCTTATGGTCTACGTGTCTTTCATCTTACGATCTATCTATTGCACACTTCATGCTCTTCTCCACTCACATTAGGAGAGTCTTGGCTTACTTATATAGGGGCACATTAGATCCTGATCATATTGATATTTCATTTCCTATGCCCTTCATCACATATTCATTTGCAATAGTTCCTTTCTTGGCTATACGTAAAATCTCACTCGTTGGTATGTGCACAGTTGTCCACTTCCCCATTTACTTATGAGTAATATGTCCTTGGTATGTATAAATTATGATTTAATGGATCATCAAAGCGATCAACCGTAAACTATTGCTTATCAAGTCACCAATGCTTATCCATTCGACTTTGATCTTGAAAGCGATGATCTTCTAGATGACATCACATGATTTGCATTCTTCATCCTCTATACTGGGGGCATAACATCTCACACATCCCCCCATCACATTAGCATTAGCACATCTCTCATTTTTTCATTATCATTCATTCACATCCTTACATAGTACTACATTACGCTCCTAGCACTCATGCATACCTCATCTTAGCATCATCTCATCTTGCATAGTCATACATATGTTATCACATCGACCATTACCCGATGACACACTCTTGTGCTTCGCTTCACACTTGACTGTTGAGTGATTACTACACATTAACCCCACACATCACATCTTACATCATGCATTCTACATTTACTCCATATCATTTCAATCTTTGCACATCTATACATCATACATCATACTAGTCTTCATCATACTAATCTAGCCTTACATCCGACATACTATACACCCTTAGGCACACTACACATATTGCATTCAATATTATACACTACATAAACATCACATAGTCATTTATCATCTCCATTACATATACTTCATTGTCTTCTACATGTTGCACTCATTACCCTATGACGCAGCTTTTTTAGTTCCTTGTTCCATACTTGACTTCCAAGGGTTTACAAACCAAATGAACCTTATCACACTTACACATGTCTCATTTTGACCTTCTATCATACGACATTCCTAGGTTAGTGACATACATTATAAGTTAAATGGTCACCTACTTTATCATCTTGTAGTGGTAAACACTTTAGGCTACATCACCACTCCCTTTTTTCATCATGTAGTGGTATATGCTCTTACACTACATCATCACTCCTACGCTCATCTTCTCTATATATACGCTTCAGCTATAAGGGTCACACACACATCATCTCTAGGTGGCATATCATCACAACACATATATACAACTCATCATAGTGCATTAGACACAATACACACCTCGACCATTTCCGATGAATCACTCTCATTTATGGTTCATTCTTGACTGCTGAGGGGGAAAACTAAATGAACCTCACTACATGTATTTCCATTCACTCAAGGGGCACGTGGTTCCTACCATCTATCTTGCATTCTATTTCATCCAAGGAAAATTTTGAGGAACCCATATCAAAACAAACTTATAGAAATCATGGTGAATATGGTTGGAACCAGATTCACTGGGTTGGTAAATTATCTAAAATCAGCGTCATGGCATTGGTGAAATATAATATTAGTTTAAAGGAAATTGTAGATGGAGTGGCGAATGAAGGATAATCAATTGTCACAAATGATATTTCTTGCATAAAATGCATTTTAATTCCAAATGGAGGTCTACCACATGTTCCCCGACTATCACTCTGCCTCACCTAACCGCGGACTTGAAAATTTATTGAATTGGTTCATTCTATAGGCTTTGATTCCACATAATGCCTTTTCCTTGAGTATGCCTAGAATCCAATTCATGGTTTTGGGGCTCCTTTTACATACCTTTACACTCATATTCCTTGAATGGGTGATGTTATCCAAAATGAGCCCCCTGCTTATTTTGGCTAAATTGCATTCATTCTTTCCTTCTTTGTGCCTCAAGTAAAAATTTTCACATTTCAGGTACTCAAAAGTTCTTGGAGATGAGTTCATCAGATAGAGAATTTTTCCCCTTTCCATAAAGGTAAATAAGTCCTCCTAACTCCTTATATTTTGCAAGTTATGGCTCGGCGGAGTTTGGAGGGGAATTTTTCCCAAGGCGGGCCCGGGAAAAAAATTGGCACTTAGCCTTTTGGGGCAAAAGGGTAAAGGGGAAAATTTTGGCCTAAAATCCCACAAGGAAATGAGATGGTGCCACGTGTCAGGTTGGAGCGGCGGTGGCGAAAGGACTTTGAGTTTTTGACATTTGGTCAAAGTGCGTCAAAGGGAAAAATACAAGCGCATCCCCCGAGTAATGAGATGGTGCCACGTGTCATGTCAACAATGAAAGTTGAGGAAGGGGAAGGACTTTGGAATTTTATCCAAAGTGGTTGATGGTGTAAAGGTAAAAATGGAGCACATCCCCACCAAGCAATGAGAAGGTGCCACATGTCCCGGAGTGGCAAAGGCGTGGAGTATTTTTGGAAAATTTTCCAATTTCGCAAAAGGGGTAGAATGATCATTTGAACCCGCGGATCAACCAGAGGGTGCCACGTGGCAGCAGAGGTCGGGCGGTGGAGATTTTTGGGAAATTTTCCCAATTTGAAAAAGGAGGGAAAAAGTTCAAATTTCAGCCTGCGAACCCTAATTTCGCCTATTTTTCCCTAAATCTTCAGAGGGCCATATCTTTTGATCCAAAGCTCGGATTTTCATGTTTTTGATATCATTGGAAAGATGTTGAAATTCTCCACACAATGGACTATTCAATTTTGATTTTTGGTGGATATTTGTGGGAGAAAATTGAAGAAATGTCCCTAGCATGGGAAAAATGCAGAACCGACCCCAACCACCAAAATTGATGAGGTATGGCACTCGTTTCTTCTCCAGCATGGCCAAATGCATCAAAAAATGGATTTGTGAGGGTGCCCTTGCTATTTTAATGGATCTTGTTGGTGGTTGGAGATCTCAAATCAATTTGCCCACATTTTTTTCCTTTCCTTCGTTTTGCTTCATCATTAAAAGCCATTTTTGTTCATGCAAACTCCCCTCTTCCCCTTGGCACGTGAATTCAAGGAATTTCAAACCTTCCATGGAGATTGTGGCACATTTTTTTCCTCTCTGCCATTGTAATGCATTGTATTAAACTTGGGAATGGTAATGCATGTTTTGTGAATGATCCTCTAATCCTCTCATGTGTTTATCATTGTCTTCTGATCTTTCATTATATTTTGGCAATCTGTGCATGCTTTAGTGTTACATCTCTATGATCTGTGTTTATTTGCAAGACAAAAGTTCATCACTCCTTTGGTGTATCACCGTTTTAGCTTAGTTTTGTTTCCCTTTTCCATGCTTCTCTCAACCCTGTCTCCTTGGTAGTTTTAGAGTAGGAATTTTGAATCAGAACCTCTGCAAAAAATTTCATGCATACACCTAAACAAAGGGGTAAGAACCAACTTTCTCTGGAGATTTTTCTCACCTTGCAAGGTCCCACACCTTGGAGAAAACTCAATGTTGTGTAATCACACTAAATGACCCAATTCTAGACTGCATATCTAAAGGTCATTTAGGGGGTGTTGTATATTTTCACTAACAGTTTTGGCACGCCTGTGGGACCTTAGAGGTCTTCATCTTCATTACAAACAATTCAATGTGTAATTGTTGTAAGTTTCTTGCTTGAAAGAGCCTTTATTTGCACATTTGACGACTCCAAAAGGATAGAATCAACTTGTTTCAGCAGTCCAAGCTTGAAGATTCATGAGAAGGGTCCAAACAAGGTCAAGGACCGAGAGAAGAGGGACTATTTAACTAAGCGCAATTATCCCGTAAAGAGGAGAAAGAGGAAGAAGGATTCAAAGGTCTCCATCTCCACCAAACAGAACTCTATCAAGTCCTCCACCTGGTAGACCTTTCATCCAATCAACAAGGGTTCTCGTGCCAATCAACATGGCACAACCCAATCCTTGTGTCAACTTTCTTTGGCAAAGAACCCACTTGCTCTCAATACACAAAACCCAGCCCAATTGAAGCATTGCATCAAGAACATCCCATACTTTACTCGAGAAAATCATAACAAGCTCGCTGATAATGTCAAGGACATTGCTAATTTTTGTGCAATCCATGAGATTGTTGAGATGGAGATTGTTGTCGGGCATCTTCATTCAAAGTGAAATCCTTGCAAAGTGGTTCAAGAGCCCCGATGCAGATCTATCCAAAATTGGAACCATTGTGCACATCCCTCCATAACCAATTTAGACAAAAAGGGGACAACTTGTCTCTATTAGAGCAATCGAAAACTATCGGGAGAGCTCCCAATGAGCAGCTAACAGATCGCAATTTCAGATTTCAAAGAACATGGGTTAGAATCCCATTGGCAAAGTGAGGCCAAAGTGACTCAAGGGGCTTTATTATACTTTCTCAAGGCTTTAAATTCTAACATTTCTAGGTTGATCCAATCCATGGGAGGTGCAACTCTACCTACATATTACAACATCACCATCAGGGCTGAGAATTGTTTGATTCAAGTTGGTAAACTTGCACCTAGGCCTCCTATGTCATTATATCTAGAGTTGGGAAGCCAAAGTACTAGTCAAGCACCTACTATAGCTCCTATTCCCACCCCTAGAAATCAGAGTTCAAATGAAACTTCTACTTCATCCTCTAGTGCCTCAAATGAGCTTCAAGAAGTTATGAAACAATTGCAAAATTTGGGCAATGAGCTGGTTACGCTCAAGAGGCAAAGCAAGCTCAAATTTTTAGGCCTTCTTATCAGCCTCAAACTCGGCCTAATAGACAAACATATCAGCCCAATAGGCCACCCAACCCAGCTGCAAAAAAAAAAATTAGGTAAGGCCTCCCGCCAATAGACCATTCCAGCCCTATAACCCCAATGTTGCATCTACCTCTAAAGCCTTAGTGTCAACGCAAAATAATATAGCTCAAGGGTATGACTGGTGTTTCCATGCAAGTGAACCTCACCACCAATCTATGTGCTTCAATGCTGGTTTGAACCAAGATTTAATGGTGACAACAACTGGTGTAGAGAGTGAAGCGAATCAAGAAACAAACTAACAATAAGGGACATCTCAACAAGATACAAATCCAAGTGAGACTACACTTGTGAATTGGTGGGTCAAGATTTTGTGGTATGAATCAAGTACCTTATCAAAGTGTAGTAGCTAATACATGGTCAAAGAAGAGGAATATTGGTGAAGGGAAGTCATTAGATCCAAGTGATTCACAACCTTCCATCACTCCACAAGGTGTTGGAAAGAAAATGCAGTTCCAAATGTGTAAGGATAGCCCAAGCCACTTCTAGACTAGCTCAAACGCCAATTGTTGCAGCCCATGTACAAGAAAAGAATGTGCAGACTAAAGGGCATAAAAGATATGGTTCATCCCCATTTAACATCCTTAAACAAATGAAGAAGACCAATGTGAACATATCTATGTAGGAGTCACTATCCATCCCAGGACAAAGTGATCTATTACAAGCTACCATGAAGAATTGGTCAACCTCAAATAAGCCACCTCATATGCAAGAGAAGGTACTCACAAATGCTACTCAGCCTGAGGGGAATCATGGAGGACAGCAAGGTAAAATTTTGAAGCCCCCTCCATTCTATGTTTCATTGATCATTGGGGATAAACTAGTACATAATTGTATGATTGATTCGGGGCAAGTAGTTCCGTGATGCCCAAGCAAATAGCTAATCAGCTGGGCCTTTAATATGAAGCCATATCTAAGGGGGTGGTGAAATTAGATGGGACAGTAGTAGCAATAGTTGGAGTAATCAAAGATTTGAGCCTTACTTTGCATGCATGCCCCAATGTCATTGTTTTGCAAGATGTGTCAGTGATAGATCTTCCACCACTCTTTTCCATATGTTTGTCAAGGGATTTCACAGCTAGAATTAGAGGCTACCTATCTACTAATTGGTCACACATGTTGTTTAGGACAAGGTATGGAGCCAAGGCCACAATCAGGTCCGAACCTATTGCAAAATTTCACATTGAGCCTCATACTCCAAGCCCAATCAATGCCAACTATTCAAGCGTTTGATCAAGAGGATTATCCAAGCACTCATGAAGCTGACACCAAAGTTGGAAGCATCCTAGATTTGACTCTTGATGAATGGGTAAGAAAGGTACATGATTTTTATCCCTACAAGTAAATAGAGGAATCTGAATTAGGATTCTATTACATGCATGAAGGAAATCAGCCTCTTCCTAGCATCACCAAGCCAGACCATAAAGATGACAATGAGGTATGGCAGTTGTTCTTTGATGGATCAAGGAGTAGACAAGGTGCAGGGGGAGGAGCTATGCTTGTTTCACCTCAAGGCATTAAATATTATTCATCTTTTAGATTTCAGTTTGCATGTTCTAACAACACTGTTGAATATGAAGCTTTGATACATGGATTACATTGGTCGAGGAAGAGAGGCATCAAAAACTTACAAGAATTTGGTGATAGTGAGATGATTGTTAACCAAGTTAAAGGACAACATGCTGCCAAGAATGACCTGCTCAAAATTTATAAGAATAGAGTGTGGGATCTCATTGAGGATTTTGAGGGCTTTGGCATCAACTCCATCCCTAGGAAAGAGAACCAAGTCTGCTGATAGGCTTGCAGCAGTTGGAGCAACTTTTGATGTTGTAGAGAGTATCAAAAGAGATAAAATGCAGCCAAACATCCATGTGATTTTGAGGCCATTAGTGCCAGACAATAATGCAAGTTAGCAAGTGTTTGAGAGTGACCAACAAATCATCAATTTCTTGCAAGAGGAAGTTGAGTTCTCAACCAAAAATCAAGAAAGGTTGGAACAACAACGAAGACGGTGATCAAGTGGTACAAACTAAGAACCAACAAACTTCCAAAAGGACTCGTGATGTTAGATTCCATCTTCAATCTTAATGATCAATTCAGGAAGGAGAAAGCAAACATCCAAGTCAAGGGAGAGGATTCAGAGCCAATCTCAGTTGGAGAAGGCAAGTCACTTAAAATTGGTAAAGTGGCAACCGAGCAAGAAAGGTATGAGTTTATGCAACTTTTCCAAGAGTTCCCAGATGTATTTTCTTGGATCTATGAAGACTTGAGAGGTTTTAATCCCAAGCTAGCTCAACACACAATTGAACTAGATCAAAGTGCTAAGCCCATCAGGCAAAAACAAAGACCGATCAATCCACACATTGAGCCTCTCATGAAAAAGGAATTGAATAAGTTAATAGATGCAAGTATCATATTCCCCATCAAGCATTCAAGCTAGGTTACAAACTTGGTTCCAGTTAGAAAGAAGAGTGGAGAAATCAAGATGTGTGTAGAATTTAGAGATTTGAACAGAGCATCCCTCAAGGATCACTACCCACTTCCTTCTATGGAGCAGATTTTGCAAGTTGTTGCTGGCTCTAAGAGGTTTTCATTGCTAGATGGTTATTCAAGGTATAATCAGATCATGGTAAAGGAAGAGGATCAGTTCAAAACAGCCTTCACCACCAAATGGGGAACCTATGCATATAGAAAAATGCCATTTGGGCTGTCTAACGCCGGAGCTACTTTCCAAAGGGAAATGGATATGGCATTCAAGGGATTGATCAACAAAATAGTGTTGATATACCTAGATGATATTACTATATTTTCTAAAAGTGCAGCAGATCATCTCTTTCATTTGAGACAAGTGTTCCAAAGATGTAGAAGATTTGGGGTATCCTTGAATCCCAAAAATGCATTTTCCTAGCTCATGAAGGCAAGCTCCTAGGCCACATTATTTCCAAAGAAGGGTTAGCAATTGATCCAAAGAGGGTTGAAGCAATAAGAGAACTGCCATTGCTAAGGCATAAGAAGGCTCTTCAAATTTTCATAGCAAGAATCAATTTTGTTCGAAGGTTTGTTCCAAACTTTGCAGCCCTTATCAAGCCAATAACTATGATGTTGAAGAAAAGTGTGGCATTCAAATGGATAGCTGAAGGTAAGGCAAGTTTCAAGGAAATCAAAGAAGCTATCTCACAAGCTCCAACTCTCATTAACCTGATTTCTCCAAAGACTCCATCCTTTATGCATTTGGCGGTGATGATACAATTTCTGTAATTTTAGTACAACAGAAAAAAGAAAATGTAGAGCAACCAATTGCCTTTTTAGCTAAAGCTTGGAGGACTATGAAGTAAGGTATTCCTTCATTGAGAAGCATGTTCTTGTAGTGATTAGGAGCTTGAAGAAATTTAAGCATCTAGTTTCAAACAACAAGGTTCAACTGCTGGTTTCTCATGTGGGAGTTAAAGACTTCCTCCTCAACAAAGATCTAAATGAAAAACATGCAGGGTGGATTACTCGTGTCATGGAGTATGAAATTGAGATCAAATTCACCAAGCTGGTATGAGGAAAGGGATTGTGTGAGCAATTGGCCTTGAGTCAACCAATTGAAGCAAGCAAAGAGAATAATGTTGTTTTGGTGCTGCAAGACAGCCAAGAACAAAGAGATATTCAAGAAGAAAATGGTGGTATGCTCACTCCTTGCTGGACCCAAGACATAATACACTTCTTACAAATAGGCCTATTCCCTCCAGAGATGAACAAATCCAAAAGAAGACACTTCAGATTATAGGCTATTCTATATGCACTTGTTGATGGTGTCTTGTTCAAAAAGGATATCAATGGAGTGTTGTTGAGATGCATTGGGACAAATCAGATTGAGAAAATGTTAGAAGAGTTCCATGGTGGATCAGCTTGGGGTCATTTTTCTCCAAGAGTGACAGCTCTCAAGATCATGAAGGTTGGTTATTATTGGCCCAAAATGTTTAGTGATTGTTATGCATGGATCAAGAGGTGCAAGAATTGTGCATTCTTCATAGGAAAAGAGAGGTTAGCAACACTTCCATTGCACCCAATATCATTTGACCAGTCATTCATGCAATGGGGTTTGGACTTCATTGGAGTCATTAATCCAAACTCAAGCCAAGGGCACCAATGGATTCTAACATCGAAGACTACTTCACCAAATGGAATGAGGTGGTGGCACTCAAACAAGCAAATGAATCTAGAATTCTAGACTTCTATGAGGGGATAGAAACCAGATTTGGTATACCTGCCACTATAATATCAGATAATGTGTTAGCATTCATAGGATCAAAGATAATTGAATTGCTTGTTAGAAATGGGATCTATTTGAGCACTTCATCAAATTAGTACCCTCAAGGTAATGGCCAAGTTGAGTACACAAACAAGAATCTATTAAGGATCATCAAGAGGACTCTTGATGAAAATCAAATGACTTGGGACACTAAGCTCAAATCAGCTCTATGGGCTAATAGGATAACTCCCAAGAGATCCACAAGTAACTCTCCATTCAGACTTGTTTATAGGAAAGAGGCAGTCTTGCCTATGTCACTTGAGTTGCCAACATTGGAACTCATGAAGCAATTGGAATTGTTAGAATTTGAGACCATGGAGGTTAGATATACTGTAACTGATGGAACTCCAAGAAATCAGAGAGCATGCAGCCCAAACAATGGAAAAGGACCAAGCATTGATCAAGAGAAGCTTTGATAAGAAAGCTAAGGCTAGAACTTTCCAAGTTGGAGATTTAGTGTTGAAATGGGATGCAGACCGAGCAAAGCCAGGAAGGCATTCAAAATTTGATGCCATTTGGAGTGGCCCCTACATGGTCACAAAATGCAAAAACAGAAATGCCTTCCAATTGTCTACATTAGATGGTGAGGAACTGCAGATTCCAGTTAATGGAATCCATCTAAAGCATTGCTACTAGAAGGGAAACTTCTCACCTTGTACATATTAGCTTAGATTCTTCTTTCTTTCCTCCAAGTGCTTATGCACATTGTTTTGTTATAGCTTAGATTTACATTTCCCTAAGTGCTTTGGCACAATTTTTGTTTCCCTAAGGATGCATCTTTTGCAGATCATGTTCCAGGTCAAAGTAATTTTCTACTCTCACAATATTCATCTTAAAGATTTTCTAATGAATTGAGAGTAATAAGCAGTTAAGTTTGTGACTCCATTGCCCAATGGATTGCTTCAAGCAACTAGCCACTTCTCAAGTAGGTAGATGACCCCTCTGAGTCGCCAAAATTGTTATCCAAAATGAGCCCCCTACTTATTTTGGCTAACTTACATTCATTCTTTCCTTCTTTGTGCCTCAGTCAAATTTTTCACATTTTAGGCACTCAAAAGTTCCTAGAGATGGCTTCATCAGATAGATAATTTTCTCCCCTTTCTAGAAAGGTAAATAAGTCCTCCTAACTCCTTGTATTTTGCAAGTTATGGCTCGGCGGAGTTTGGAGGGGAATTTTTCCCAAGGCGGGCCTGCGGGAAAAAATTTGGCACTTAGCCTTTTGGGGCAAAAGGTAAAGGGAAAATTTTGGCCCAAAATCCCACAAGGAAATGAGATGGTGCCACGTGTCGAGTCGAGTGGCAAAGTGGTAGAAGGACTTCGAGTTTTTCGGCGTTTGGTCAAAGTGCGTCAAAGGGAAAAATACAAGCACATCCCCGCGAGCAATGAGATGGTGCCACGTGTCCGTCAGTGGCGGAAGTCGGGGCGGTGGAAGGACTTTGGAATTTTCTCCAAAGTGGTTAATGGCACAAAGGTAAAAAATGGAGCGCATCCCCGCCAGCAATGAGAAGCTGCCACGTGTCCCAAAGTGGCGGAGGTGCGGAGTATTTTGGAAAATTTTCCAATTTCGCAAAAGGGGCAGAATGATCGTTTGAACCCGTGGATCAACCAGAGGGTGCCATGTGGTAGCAGAGGTTGGGCCATTGAGACATTTTTGGGAAATTTTCCCAATTTGAAAAAGGAGGGAAAATTTTCAAATTTCAGCCCGCGAACCCTAATTTTTCCCTAATTTTGCCTATTTTGCCCTAAATCTTCAGAGGGCCATATCTTTTGATCCAAAGCTTGAATTTTAACATTTTTGATATCATTGGAAAGCTATTGAAATCCTCCACAAAATGAATATTCAATTTTTATTTTTGATGAATATTTGTGGGAGAAAATTGAAGAAATGTCCCTGGCATGGAAAAAATGCAGAACCGACCCCCAACCACCAAAATTGATGAGGTATGGTGCTTGTTTCTTCTCCAACATGGCCAAATGCATCAAAAATGGATTTTGAGGGTTCCCTTGTTGTTTTAATGGATCTTGTCGGTGGTTGGAGATCTAAAATCAATTTACCCACGTTTTTTGCCTTTCCTTCGTTCTGCTTCATCGTTAAAAGCCAGTTTTGGCTCATTTGTAAAGGGTTGGACGTTTTTGTTCTTGCAGACTCCCCTCTTCCCCTTGGCACGTGAATTGAGGAGTTTCAAACCTTCCATGGAGATTTTGGCACGTTTTTTTCCTCTCTGCCATTGTAATGCATTATATTAAACTTAGGAATGGTAATGCATGTTTTGTGAATGATCCTCCAATCCTCTCATGTGTTTATCATTGTCTTCTGATCTTTCATTATATTCTAGCAATCTATGCATGCTTTGGTGTTACATCTCTATGATATGTGTTTATTTGCAAGAAAAAATTTCATCACTCCTTTGGTGTATCACCATTTAGCTTAGTTTTGTTTCCCTTTTCCATGCTTCTCTCAACCCTGTCTCCTTGGTAGTTTTAGAGTAGGAATTTTGAATCAGAACCTCTGCAAAAATTTCATGCATACACCTAAACAAAGAGGGGTAAGAACCAGCTTTCTCTGGAGATTTTCTCACCTTGCAAGGTCCCACACCTTGGAGAAAACTCAATGTTGTGCAATCACACTAAATGACCCAATTCTGGACTGCAGATCTGAAGGTCATTTAGGGGGTGTTGTAGATTTGCACTAACAAGTGGCACCGAGCCGCTCCTCATGCGCGCCGAGGCTTATCAAAATTTATAGCGGATTCCTAGGTAGTTAGCAAAGTCTTTTAAATTTGGTGGGTTTTTTAAAGGTTTAACGAATTCCAATCTAGATCTATGTGTGTGTGTTTCTAACGGTGAAGTTAATCAAATTTCAAAAAAAATCTTAAACATGTCGGTGAATGAAACCAAATGAATAGGCAGGTTCCATATGTTTTTGGCAATGCAAGAATGTTTTAAAACTCTAACCCATCTATCACACGTTGATTCAATAAAATATATATATTGTGATTGGAGATCCATTAGCTATTCACGTGGTAAAAATTATTGTTTGTGGAATTTTTGGGTGAAACATGGTCACTGCCATGGTCGTAAAAATAGCCAAATTCATATTCCGAATTCCTACTTTTAGCCAAATGACAAATATTAGCCACTAAATTTTTCCCTAATTCAATCCATCCACAACATACCGCATATTATGGTTGTTTTAACTCTTTCCTACTTACAATTTTTCATGGCTTTGCTTTATTACACGTACTAATTAGATTACTTGTATGTCATTTATCTATATCATCCAAACATACATGTTCATGTATTTTTCTAGTGGTGATTACGGATATAGGTCTCTTACACACTGGCATAGATAGATGCTCACCTTCTACCCTTCCTACACCGGTCACCTGCAAGCATCTACCTTCATCTCTCACAAGTGTTATTGTTTCATTTTGTACTTAATACTTTACACTAATCCGTTATACACGCTTTTGACATACTAGTTATGTTTCTAACATGCTTACGGGTGTTTCATGTGTAGAATTTGTTATGTATGGATATTTTCTTCCATGCTTGTTTGTTTTATTATCCGATATTGTTTGTTTTTTTATGGGACTTGCCCTATGTTTGGTGTGCACAATTATTTGTTTTATGTGGCCATATTGGCCTTGCATGTTCTTGCGACATCTTAAATGACGTCCCATGTTTGCAACCCACCTTGTGCGGCTTAATTTTTATTCTTACGTGTTTACATTACTTTGTTTGGTAGTTTTTACATTATTTTCCTAGCATATACATTATTTTCTATATGTATACTTGTTCATACTAACACTTGTCTTTGGCTATCCTTCTTGTTTATGCACGCCTTGGTCTTTACCAAGCGCATTCCCCTCCCCATATAGGGTAGATTTTCAAGATTACATGTATTTGGTCCTTTTGGGGCCGCATTCTCCTATCAACGACGTCACATGCACCCCCAAAGAGGGGGCATCATTTGGGGTTTTACATACTAACACTATGCATTTACACCAATTTAGTTTAGTGCACTTTTTTCCCTTGGCATTGTGGGTTACATATAGTGAGTGGGTTCAGACTAGTCTACGAACCCCATACACATTGGATTTTATAGGACATGGTGTCCTTACCATTATGGGAATCACCATAGGTTAGGAGGTTATAGTGGTTGTGTCTCCCTATACTACTTTGGCCAATAGGCGCGATCACCCAAAAACTAGGATGTATAGAGATCTCTTCACACACATTCAGTGGAATCATTTGCTAATGGAGAATAATGCATCTTTCTCCCTTCACTTCGTCGGCCAAGGTAGTGTGACATTACCCAAAAAAACATAGTGCAAGATATCCTTCTACACTCTCTTTCTCGACATGGATCAGGTGCACATGTTCCATTTACATTTTCATTTGTGTATTTTACATTTACATACTTTTACATGCATCTTTTACATTACATTTTTACACATACATATTTGACTACTTGATCATTTTCTCCTTGCAGTCCGGTTGTATGAGAAACAAGTTCAAATGGGGGCAACAACAACAACAACACTTTGTGACAACACACACTATACTAACCATGTAGGTACATCACACACATCAACAACTACACACATGTTTCCGCCCTAGGTTCACTCTCATCACTTTTTTGTGCATTTTCATCTATAGTTTCCATGCTCCATCATCTTTTTTTCATTCCACACTTTTTCTATTCCTTCGGCGTGTTTCTACATCAATCTACATGGACATTAGGTACACATCTCTATCTACTTTATGTTACCGAGCTTTCGACTCACCAACATAAAGTGGGGGCAAATGTAGACACAAAATAATGCACTTTAGAAATTATTTAGTCCCGGTATCATACTACTATTTAGAAGGTTTTGAGTGAAGAAAGTACTAATCAACCCCATTCTTTTGGCCATTTTACTTTATTTCCTTTCATCATTTCGACCTCCGCACCCACATGCCTAGTCATTTTTTATCATCTTCTATCATTTTATCTTTAACTTCAGCACCTAAGCTAGTTATTGGTCGCTATTTCACAAAGTGAAACTAACACAAGAGAACCTAGGGCACATGATGCATGCACACTCAATTAACTACATTTGGGTCTGAAATGTAGCATAGTGATTAGTTAGTAAGACCATTGTTGTAAAGAATCGAGGTAATTCCAACCCATTCATTTGGATTCTTATTTTTTATGGTTTTGATACTTCTTTTTGGTATTTTTCAGGTCTTATATACATCTTGGATTATCAATGACATATGATGCAGTGCAGCGAATTTGATGCAAAAAATAGTGAGGGTTTCGAACCACCTGTCAAACCTTTGGAACTCGGTCAAACCTTTTACATAGACCAGGGCACCCATTATGCAAACCAAAGTGCCCATAGGCACCTAATCCTTCTCTAGGCACCCTTATATAGCTAATCAGCCCAGATCCATATTTTTCGATACCTCTACACAATCGTTCTTGCTCCATGTTCCTCCATTCATTTCGTGACATAATTCAGATCTACCTCCGAATCAACTAATCTTTCCTGTTATTCTCACATATTAGGGTTTCTACTTTCATTAGATTAGTTTCTAAGGTCATTTTCCATACTTGTTTATTGCATTCATTCATTGTATTTACAAGTCATTCTAGATCGAGAATAACTACACATATTTTCCATTTTTAGTTAATTAGAAGTCCAAGAGGTGGAGGATGAAAATATAAGAAAATGGAAGGATCCAAAGATGTTATGGATTTTTTCAATGAATAATATTCATAAACATTATAGCCTCAAAAGGAAGAGGGAAAGTGATATCCCCTAATGTAAATTTAATTGTGAATATTATAGTCATATCTCAAAGGAGTGTGGAAAATATTCATAGTAAGTTAATGCCCCAGTGGGCATGAGTATGTGAATAAGAAAATGACATATAATATGTAGGCATAAGATATATGTGATCATATAAGAAAAATGTGTGTCATGACAAAACAAAGCAAAATAATCCCTATGGAGGGGTTGTAAAATATTATTCCATAGAAATGTGTAACATGTGTCAACGTATGTGTAGAATATCAAGTCGTAATAGAGAATGTGTATGTATGTTTCCGCATATGATAGCTAATCTAATTGTTCAACATGGGGTAAGTAATCAAAAGGAAAGGCAAAATAAAGACATATCAAAAAAACCAAAGCCAAGGGGATAAAATAATGGTCAATGGAAAATAATCAATATGAATTTCAAAATAAAAGAATGGGCTAGTCAATCAATCGACTCAATAGAGGGTTTCGATAAAACAAAGAAAACACACAAATATATATAATAAACAACATAGTCTTGAGTTGACATATGAATATAGGTTATGGGTGATAACTTGTTATCTTATCAATGGGATGCGCAATTGAAGGTTTCGAATTAGGAAATGTGAGTGACACATATTGTGGGTGAGGATAAGTATATGTAACAATATCGTGATATTAAAAAAGAACCCAAACCACTATGTAACTTCAATCCTTATTATATTAATATGGTTTTATATAGGCTAAAATATCTAATATCTAATGGTAGCATATGTAATATGATTCAAATATATTTACATAACATCCAAACATCTACGCTTTCTCTTGAGATGTTAGTGATGGATGCAAACTATGTGTGTTTGGTGTTATTTGGTAGAGTACTATCATGTAAGGTTGCATAAAGGATGCATTTTTATATGGTGGGCCTTTTGAGAAATTCTATGATATAAATATTCGTATGCATATTCTTAATTTGATCTATAATATCACAACTTGTCACAATTTTAGTAAATATTTAAGAGCTAGACGAGACTTCTAAGGGATATTTTTTAATCTTTATTTTAGATTGTAAGAAGGGGATTTTTTTCCCTACACCTTTGGCTTATGAAAAATTCTACTTATGTATTTAATATGAGTCTAGTATGAATAACTTGTGAGGTGTATTGGTTATACTTAACTTGAGGAAATAGGGAAGGAGGTTTAAAGAAAGCCATACATGTTTTATCCTTCCAAGTAGTATCTAAAAGCATTTCAAATTAAATATTCATGTAATAAGTACTATTGTTGGAATCTAAGGTATCAATGTTAATGATAACAACATCCCTACTATTTTTGTATTCAATCTCATTGCATTATATTCCATATGATATCCATTTATGATGGATACTAGGAAATACACACATGAACCTTGATATTATAATATAAAATTCCAAGAATAAATAAGTTGAATCCATATGGAAAACATATATAATGTAAAAAAGGTAAAGAAACCCTAAGATTCAAAGATGTAAGATATCAAACCTTAAGAGGGGAAAATTTAAAACTCTGATGGATAAGGAAACACTAGAGTTTGTGTTTAATCAATTTTTGGTTCACCAAAATGTTTTGATTATTTTACGACAACATTAAACTTCAATTTTGTGTTCCTAATTCATTTTATCAAATAAATACATTAAAACACAATAATTTGAGCCCAAATTATGGTAAAATTTATAACTTATAGAGAGGTAAAGTAGAAAGATAAATATAGAATATGAAAAATTGAAGGATCCAACTTGATTATCCTTGAAAGAGGAATAGAAAGTGAGTAGAGGAACCTAGAAATGGCCCATGACAATTTTATCAAGTTATATGGCATGGGAGATAGTTTTAAAATTTATTGGACGTTATTGTTAGAGAAAGAAAATTCTATTAAACAATAGTTTATGAGGCAAATGTAAATTTTTGAGAAGGCCTAACAACTTTATAAACTTCTACAATTTCTCTTGTGTGTCTATATTCTACATTTAAGGTGATTATAAACTATGATCTAGTGTGGAAAAACATGTGTAATCTATTCATTTATTAAACCCTAACAATATACTCAATTGACAACATAGAATGAAACTTCCTATGAGTTATTAGACTAAACAAACCTCAAGACTACCCTAGTGAAGGTAAGAATTGCAATATGTATTGATACCCTGGTGGAATCAACCCAAATGTAGCTCTCTCACTTCTATGTGATTATGTAACTATTAAAATAATGTGTGATCCAAATTGATCCCTCATTTTATGCTTGACACTCAACATCATATAAATTCAACCCTTTGTACATATTTTAGCATGTTTGACTACTCTAAATATTCTCTTGGAATATTTGAGATGTGTATATATCCTATGTAAAGTGGTTTTTAATGTATGTAGATGTCAAGAGATGATAATCATGTATAGGGAATCTATATATGTGTAGAGAATTTTTATTAATTTTCTCTATGGCCAACCCATAATTAAGTTCGAATGACTTTACAAAATCCCTTATTTGAAATCTATCCATTAGCCACTCTAGGACACTATGTGCTGGAGGATGAAACTAATAATAGATTAATGTTGTTAAGGTGTATGGTATTTTTAGAGGTAGATAATAAGGATTTGTGAAATGGAAAATGTATGTGTAGTATTTATAAGGTTTTCCTATATCATATTAGATGACTCGAGTAAGTATAACTAGAATATAGAGGTGGATAAGATAATATATGGGTAATTGAATAAGATTAAAAAAATATGTTAAGGAGTTAGATATATGTCGTTAGATTTTTTATTATTTCACATTCCATAATGTGTACTCTAGAGATTTTGCAAAAATTGTGTGTTGATTTATTTGATAGATTGATTAGATCATAACCCATTATCCATCATCAAGAAGAAGAGAAATACATGATGATGGATAGTGAGTTGTGATAAAAAAAGTTGATCCAATATATCAACACAATTTTTCCAAAATCCCCAATACAAATGAATGTTAATTATCTAAGTATGTCAAAGAGTGTCCAAACCAAAAGTAGTTATTTGTATATAACCATACACACTTTTGTGAACAAGGGAAAAAATATCTACATATGAATAGATACACACTTAACTAATTTCCATACATAGTATTGATTGTATCCTCACTTCAAAACCTCAATGGGTTTGACCTTATTGAACAAATATAATGATGGTTCTAGGCCTAATCATCTCTTCCTCAAGTGGGATTAGACCTTATCTAAAAACAATATGAAAATTGTAAACACAATATGGTCTAACAACCATACACATTTCATATATCCATGGGAATTGGACCTCAATAAATAAGATTGTCTTAACTTCATTGAGATTTGGACCTCACCGAACAATCTTCCCTTAAAACGTGTCACTTAAATAATAATCTAGTCTTTTAGGAAACATCAAAGTTAAGAATGAGCATTTTCTCACTCTTATCATTGGTCCTCCATTCTCCTCTAAAATTGAACTCACTCAACTATGTAGATTTGGATGGCCCCATGGAACAAAAAAATGTTACACGGAGCTATCCGATGGTTATGAAAGTTATCTCATAGTATAGGTAAATCGGTATTCATACATGGGCAAGACCTTCCTAGTAAAATATGTTTACAAATATATTGGGTTGTCATGAATATGCATCCTTTTATAAAAATGAACCTTAAGGAACAATAATTAAATCAAAATAATAATCGTACACAAAAAGAAAAAAATTATAAAGTTCTCAAGAATGATGTTAGACACAAATTTCTCAAGTTTCATGATCAAAATCCCTCCAGACTATATGATATAAAATCATGCAAACTTGGGGAATTACACACCTAGCATGTAAAAAAATTTAAACCTCCACTATAAGAGATGAAACAAAATTCTGTGGGTGGATGTTTTACACTTTTATTCTACTACAATATAACTATTCCAACAATAAAAAGATGCAACACAACACATTCGAATATTCTCCCTTGATGTCATGATTGTTCTAGGATTTCATATACATGACCACACCATCATTCCACATGTACACATAGATGAAGAGGGACTGCACACATTGTCTTGGAGACAATTATATATCCACACCTCAATGCATCTAACTTATTTTTATTAAAAAAACTATATTCCTCTACACCAAGCTGCAAAATATAATTATAGAAAAATCTACATGCCTTTTCTCACACTTTGTCTACACGACGCTGTGAAATATAAAAATATAAACACACCAAAAATAGTTCCAAATTCCTTTTAAATTTTATATTTGTTCTTAGAGATATTATAATTTTCTCTAAGTAGTGTAATGCCTCTTACAACAAAGAAGGCATTTAAATATTGTTATGATGCTCCATTATTTGAAAACTAAACAATATCATAATGCTCCTTTGATTTATTTAGATTATTTTTCCTTCATATTTATATAACATCGTTTATTATTTGTTTCACTTTCAACGCCTTGAATTTGGTGCCCAATACAAAAACAAATAGCTCTAGAAAAATATCATTATAGGTTCTTGCCTTTCCAATACACTAATGGATATTTCTTCATGTATGGATATTTTAGGTTAAGAAATGCATATTTTCCACAACATCATTTTGACCATGATTAGGCTACCATTAATTTATTGACTACTTACTTATAATTGTATTTTGGCACGAGTACATGTATTATCATTTTTATTTATTGAAACACTTTTCACTATTATACTTGTGGCACATAGTGACAAGATTCTTGTGGATTAGACGTTGAGAATTTATATTAGATTATATTTTCGTTATATGAGGACGTCGATGATAATAAGGGTTACATGTCTTTTATCATGGTTATGGTATGAATGAAAATAATAGTTATTAAATGGATTAAGGATATTGTTAATTTTTTTAGAACAATGTTGAATATAGATGTAATTTTTTCTAGTTATTTAAACTATTGATTTAGTTAAATTTTCTTTTCAATTATTATAATATGATTATGATTTTTGGTTATGGGTAAAAGAGGGTTAAGGGGACCTGACCCCATACAATAAGGAGAAAAAGATTTATCGATGAGGAATGAATGAAGCAACCTCTACCAGCGGCACATAAAATCAAGGAAAACACCACTAACAATACAAACTAACAAATAGAAACACAAACATGAAAGCTCATCCCTGGGATCCCTTCCCATGGGATCTAAGGTGCATCTTAAGGGATTCATTGTTCCCTTTCTTTCTTCTTCTCACAGTAGTCCAACCATTACTGGGAATCAGATTTACATTTTCAGTTGTGTGAACCGGCAAGCCCGTTTCTCGTATTATTGTTGTCCGACTGAATACCAAGAGGAGAGGGAGAAGTCCCCACCTCATAGGTCTCCTCTACATTGTTAGACAAAGGGGGAGCCTCCTCCTCCACTGAAGCCAAATCCTCATTTGTAGATCCATCTTCAGACTCGGAATCTGAATGATCACAACCAACAAGCTTGGATCCGCATTCTTCCACCAAGAAGTGTGTCTACTTGCATGTTTCTTCCCATTATTGCAATCCACAGCTAAATTTCCAAGTGAAAAGTAGGTTCTGCATTTGAAGGGAAGACCTTCATAGTCCAAGTTATGAGTCCATATTCTATCCTCAACCAAAAGATCAATGAAGCAGGAAAATCCGTTGAGGTGGTCATGTCAACTAATATGATTATGAATAAATTCACATGTGAATAATTATGATGTCAACTTTTGCAATCGTTATTTTTTATTGATCAAAATGTTTATTAGATTATAAATTGATTATGCTAAACTAAATTACGATATGAACTGAATGATTTTGTGAATATGATTTTTTATTATAACATGATTTACTTATATGATGAAATTGTTGTGTTGGTACATTGTATTAGGTGGATATGACACAATTGTTGAGTTTTCAAGAAATAGGGTATATTTATACAATTATAAGTACATATTTTATATAAGGAAGAAGAGGACCAACTCCTCAACAATTCATTTATCAACATGGTATCACAAAATACATGAAACCTTAATGTTTAGGTTTCGTAGTAATGCAGTGCATGGTGGTTAATTTTCCAATGGTTTTCGAGCTACCCACCATACTTTCATATATGTGTATGAATATTTATTTATAATTTGAATGTACATTGTTTGTAAATTTTAATCCTTTTATTAGAAAAAAGTATTTCCTCCCCTTTAATCTAATTTTTAAGGTGTAATGTTTGGTGAACCCACCATTATTTGAACTAGATTCATCATTTTTATCTCAAAACTGGATTTTATCCAAACCCCTATATCTTTTGAGTTTTAATATGGTGCATAGTGTGTACATTACAATATATCTTCATATCTATAAGGTTTGTGCCAAGGTTTTAAAAGAAAACAACTATATCAAAGAATGGGAAAGATATAACAAGGCCCCCTTCAAATAGCTCTTGTTGACCCTGTTGAGCACGAGATGAAAATTAAGTGTGACTGAGAGATTGGGGTAAGTGCACGTAAATATTTTCATTACCATGGTCATATACATGTTGAAAACTAATGTAAGGTTTTGATTTAAAAATATTGTATATACAAAGTTTAACTACATCAACATTTGAGCATAAGAGGACTTGGAGTTGAACCATGGAGGATTCTCGAGTTATCTCACGAAGCTCCATCTCCATTTAAGGGAGAGCCTTCTTCGAGTAGGAAAAGAGAGGGATATATATATATATATATCTGTGTGTGTGTGTCTTATGACATTTATTTTGTATGCCTATATGGCAATGTATGCATGTTTGACATTGTACATGCCTATATGGCATTGACTTGGCATTTTATGTTATTCACATATTTGTATTGCATTAATATTTGGAACTCAATATGTTTTTATGGTCTTACATTTTTGATATTATAATTATCTAGACTAATATGATGTGCACGTGACATTATGACATTATGGATTTATTGGTGTTATATACTACCATTTTGGTTGTCTTATGACCTTTTGTGTGTTTCAGAACGCATGTAACGTGTATGAATCTTTGGAAACCAAGTCATCATTGTAAAAATGATATCTATAACATACAAAGAGATCTCTAAGTAATTATTCATTTAATATAAACATGTACATGTATATTCTTGTTTGTATGTGTTCCAAAACCTTAACTCTCATATATGGAGGTGCAAAATATATGTTTAGAGAACCTTTTAGAGGAGGTTAAAAGTTTTAATACTTAATATATTATTGCTTTTTTATGTTTTGTGTGTTTTCATTAGAGTGTTTTCATAATAATAATGACTAGTTATTCATATTCATTAAGAGGTTTCATCTCTTTTAATAAAAATGAGTTCTCATTAAAGTGATACATATAAGAACTAATCCTTGGAGTATATGCATACGATGGGGGATTCTATATATTTTCATACTCCTTGTAATATATGCATGTTAGAGGAGGAATTATTCTCTGAAGATCATGAAACCAAATAGACATTTCCCACATGTCTAAGTGGTTTGGTAGTCACTAGGGGAGGTGTCGATTCGGCATATAATGATCTTGGTCCTTCCTAGCTACATTAGTTGGGCGTAGTCCCTTAACATCCCCGCAAGCAGTAAAGGGTATAATTTCTACATGTGAGTTCTCGACTCCATAGAACTTTAAAATGTCTCATCTAGACCTACGCCTTCTTGGAAAATGGTATTTTCATTAATGTCAAAAGGAGTATGATGTCATGTGAAGCTTGATTAGTAGTAATTGTTGACATCTCATGATGAGTCGCTTGGTCTAGTTATTATTGATGAGGTGGCATGGTGTCTTGATTAGGTATGGTGGCTTATAGGATTGATTCAGAGGTTTTATAGTGATAGGTGAATGTTGTCGTGTGTCATGAAGCTTGTTGAAGGTTCTTATAGGTGATCAATTGTGGTAAAGTCATGAGGTGGTGATGTAAACATGATTAAGAAGCATTTTTAGGAGGCCAAGTAAGTAGGATGGTATGTCATGGTGGTTCTTAGGTATGTATGAGTTGGTTATGCATTTTCATATCATGGAGAGCATGAGGATGAAGTGTAGAGACACTCACAAGTATCTTGAAGTGTGGTTTCATGGTTTAGACATGTTTTCTAGGTCTGCACTAGACCTTGTCTTAACCCCGGGTGCTTTAATGTGATAGGTTGGTCTAATTTCAGCTTGTATATGAAAATGTGAGATTTGGGAAAGGTGAAGAAGGTTTTCCTAGAGGTACAAGTGAATATTCAGGTGTTGGTTTGCAGGACAAACCAAGATATGTGGTTTTTTACCTCTACCGAGTTCCTCGAAAGTGAGAACCCTAGCTCGAGAAGGTTTGTTTGATGTTCGTTGGCATGTGTGAATTTTGTATGGGAGGATAATATCTTTAGGAGAGTTGAGAAAGGGTCCTAAGATGATGTTCCATTCATTAGTTCAAAGATTAAGGGTAGAACTTTATGAATAATCATTAAGATGCTAAAGTAGTCTAAAACTCTCCTTAAACCCTAGATAAGTAGCGATGGATAAGAACTTACTCTAAGTGACACAAAATGGATTGGTTGACCCCGTTTAGTTATTTTTGGTTGTAGAGGATTCCTCCATATTTCTCCATGTGGCATTTAGGTGTCTTGATAGTGTGTGGACCCCACAATAAATTATAAGTTTCTAAAGAGTTTGATATATCTCTTAGGTTTTGTACTGCATAAGTTGATTTAATGGATTTTTAGGTACTATGGAAGATATAGTACATTTTTGGAGTGCTTTCAAAATAATTGTAAGCCCTTAAGGGTCTATGTAAGTCAACATATGAAGATTGGGTGTGGGACAATTTTGGTGACCTCGTTGGCAGAGGTGTTCTTAGGAACTTACACCCAAGTGGTGGTATCTACGCATTTGGTGATGACCTTGAGGTCATGATATTTCCATTCATTTTTCATAATTTAATGGTTGACGACGTTGATGATTGTTTCAGCTTTCATCTTTGAGGACCAGCTTTTGTAGGACACATAACTAGTGAGGGAGAGTTGTTCCAAATCGTGGTGTCACTGCATGAGATGATGGTGTAGATATGTACAAGCTTATTAGAGGTTACTAGTGGACTTATAAAACATGTATAAGTGGTCCTTGATGTTTGCTAAAGGTTTTTGGCTCAAGAAGACTAAGTTTAGTGAGAGGGCAGTTTGGGTATATTAAGCCTAATTAAGACCTAATGAAGGAATGTGTCCAGTAGATGTTATTTCCAAACTAAGTGGTCTTTTATAAGATGTTATTAAGATGTTTTCAAGTTTTATTAATTGATTTTGTCCTATAATGGCTGACCTTGATGTATTTGATGAAAGATTCATGTATATAAGCATGTTCTTAGTGACTTACTTTGTGTTAAGAGAGGAAAAGAAATTGTGAGTAAGAGGGAAGAGTAAAGAGGTTTAGAGGTTCTTTGTGACAATCAAAAGGGTAGAGATGATGTCTTGATATTCTAGAGGGTATGTTACTATTGAAGATATGGGTCAGATGACCTAATCATCTTGGTGAAGAATTTCTTGAGCGAGTTAGCAAAGAAGGCATATTTGGTGAAGATAGAAGAAAAGAGAGCTAAATAGAGTCATCATCAGTTGTTATGGAAATATTTTATAGGTGATAAAAAAATTAGGTGGTTGATTTGGTGCTGAGTCATCTAGGGGTTGGTGCCTCCATGTAGGGTTGGTGCTTTACTAAAATCAAGGGTGGTGTTCGTTGTAGGATTGGTGCTCCACTAAATCTAGGGTTTGGTGCTCCTTGTGGGGTTGGTGCCTCAATAAAATTAGGGTTTGGTTCTCCTTGTTGGGTTGGTGCTCAACTAAATTTTAATCATTGATGCATTAAGGATTTCTTTTAGTGGTTTTTCTTCCCTTCAAGGGATTCACACTTAAATTTGGTGTACTTGTGTTCTTGTGTTCATTTCTCGTGTGTATGGTTATGTTTCTTGGTGAATACAAGTTCAATGGTTAATGATAATTGATGAATGATAAATTGAATGTGAATGAAATTTTTAAGGCTCACCGATTCACCTTCCCCCTCAACGATTGTGCTTCTAACAATTTGTATCGTAGAAAGGTTTCTAAAGCAAGCCTAATAAACATAAGGTGATCCTTGAAGCACAATATGGGAAAATTGGAGAAAGAACATGAAGTTATTGATAGAAATGTTTATGATGTTCTCAATGGAGAGGTTGAGGTAGAATTACAAGTAGAATTAGTAATTCAAAGAAGGAAGAATCTTGAATGAAGTATGTGATCAAATATTTTGAATAACAAATCATTTGCATGGATAATGAGCATGAAGAGATCCTTAAAGAGCTAGAATCTCAATTTGAGGCTCGATAGTGGTCCTAAAATGAAAATAAGATGAATGTATCGACATGAATCAGAAATTAGGATCTTTAAAGGAAAATTTGGAGCCAGTATTCAGCACATTGAAGAATCTTGAGAAGTTTGAAAATAGCTCGAGGATCTAAAGGGTATTTTGAGAAATTAGAATTTTTTTGGTGACATGACAAGTCTTGGATTCTTTGAAGATCCAAAGAAGAGTTATGGAGGTGTCAATGCAGGTCTTGAAGATAAAAAGGAGGATGCTTGTATGAGCAAGGAGGACAATATCAAGAATAAAAACTTAGTAAGACATCATAATGTCATAAGGTATGCAATTCATTTACATGGTTATTGTTATGCTTGCAATGAATTTGGTCATAGAGAAAGGGAATGTGGAAGAATGTCCTCAAGTAATGAGTATTCATGGGAGTATGAAATTTCCTTCAAAGGTTATCGTTATTCATGTAATGAATATGGACATAGGGTTGTGGATTGTAGAAGGAAAATCAGATCATATCATTCAAGAGGTAAGAGTAATGTTGTGTTATAACCGCCAAAATACTAGTCATAAAACAATAATTTTGAAGCACCTAGACAGGGTAAGAGTGTTCAAGAAGAAAGTAAAGATGGTACATTAAAAAGTCTAATCATGCAAGTGAGATTAAAAAGGATGAAACTAAGTCAGTCAAGCCTAACAAAGAATTTGATTCTATTGGTATGGTGAAGAAGGAACCTGTGGCAATCAAGAACATCATCTTGAAGTATAAACCTATGAAGGATAAACAAAATTCAATCAATTCCATTCATGATCATACATCAAGCAAAGGTGGATTGTTTTCCATGATTGATCATGAACCAAAGGGTGAAGTGTTCCAAGAAATACATGTTTGTTTGACAAGAATTTAGTCAATAGAGAAGAAGGATAATGCAAACATCGAGTTAAATTTTCCAAAGAAAAGAAAGAGGATTCTAAATACTAATTGCAAGTTGGATGAGAAGAATATGGAGATTTTGGAATCTCCTAAGTTTAAGTTGTTCTAGAACCTTATGAGAGAATGGGGGCATCTTTTATGCTTCATAGATGCACATATGTTATTTATAACCTAAGTGGTATTTTATATGATGTTTTTATGATTTTTTCAATATTTTTAAGTTAATTGATCCTATGATGGCTGACCTATATGTATCGATGAATGGCTCGTTTATATAAGAATATTCTTAGTGACCTATTTTGTGTTAAGAAAGGATGAGAAAGTGCAAGTAAGAGGGAAGAGGGTCTTAATGACCATCAAGAGAGGGAAGAGATTATGTCATGATATTTTAGAGGGTTTTTGTTGTTTGAGAGATAGGTCTCGATGACCTAATTAGCTTGGTGAAGAAGTTCTTGAGTGAGTTAGCAAAAAAGGTAGATTTGGAGAAGATAGAAGAAAGGAGAGCTAAATAGAGTCATCATCAGTTGTTGTGGAAACATTCCAAAGGTTATAAACAAATATATGTGGATGAGTTGGTACTAAGTCATCTAGGGGGTTGGTGCTTCCATGTAGGGTTGGTTCTTGATTAACTAAAATGTGGTATTTGAGTACTTAATCTAACTAGGAACATCGAGTAAATAATAATAGATAAAAGTAGTAAATAAATACAGTAAAGTGAACCAAGAAAATAGGCTAAAGAAAAATAGAAATCCTAATATGTAAATAAGGGTAGGAAGGAGTTTAGATGATTCAGCAAACTTGTCGGGTTGTGTCCCTGAGCTGACTGGAAAAACAGGAGAAGGAAACGACTATGCTAAGGTCCGAAACATATAGATCTAGGAAATCTAAGTAGACTGGGCACTGGGAGAGTATCAGGGTGCATGTGGGCACCCTAGTCTATGTTCTAAGCACTCGGTCTATGTAGGAAGTCCAAAACTAGATTTGCAAGGTCGTTATATGATCTGAAGTCTTCGCTACCTATCACACTAACTTCGTTGCATTGTGTTGTATGTCGCTAGTAATCAATAATAAAGAGAAGACCTGCAAAACCCTAAGACAAGCATCAAACCCCTAAAAATAAAAATGCATATGAAGGGGTTAGACTGACCTCAACTACCATAATGGTGGACTTACTAACTTATTATTGCACTACATCTCAGACCCAATGTAGTTCTATGTGCAAGTGTGTGCAATCATGCCCTAGGTTCTCTTATGCCAGTCACACTTTGTGAAAGTGATGAGCAATAACTATGTGTAGAAAATTTAATAGAATGGTAGATGAAATAGAATAAAATTCCCTCCTTTTTTTTGTGTGATGCAGATTAATTAGCCTTGTGATGGAACTAGATGGATGCAAATGGATCCTTTGATGGATGCAACCTTAGGTGATGATAGTAGTGACTAGTGTTTGGTCCCTCATTATGGTTTCAGAATTTTATATTTGTATGGTTCTCTTGTTCTAATTTCATAATTAACCTCGAAAAGGCCAACCACAGGAAATATGAAATGTCTAAACAGCTAGAAAGTGCCCAAAAAATGGTGGGAAAGTGGAAAGAGGATCAAGGGCACTTGTCGGCACCACAGTACAAGCCCGGGTACCCCAATCAAATTTAAAACAACACGGAATGACAAAAATTGACTAGGCATACATGTGTGGGAGGTCGGTAGTGACAACAGTAAACAAAGTAAAATGGCCAAAAGACAAGGATTAACTAGTACTTTCTTCACTCAAAAACCATATGAATATTAGTATGAGACCGGAACTAAATATTGTCTTAAGTGTGTGATTGTGTGACTACATTTTCTCCCACTTTATGTTAGTGAGTGGAAATCTTGGTAACATAAATTAGATAGACATGTGTACTTGATAAATCTGTTTAGAGTGTTGTAGAAAGGCGATGAAGGACTAGACAAATCGTGGTTGACAAAAAGATGGAGCATGGAAAATAAAGATTTAAAAGTGCAAAAAAAGTGATAAGAGTGAACCTAGGGTGGAAACACATGTGTAATTTTTGATGTTTGTGATGTACCTACATGATTAGTATGGTGTGTGCTGCCAAAAATGTAATTGTTGTTGCCCCCATTGTTGTAGTTGTTGTTATTTTGCTTGTTTCTCATAGGGATAAAATTGTATGGAGAAAACGATCAAGTAGTCAAATACACATGTATATATAAAAACGCATGTAAAAGACACATGTATATGTATGTGAAATCATGTAAATGTAAAGTACGTAAATGAAAAATGGAACATGTGTACTTGATCCATGTCGAGAGAAAGAGTCCAAAAAGAGGATATATTATCCTAGGTTTTTTGGATGATCCAATGCCATATGCCAAAGAAGTGTATCGAGAAAGTTATATTATTCTCCAACCTTTAATCGCTTACATATATATACATGAAGAGATATTTGTACTACCTATTTTTTTGGGCGATCCGATGCCATTGGCTCAATTAGTGTAGAGAGGAAGTCCATTAAATCTTATAACATGTAACTACTCCCTAGAATGCTAAGGACAACCATGTCGAAAAAAAAATTGTGTACGGGGTTCATAGAATGGTCTGAACCCACTCGTTGTATAACCCACAATGTCAAGGGTGGAAACTAACTAAACTGAACCGATGTAGAAGTGTTGTGTAGTATGTAAAACCTCGAATAATTCCCACCTCTTTGGGGGCACATGCAACCTCACCGATAGGAGAATGCGGCCTCAAAATAGGACTAACCGCATGAACTTTATAACTTCCTACTCGGGGAAAGGAAAGCACTTAGTAAAAACCAAGGCACACACAAAAAGAGGCTAGCCAAAGATAAGTGTTAGTACTAACAAGCCCGCATGTATAAGACAATGTGTAATCTATGCAAATAGTGTATGAGCTACCAAGACGATATACGCTAGCCAAAGATAAGTGTTAGTACTAACAAGCATGCATGTATAAGACAATGTGTAATCTATGCAAATAGTGTATGTGTTGTAGTGGTATACACTTTATGAAATAGTGTACAAGCAAGAAGATAAATTAAGCCACACAAAGTGAGCTAAAAACATGGGACATTACTCATGATGTCGCAAGACACATAATTCCCTCATGGCCGCATACAACAACCAAGTGTGCACACCTTACAAAGGGCAAGGCCCGCATACAAAAACAAGCTATAACAAACAATGTAACAAACAAGTATGGAAGAAAATATCCCTGCAAATAAATGTTGCACATGACGCAATTGTTAGCATGTTGGAAAGATAACTAGTATGTCAAAAGTGTGTATAACCAAGTGATGTAAAGTGCTAAGCATAAAATTAAACAATAACACTTGTGAGAGACGAATGTGGATGCCCCCAACGACTAGTGTAGGAAGGGTAGAAGTTGAGCATTTGTAATACATGTAAAATATTTGTATCTACAATCACAACTAAATAAAGACATGAATGCACATGTGTGGATGATAAAGATAATGACATATAATATATCTAACTAGCATGTGTAATAAAGCAACCATGAAGAAGAAAATGCAAGCAAGCGTACTAGAAACCATGCTATGTAGTATGTTGTGGATGGATGGAATGGAATGCAAATGGAATGGTAGGAGCCACATGCCCCCTAAGTGAATGGAAATGTATGCAATGAGGTTCATTTGGTTTTCCCCCTCAGCATTCAATAATGAACCGTAAACTAGAGTGTGTCATTGGGAAATGATCAAATAGTGTGTATTATGTCTAACATGTTATGATGAGTGTGTATATGTGTATGTTGATGAGATGCAACCTGGAAATGAAGTATGGGCATGACCCTTATAGTCCAAGCGTATATCACTACAAGCTGATTAAAATATTGATGATGTAGCCTAAAGCATATATCACTACTAGATGAATAGAGGGAGTGGTGAGGTAGCTTAAAGCGTATACCACTACAAAATGAAATAATAGGTGACTAGTTAGCCTATAACATATATCACTAACCTAGTAATGTCACTTGATAGAAGGTAGATTGATGAGCGTGTATGCATGATAAGGTCCATTTGATTTATAAACCCTCGGGAGTTGAGTATGGACTAAGGAACTGGAGTGCATCATAGGGTAATGAGTGTAGTGTGTAGAAGATGGTGTAGTATGCGTGAGGATAATAGATACCATATGATGTGTAGTGTAAAATATATAATATGTATGTAAACTAAAAGTGTGAATATTTGTGTTATGTAGTAGGCATGATGAGTAATATATAATTTTAGATGCAAGTGTGACACTATTCTAGTGCATAAACAATGTGGGGTGTATAAATGTGCAATGTAAGTATGTAATGTAGACCTTAAAATTGTGATGTATTTATAATGTTGAAGAGTATGATGTATGATGTGTAGATGTGTAATGATGTAGAATAAATGTAGAGTGTATGATGTAAAGTGTAAGACATGTGAAGCAAGATGTGTGAAGAGATGTAATGTGTAACACCTATTATGCAAAGTGTGTGGGGTTCATGTGTAGTAAGCTCTCAACAAATCAAGTGTGAACCAAAGCACAAGAGCGTGCCATCAAGAAATGATCAAATTGTTTGTATTTAAGCATAGTATTTATTAAGATGCATTACATTGAGTGTATTTTTGATCAGTTTGCCTAAAAGGATGGCGAGGCGATAAACTCCACCACCAATTTTTTCAATGATAATGTATGGACCAAGCCAATTGGGCTTGAATTTTCCTTTGAGAGGTGCCTCATCATTTGTACTCTTTTACTTTTATTTTAAGACGAGGTCACTAATGTTGAATGCACAAGAGTGAGTTTTTCGATTGTATGCATGTGTGATGTGAGATTGATATGTGTGAATATGTTTGAGTGCTTGGACACAACGTGAGTCCAACATTTCTAGCTCATGTAAGTAGTTTTTTTATATTCATTATCTTTAAGGATGCCCTTAAGAGAGATCCTCAAGGATGGTATTTTGAGCTCAAGTGGGATAACTGCCTCAAAGACTATAACCCAAGGGAAAATGAGTAGTTTTAGGTGTGTGAATATTAGAACAATAGGCTCATCTAGCGCATTGAATATTTGGTTATGCCAATTGGTACCACTAGAATCAATAGTCTTGTGTAAGATTTTTACAATGGTTTTGTTGGTGGCCTTAGCTTGGCCATTGCCTCGTGGATAGTAAGGAGTTGAAAAGATTTCTTTATTTTGAATTTTACACAAAAAAAATTAACATCCTTATTTTTGAAAGAAGTTCCATTATAAGCTATTATAGCAAAGGGCACACTGTAATCACAAAATCATGCACTTTAGACAATATTTATCCTAGCCTCATACTATTATTTAGAAGGTTCTTGAGTGAGGAAAGTACTAGTTTACCCCCGTGTTTTGGATATCTTATTTTACTTTTATTTTGTCATTTCCATACATTTTTATCCACATGCCTAGTCTATTTTGGCATTTTCCTGTCATTTTAGTTTTAGCTAGGGTGCCCAGAGTAGTACTAGGGCACCCATAAGCTCCCGGTCCCACCTGTGGTCACCCTGATCCTTTTTCTACTTTCCTGCCACTTTTTGGTCTCTTTCTAGCCATTTTTCATCCTTGTCTTTTTGGTAGTCATCCATTTCTGGGGTTAATTATGAAATCAAATCAAGAGAACCCTATAAATATAAAGTTATGAGATCATAATGATGGACTCGGCATAATCTACTACTATCACTCATCTAGAGTTACATCCATCTATTACATTTGCATCCACATAGCTCCATCATCAAGGCATAAGCTAGGAAGTCTGCATCACACTTCATAGGGGGAGGATTTTATTCTATTCCATGCACACATTCTATTACATTTTCTACATTTAGTTATTGTTTGCTACTTCACAAAGTGTGACTGCACAAGAGCACCTAGGGCATGATATTTCCCACACACTCACACACCAACTACATTTGGGTCTGAAATGTAGTGCATCACTCAGAGTAGTAAGCCCATTGTTGTGGTAGCTGAGGTCAGTCCGACCCATTCATTCTACATTTTTATTTTTAGGGTTTGATACTTCCTTTTGGTATTTTGTAGGTCTTTACATCAGCTCAAATTATTGGTGACATACAACGTGGGACAATGAATTTGATGTGACACACGATGAGGGTTTAATTTCGGACCACCTTCCAGACCTTATAAGAACTAGGTTCTAGAGATTTTTCATAGACCATGATGCCCAAATTATAGACCAAAGCACCTGTGGGCACCCTAGTCCTTTCAGCACCCTAGTCCACTCAAATCCTCCAAATCCAATCTTTTCAGGACCTCCTCTATACATAGTCATTCCGCATGTCGTTTTCTCCACTCACCTCTCGTGATATCACCATATTAATTGAGTCCTTTCTTGCCTCCTTCTTACATATTAGGGATTTTATTACATTAGTTCAATTATTTAGTTACTTTACATATTGTCTTAGCATAGTTATTTATTGCATTTATGTCCTCTTATATTAGATTAACTACCCCCATATTTCCAATTTTAGTTAATCATTTTGGTGAACCCGACCTTTGAATCCACCTTCGTTCTAGGGATTTTCTTATCTTTTCTATCATGGCTCCCAAGTTTCTCAAGTATCTTTATCTACTTTACTTAAGAGATATCCTCATTGCCAGGATATTTTGTAAAAATAGCTAGATTGCATGTATTTGGATGACAATACGCCACCACACCAAATCAGTTCTATATTTGATCATTTATCTGATGACTCGATCCTAGTGATCCTCCATCTACTCAACCCCTATTAGATTTAATTCAAGCTCTACATGCTTTATTTCAAGACAAATTTAAGGCTATGGAATCAACCATTACATCCCTTAGATCTGAAATTCAACAACTTAAGGATGCTTCTCAATCACATGTTTGTGCTCCTTCTACATCTTATATGCAATCTATGTCCACTACATGTCATCTAGCTAAACCTCAAGACATGCCATTTCTTGAGCCTCTTATGTTTGAGCACAATATACTATGCCACATGACATTCTTACTTATCTCCTTAGTCATTAGTTGATCACTTTGCCACCTACTCATTGTTATCCTCCTTATTTGCTTATAAAATATCAAGGTCATCATATTACAACTATCATACAATCAATGGACATAATGATAGTGATAGTATTTTTATGCTTTACAAAGTAGATCAAACATCTTCACTGTGTAGGTTTTATCATTCAATGCACAACATTCTATTATATTCCCACCTACAATGATGCTACACCATGTTATATAGCTACTAGTGAGTCTCCCTATAATCTTTCTACAAAAGTTCTAGATGCTTCTCTTATTATTCGCTTCTCTTATTCATTACATGCTTGATGTTAACAATCACTCACATGTGCATAATGCTTCTTCTCCTAGTCAAACAAATATTATAGTCCCATCCCATGATTCTCTTATTTCTGATGTTGCTTCTTCTCCACTTAATGAGCATCATGCCACCTTTTCTCTTGCACCTTCTTCGACCAACAAAACCTTAACAAGCACCACCTAAGAAATCACCTACGGTATCCCCAAGTCAATAAAGTCAACAACCTATCAACATTAGTTCACAAACCACTCCTACTAAGTTGTCTACTACATTACCAAATAAACCTAAGCAATCTCCCTTGAGACTCCATGCAACTTGGCCTCCTCTCAAACCTAAGCTCTAACCGATTAATTTCATCCCAACAACTAATGTTTATAATATATCCTCACTTTCACCACCACCACATAGTTCTACTATAAACATTGTCCCCAAGGTCCTATTGCATTAACTTGGTCTTTGGTAGGTGACTCTTGTCACTTTACCCTCCTGATGACACACTCATATTCTTATGGTTCTTATATGACTGTTGAGGGTATTTTACCATAAAGAACCTCGTTTCATCTTACATTACCATATTCCTCCATTATATCACCACCTATACATACACACATCTATGAGACTTTAACGCTCCTTACACATCATCAATTAAACAAAATCTATAATGCTTCATCACCCTCATACATCATTTATCACATTGTACACACATTATCATACATACTTGGGGGCATAACACTCCACCTTTCCCCCACCTCATCTTATCATAGTCACAATCATCATCTTTTACATTCTTATACATTCATATCCTCGCATTAGGCATATTCATCATACATTCTAGCGTCATTACCCGATGACGCACTCTTGTGCTTTGGTTCACACTTGAATGTTGAGGGATTACTATTACACTGAACCCCACACACTACACTATAGGCATTACACATTGCATTTCATCCCACATTGTGCGTCAAACACCATACATTCTACATTTAGTCTACACCATTTTGGCATTTATACATTTATCCATCACATATCATGCTAGTATTCATCTTACATATTATATTTACCTCATCCATATGTGTATTTACATACACCGTTAGGTTATCTACGCATATCCTATACATAATCACATACCTGCGCATTTTCATACCATGCATTTTCTATATACTATACCACTCTTCCTTACATATGCATATAGCCTCATTTCATTCTACATATTATATTACGGTCCATTTACACACGTTATACATTACATCATATATATTCTACACATTGTGTCTTCACACATATTACATATCATATGTTATACTACTCTTATACAATATACCATACATTCCATCACCTCATGGTCATGTCATCATTACTCATACTACATTATTTTCTACGCCCTACATTCACCACCCTATGACACACTTTAATTTCTCATTCCATACTCGACTGTCGAGGGTTTATAAATCAAATAGACCTTACACTCACCATACAACATTTCATCCTATGACATTCCTAGGCTAGTGACATACACTTTAGGATAAATCATCACTCACTCTTTCTATCTAGTAGTGGTATACACTTTAGGATAGATCACCACCTCTATTATATCATCTTGTAGTGGTATACACCTTAGGTTACATCACCACTCCTTACCAATCATTATATAGTGATATACGCTTAGGGATAAATCATCACTTATTCCTTTCATCTTATAGTGATATACGCTTAGGGCTACTCATTCATAATTAGGCTAAATTGTCCATTCCTCATATAGTGATATATGTTAGGCTATAGGGTTCACACACATCCTTTCTATATGTCACACTTCATTACTACACATACACATTCACTACAATGCTAGACACAAAAAACACCACTCGACCATTTCACGATGATGCACTCTCGTTTACGGTTCATTCTTGACTGAGGGGGAAAACAAAATGAGCATCATTACATATATGTTCCATTCACTGGGGGCATGCAACTCTTATCATTCCATCTTGCATTCCATTCCATCCATCCACAACATTGTTTTGGGGGCATTTACTCTTGTTTACTAGTGTTTTACATGATCACTTTACTACACATGTTAGATTGATTTCTTATATGTCATTATCTATATCATCCACACATGTGCATTTACACCTTTTGTTTAGTGTGATTCACAGATACAAGACTCCTACATGTGGCATGGATGCTCGCCTTCTACCCTTCTTGTATTAGTCACCTGGGGCATCCACATTTCGTCTTTTTCATGTATTATTGTTTCATTTTGTACTTAGCACTTTACATTACTTGGTTATTCATGATTTTGACATATGATTTATTTCTCTAACATGCTAACGGGTGTTCCATGTGCAGCACTTGTTTTACAGGATTATATGTTTCCATGACTACTTGTTTATTTGTTTATACTTGTCTGTCATTGTTTGCTTTTGTATGTGGGATTTACTCTATGTTTGTGTGCACACTTTCTTGTTTTTTATGGCCATGATGGCCTTGCATGTCTTGTAACATCATGAGTGATGTCCCATGTTTGCAACATACTTTTGTGCGGCTTACTTGCTTTCTTGCATGTTTACATTTACTACATTGTCTGCATAGCTTACACATGTTTTTATATACATGCATTGTTTATTTACACTTGTCTTTGGCTAGCCTTATTTTTTGTGTGTGCTTGGTTTCTACCAAGAAATTTCCATGGTTAGAGAGTGCATGTGGTTGGTCCTCTTTTGGGGTTTCATGTCTCCTATCAGTGACATCACATGCGCCCCCTAAAGAGGGGGCATCATTTGGGGATTTTACATACTAACACAGAGATTCCATACCATCTCGGTTCAGTTTTCTACAACGAGTGGGTTTAGAAAAGTCTACAAACCCCATACACAGTGGATTTTATAGACATGGTGTCCTTAGCATTTCGGGAAGTAGTTATAGGCTTGGAGGTTACAATGGGTGTGCCTCTCTACACTACTTCGGCCAGTGGTGGTGTTGGATCGCCCAAAAACTAGGACAATACAAAGATCTCTTCACACACATTTTTAGTAAAATTGGTTAGAGCTTGGAGGACATAAAGCATTTCCTCCCTATACTTCTTCATTCAGGGTGGCATGAGATCACCCAAAAAAACTCACAAGTACAAGATATCCTTCTACACTCTTCCTCTCGACATGGATCAAGTGCACATGTTCCATTTACACTTTTCATTTCACATATTTTACATTTGTGTATTTTATACACTTTCCTATACATGTGTATTTTACATAATGTTTTTACATTTACATACATACATATTTGACTACTTGATCATTTTATCCTTGCAGTCTGGTCGTATGAGAAATAAGAAGTCAAATTGGGGGCAACAACAACAATAACACTCCATGACAACACATGCTTTACTAACCATACAGGTACACTACACACCACAGTAGCTACACACATGTTTCACCCTAGGTTCACTCTCATCACTTTTTTATTTGCACATTTTCATCTTTAGTTTCAACCCTCCTCATTTTTTTCATTCTACACTTTTGTCTAGTCCTTTAGCGCATTTCTACTACACTCTTCATGAACATCGGTACACATTTCTAATTACTTTATGTTATCGAGCTTTCACTCACCAACATAAAGTGGGGGAAAAATGTAGTCACAAAATCATGCACTTTAGACAATATTTATCCCAGTCTCATACTACTATTTAGAAGGTTCTTGAGTGAAGAAAGTACTAATTAACCCCCATATTTTGGCCATCTTATTTTACTTTTATTTCATCATTTCCACACATTTTTATCCACATGCCTAGTCTATTTCGGAATTTTCCATCATTTTAGCCTGGTTGGGGTGCCTGTAGGTAAATCTTGGGCCATGGGGTCCTTTCCTTTTCTACTTTCCCGCCACTTTTTGGGCTCTTTCTAGCCATTTTTCATCCTTATATTTTTGGTAGTCGGCCATTTCGGGTTAATTATGAAATCAGATCAAGAGAACCCTATAAATATAAAGTTATGAGACCATAATGAGGGACCTAGCATCATCTACTACTATCACTCATCTAGAGTTACATCCATCTATTACATTTGCATCCACATAGCTCCATCATCAAGGCATAATCTAGGAAGTTTGCATCACACTTCATAGGGAAAGGATTTTATTCTATTCCATGCACACATGCTATTACATTTTCTACATTTAGTTATTGCTCACTACTTCACAAAGTGTGACTAGCACAAGAGCACCTAGGGCATAACATGCACACACTCACCAGAACTACATTTGGGTCCAAAATGTAGTGCAACGCTTAGAGTAGTAAGCCCACTGTTGTGGCAGCTAAGGTCAATCCGACCTATTCATTCTTTATTTTTTATTTTTAGGTTTTTGATACTTCTTTTGGTCTTTTGTAGGTCTTTACATCAGCTCGAATTATTGGTGACATACAACTCGAGACAGTGAACCTAATGTGACACACATCAAGGGTTTCGGACCACCTTCGGACCCTGTGGCGCTTTGAAAGGTTTTGTCTAAACCTACACCTCTGTGTTGAGAGTCTCAATGAAATATTTTTTCGTGGTTTACACCATGTCAATACATTTTTCTCATTGTCCTAGTGAATGCAAAGGTGTTGAATTATTCAAATTGGGTTAGTGTTAAGTGTGAAACATGATACTTTGCAGGTGAGTTCTCAAACTCGTGGAACTTTGAAAGGTTTTGTCTAAACCTATACCTCTATGTTGAGAGTCTCAATGAAATATTTTTTCATGGTTTGCACCATGTCAATACATTTTTCTCATTGTCCTAGTGAATGCAAAGGTGTTGAATTATTCAAATTGGGTTAGTGTTAAGTTGTGAAACATGATATTTTACAACCGAAAGCTCATAGAACCAACGTATAATTCCCACACATTTGAGAGTCCTAGTACATGTGAGGGGAGGTATCATTTTGGTTCCTAACAATCTCGATACTTCATCTCAATACTTCTCGGTTATATTTGTCGAGTGTAGTACCTTAAGAGCCATGAGAGCAAAAAAGTTATAAGCATGAATAGACATATTCATGATGACAAAGCCCCGAGGTGATAAGCAATAATTGAATGCCTTATAAGTGTGAAGATCGAGTTTGGGTTCACCAAGATGATTAAATAAAATGTGGTATTTTAGTAGTTAATATAACTAAGAACAAAAATAAATAACACTAGATAAAAGCAAAGAAATAAATACAGTAAAGTGACCCAAGAAACTAGGCTAAAGAAAATAGAAACCCTAATATGTAAAGAAGGGTTGGAAGAAGCTTAGCTGATTCCATGAACTTGTTGGGTTATGTCCCATAGATGACTATAAAAATAGGAGGAGGAAACAACTATGCCGAGGTCAAGAAACTTGCAGATCCGGGAAATTTGAGTGGACTAGGGCTCCTAGGAGAGTATCAAGGTGCCTATGGACGCCCTAGTTTGCGTTATGGGAACCCTAGTCGTGTAGGAAGTCCAAAACCATATTTTTAGTGTTGTTATATGATCTCGAAGCCTTTGCCACTGCCGCACTAACTTCATTTCACTATGTTGTATGTCACTAGTAATAAATATTGAAGAGAAGACTTGTAAAACCCCAAGATAAGCATCAAACCCCTAAAATGAAAGTTACATATGAAGGGCTCAAACTCGACCTCAACTACGTAATGGTGGACTTACTAATCGAGTGTTGTACTACATCTCGTAACTCATGTAGTTGTATGTGCAAGTGTGTGCAATCATACCCTAGATGCTCTTGTTCCAATCGTACTTTATGAAAGTAGCAAGCAATAACTATGTGTATAAAATGTATTAGAATGGTGGATGGAATATAATAAACTTCCCTCCTATGCTTTTGTGATGCATATGAACCATCCTTGTGCCTTGTGATGGAGCTATATGAATGTAAAAGGAGCCTTTGATGGATGTAACCTTAGGTGATGATAGTGGTGGCTAGTGCTTGGTCCCTCATTATGGTTTCATAAATTTATATTTATATGGTTATCTTTTTATAATTTCATAACTAACCCGAAAAGGTCCACCACAAGAAATATGAAATGTCCAAATGGCTATAAAGCTCCCAAAAGTGGCAGGAAATTGTAAAGAGGATCAAAGAGCCCCAACCTGGGACCAAGGTTCCTATCGGTGCCCCAAGATACTCGCCTGTGTGCCCAGTCAAATGTAAAACATCACAAAACGATGTAAACAGTGGGCATACATGTGTGGGAGGTCAGTAGTGACGACAAGAAGAAAAGTAAAATAGCCAAAAGACAGGGGTTAATTAGTACTTTCTTCACTCAAAACCATATGAATAGTAGTATGAGACCGGGACTTAATAATGTCTAAAGTGTGTGATTTTTACTACAAAGTTGCTCTAATAAAATCAGGGCTTAGTGCTCCTTGTATGGTTGGTGCTCTACTAAATCTAAGGGTATGTGATCCATGTGGGGTTGGTGCCTTAGTAAACTTAGGGATTATTGTTCCTTGTTGGGTTGGTGCTCAACTAAATTTGAATCATTTTTATAATAAATATTTATTTCACTTAGTTTTCTTCCCTTCAATGGTTTCCCAAATAAATCTAGTGTACTTGTCATCCTGTGTTCATTTGTTCATGTGTATGGTTATGTTTCTTGTTGAATACATGTTTGATGATTAATGATAATTGATGAATGCTAAAGTGAATGTGAATGAAAATTTTCGGGATCACCGATTCACCCCTACTTCTCGGTGATTGTGATTCTAATATGCCTCCATATTTATACCCTCTAGAAAATTATGTCATAGTTTTCCCTAGGTCAATATGGTTTTATCATTATCCTAGCAAATTCAAAGGTGGCAAACTCTTAAATTTGGGTTAGTGTTAGGCTACTAAAAGTGATATTTTGCAGAATTTAAGCTTGTGTGGCACCGAAAGTACAATGTCAATACATCTAGGTGGTGTGGTAAATTTTAAGGGAGGTGTCATTTTGATGCCCAATGATGTTTATCCTTCCCGAATACATCGATCGACGTAGTCCCTTAATATCCCCGAGAGAAAAAAGGGTATAAATTTAGCGGGTAAGTTCTCAAACTCGTGGCACTTTGAAATATCTCATTTAGACATAACCCTCCATTTTAAGACTCTCTATGAAATCTTATCGTGGTTTTTCCTGGATCAATAGAGTTTTCTTGTTGTCTCGAGAGAATGCAAAGATGCTAAAAATTTAATTTGGGTCGGTGTTAGGTCGTTAAATGTGATATTTTACAACCAAAAGCTATGGTACCAAATATACAACACCAAAACATTTGATTGGCCTAGTAGATGATAGGGGATGCATCATTTCGATGTGCATGATCTTGTTCATTCTTGGATACATCAATCAAGTGTAGTCCCTTAAGATCCATAAGAACAAAAAAGGGTATAACTTTGGCAAGTGAGTTCTAAGACTCGTGGCACTCTAAAAGGTCTCATCTAGACCTATACCTCTATGTTGAGACCCTCTACTAAATATTTTCATGGTTTTCCCTAGTAAATATAGTTTTCTTGTTGTCTAAGTGAATGTAAAGGTGTTAAACTCTTCAATTTGGGCCAATCTTAGGTCAGTTAAATGGACTATTTTGCAATCGTATTTCATGACATCGAATGGATATATCCCAAATGTATGAGTGGCACAAAGAGGCACTAACGGAGGTTTTTTTGGTTCCCAATGATCATGGTCCTTCTCATCTACATTGGTTAGGCATAGTCCCTTAAAAACCCTAAGAACAAAATGGATATAACTTCGGTGAGTGATTTCTCATACTATATGGCACTTTGAAATGTCCCTTTTAGACATACATCTATGTGTTAATACCCTCTACGGAATCCTATCAATTTTTCCCTAGTCAATATAGTTTTCTTGTTGTCTTAGAGAATGCAAAGGTTTCAAATTCTTTAATTTGGGTTAGTGTTAGGCTATCAAACATGATATTTTGCAACCAAAATCTCATGGCATTAAAAAAATAGTACCAACACTTTCGGGTGGCATGGAAGACACTAAGGGAAGTGTCATTTTGGTTCCCAATGATTTTGGTCCTTCCCGAATACATTGGTCGATGTAGTCCCTTAATAGCCCCGATAACAAAAATACTTTAAATTTGACAGAGATTTCTCATACTTCGTGGTATTTTGAAAGGTCTATTTTACATCTACGCCTTTGCATTGAGAACCTATACAAAACCCTATTACAGTTTTCTCCAGTTCAATATGGTTTTATCATTTTCCTAATGAATGCAAAGGAATCGAAATCTTCATTTTGGGTCAGTGTTAGGCTGCCAAACATGATATTTTACAACAAAAACTCATGGAACTAAATGTATATCATTAACACATATGTGTGGACTAGTAAAAACTAGGAGGTGTCATTTCAAAGTGCCCAATGATCTTGGTCCTTCTCAGATACATCAATCAAGTGTGGTGCCTTAAGATTCCTAAGAGAAAAAAAAGGTATAACTTCATTGGGTGAGTTCTCGACTCAAGCACTTTGAAAGGTCTCATCTAGACATATGCCTTGTTGTCTTAGTGAATGCAAAGGTGCTAAAATCTTCAAATTGGTTAAAGTTGTTAGGTCGCCAAATGTGATATTTTACAACTGAAATCTTATCACACTAGAGGGACAATGCCAATACATACTAGTAAACACTAGGTGAGATTTTATTTTTGTTCCTAATGAACCCTGTAATTCCCGACTACATCAATTAGGTGTATTCCTTAAGATCCTTAAGAGTATAAAAGGGTATAAATTTAGCAGTGAGTTATCGAGTCCATGGAATTTTGAAAGGTCTCATCCGGATATATGCCTCTTCCTTGAGACCTCTATGAAATCATGTAAATGTTCCCTAGTCAATATGGTTTTCTCATTATCTTATCAAATATAAAGGTGTCAAAATCTTCAATTTGGGTTAATGTCGGGTTGTCAAACGTGATCGTTTGAAACCACAAGATCATGGTGCCAAAAAACAATGCCAACATATCTAGTTGGCCTAGTAGATGCTAGGGGAGGTGTTATTTTGGGGACCAACAATATCGCTCCTTCCCGCCTATATCATTCTGTATAGTCCCTTAAAATCCCATAGAGAAAAAAAAAGGGTATAACTTTGGCAGTGAGTTCTCGACTCTGTGGCACTTTCAAAGGTTTTTTCTAAACCTACACCTCTGTGTTGAGAGTCTCAATGAAATATTTTTTCATGGTTTTCACCGTGTCAATACATTTTTCTCATTTTCCTATCGAATGCAAAGGTGTTGACTTATTCAAATTGGGTTAGTGTTAAGTCATGAAACATGATATTTTGCAACTGAAATCTCATGGAACCAAACATATAATTCCCACACATTTGAGATTCCTAGTAGATGTGAGGGAGGTATCATTTTGGTTCCTAAAAATCTCAATACTTATCGGTTACATTTGTCGAGTGTAGTAAGCCATGAGAGCAAAAAAATTATAACTTCCGGCAGTGAGTTCTCAAACTTCGTGACACTTTGAAAGGTCTCGTATATACCTACACCTCCATCATGCATCGTCTTATTCACAAATCAGCCTCAATTATCACCCTAAAAATATTCACTTCATACTTAAACATTTCACTCTCTATAGATATCCCATTTTAGTCCTCTTAACCTAAACATAAAGCTAGTGATCTAGCTCCCCATGTTTTGATACTTTTACAACTTCCTAGAGCATATTTTTCATTTGGCTTGCTCCCTCTTGATGGATTGAGTCTTTTAGTGGCTACTAGGGGTAGGGATTACACCCAATTTTTCCTTAGATGTTCAAAAGTTTCTTTTGGAAGTGGTTTTGTCAAGATATCTACTACCTCCTCCTTGGTAGACACATGTTCTAATTTGATCCTTTTCTCACTTACTTGTTCCCTTAAGAAATGATATTTTATTGGGATATGATTGTTCTTAGAGTGTAACACAGGGTTTTTGACACACTTATGGAACTTGTGCTATCACAATACAAGGGAGTAGGTCCATCACATTCAACCTTGTAGTCTTCTAGGGTCTTCCTCATCCATAGTACTTGTGCACAACATAATGCAACTATTATATACTCAAAGCTTCACACGTGGATAGGGCTATAAGAGATTGATTTTTTCTTAGCAAAAAAATAAGACACTTACCAACAAAAAATTATCCTCCACTTGTGCTCCTTCTATCATCAATGTTACCTTCCCAATCTGCATCTGTGAAATCTTTTATCTCAAACTCATTGCTTCTTAGATACAAATCCCATATTCCATTGTCCCCATGAGATATATGAATATCCTTTTGACTACTTGTAGGTTGTTTTCTCTAGGATCTTCTTGAAATATTCCTACTAGACCAATCTGCTTACATGATGTCAAGCCTAGAGGAAGTATAATACAATAGGCTACCTATCATGGATCTGTATGTGGTCTGATTTACTCTTGGTGAGTTATCTTCCTTGTTATATTACTTCATGTGACCATTGGTGTTCCTACTGGATTACAATCCTCCATCTGAAACCTCTTGAGCATCTATTTTATGTACTTGTTTTGTGAGATGAAGATGCCTTCCTTAAATTGACAAATTTGCGGTTCTAGAAATAATGATATATCTCTAAGCATGGACATCTCAAACTCCTTCTTCATGACCTCTACAAATTCATGTGTCATGTTCTCACTATCTCCTCCAAATATTATGTCATCAACATATACAACCACAATCAATTGATGAACTCTTTCTTCCTTTATGTATAAGTTGTTATATATCACTCCTTTCTTGAAGCCTTGATCAGTTATGTACCTATCTAATATGTTGTAGCAAGCTCAAGGAGCTTCCTTAAGGCCATGTAGGGCCTTCTTCAACCTGCACAAATAGTCCTTGTCCTCTATAAGTGAGAAGCCACCAATTTGTTCAATGTAAACTTCTTCATTTAGGTTCCCATTCAAAAATTTTGACTTGACATCCATTTGGTATACCTTGAATCTTTTGTATGTTACATATGCTAAGAAGAGTCTAATGGCCTCCATTCTAGCCACTGGTGCAAATGTTTCTTCAAATTCAACTCTTTTGCCTTATGCATATTCTTTGTAAACAAGTCTTTCCATATTTATTGTGACCTCACCTTTTTCATTTAATTTATTTATGAATACCCACTTAATTTCAATAACATTTTTTTCATGGGCCAAGGCACTAGTTTTCAACTCTCATTTTTCTCTATCTTTTCCAATTCTTCATTCATAGAATTAACCTAATTTTTATCTTTGCTAGCTTCCACAACAATATTTGGTTCAATATTAGATAGAAGATAAATTTTCTCTTGGTTTTGGGAACTCACCAATCTCCTCCTTATTTGTATACATGCCTCCTTGTTTCCTATTATCTGAGTTGCAGGATGGTCTCTCTTGACCTATCTTGAGGGAGCTTTTGTGTCTGGTCTTTCTTCATCCTCGTCTTCTTATTTTTTATTGATATCTGCATATTCATCATCATCTTGTATTTCTATGCATTAAGGAGTGTCATTTGGATGAGTTTTGGTCTTCATTGTATAGGTATCATCAACTATTATAACATTTTTGCTTTCTACTATCTTTTGTAGGCTTTTGTTATAACACATATATGTTGAGCTCACTAAGGATTATCCCAAGAATGTACCTTCATCATTCCTTGAGTCAAACTTACCTAGGTTGTCTTCATCCCTCTTGATGAAACACCTACTTCCAAACACTCTTAGATGTTTCACATTTGCATGCCTTCATTTCCAAAGCTCATAGGGGGTCTTATTGTTATTTATCCTTATTTGAGCTCTATTTAAGATGTAGACTATTGTATTGATTGCCTCCCTCCAATATCCATTTGATAGTTTAAACTCATTTAGCATGGTTGTTTCCATCTCTTGAACAATCCTCAAACCTCGTCAAACTCATTTGACAAAAATTCACCTCCTCTATCAGATCTCAAGATTTTGATCTTTGTATTTTTCTCATTTTCAACTAGAGATTTGAATGCTTTGAACTTTACAAGTGCTTTTTTTTTTCTTTCAAGAATGCAACCCAAGTCATTCTTGTGTAATCATCAATTAGCATCATGAAGTAACTCTCACCTTGAATACTTTCAGTCCTTATAGGTCCAACAAGATCAATATGGATCAATTATAGTGGTCTTGTTGTGGAGTACTCCTTGGAGTTGAATCTTCTCCTGGTTTGTTTTCCATGTAAGCATGCTTTGAAAAGTGTATCAAAGTAGGTTTGATGATTTTGGGAATATTTCTCACACATCCCTTAGAGATAATTTTGACAAGATTGTCAAAAAAAATTAAAGTTCATATCGCAGTAAAATGAAGAATGAAACTTTTGGATACACTACGTAGAGAGGATTAGCACCAATGTTTCAGTTCCTATACCAAAACCATCATCAGGGTGAGAATTTTCTTGAGAGCAGAAGATTTTCAAAATTTAGGTGCCCTAACCTCCTATGCCAAATCCAACTATCATCAACCTTTCTTGTGAGGCATTTATCCTTGTTGATCTCTTTCAAGACATACATGTTGTTCTTGGTCCTTTTGTCCTTGCCAACTAGCTTTCCTGATTTGTTTTTCCTTATATCACAACATTTTTCATACAATATTAAGGTGTATTCTTACTTGCACATTTGACTTACACTTAGTAGGTTGTTTTTTAAGCCATCTATATAGAATACATTTGTATTTATTGTCTTTACATTATCTACACTCAATGTAACCTTACCTACAATGCTCTTAGATGTATTATCTCCAAAATCTACCGTTCGAGGAATTATCTTTTAATGAGGTGAATTTTCTCTCGATTGCTTGTCATATGACTTGACATACACTATCAATGTACCATGTTGTGTCTTTATTTTGAGTATGAAAGGTTTTTTGAGCAATTACACCTTGCTCTTTATTTCTTGTAGAATTTATCCTTACTACATACACCTTCTTTTCATGCTTTGAGAGTCTCTAATTACAATTTTTGTGTCCAAACTTTTGGTAATTAAAGTAGACCATTTCATTTTTGCCTCAGATATGTTTTGAGTGAAAATTTATTCCATGACCCCTTTCATATCTTATACACTTTATAGCTTTATGTCCAAAAATATTACAAGAAAAATAGTAGCCATAGAAAGAGGGATTATACCTTATCGCATGAGATTGTTTGGTTTATTTGTTCATTCTCTTAGGCTTCGTGTTAATATCCTCTCTTTCTTGAGGTGGTTCTTGAGTGGTATTTTCATCTTTCTTACTAGTTTTCTTGTCATCCTTATGACCTCCCTTGAATCCCATACTAGTTTTGTCATTGAAAGATCTTTGATTTCTTATAAGCTCATTTAGGTCTCTTAAACTTTTGTCAATTCTCTAATATGCTTTCAACTTTCTTGATATCTGATCTAGTTTAGTTTTTAGAACCTCCGTATCTTTATTGAGTTTTAGGAATTCTTCCTCTTTGGATTTGAAGGATGTTGATATCAACTCTAGTTGTGCTTCAAGCTCTTTGATTCCATCTTCATGCTCTTTATCCTTCTTGCTCATCCTTTTCTCATGAAGACTGATTTTCTCTTCATAATCTTTCAACATTGAATTCAATTTTTGGTTCTTCCTCCTTTGGAGCTTCAATTACTCAAGAGCACTAATAAAATCTGCTTCAAGGTTCAATCTAGAATCCTCCTCCTCTGAATTTCCATCTTCACTAAGATTCTTATCTTTTGAGATGCTTCCAAATGTTGTCTCTATGGCTATGAATAGGTTTTCAACTGGACATCTTCATCTTCACTATTAGAATATGATATCACTTGAATCTTATGAAATTGTTTCCTCTTTGGTGTAGATATTCTTTTTGTTTATGGAAAAAAATTTCTTACCTTCATGTTTCTTGAATATCTTCTTGAGCTTATGATACATGTTGTCCTCTTCATCATACTCACCCTTCTCTTCCTTGTTTTTGCTAGGACATTTAGAAGCAAATTGACCTACTTGACCACAACTAAATCATTAAAAGGGCATATTTCCTTCATATTTACCTAACTATCTTTTTAATCTCCTAACAAACATAGATTTTATTCTCTCATCATCTTCCTCCATGTCAGATTCAAATTTACTTTTCTTTATTTGTGGTCCCTTATCAGCTTTGAATGCATCCTCCTTGATTGGTTTTGATTCATTTGTCCTCATCTCATAGGAAGTTAGGATGCCATGAATTTCATCCATTTGTAAGGTGCTCAAGTCTTTTTCTTCTTCCACACTGAAACCTTGGATTCATACTTAGATGTCAAGGATCTTAACACCTTTGAATAACCACTATTTCCTCTATCTTTTCTCCTAGTCCTCTGATGACATTTATCACCTCATCAACCCTCTATAAGTAAGAAGTAATAATTTCATCTTCCTTCATTCTCAGGCTCTCAAATTTCCCTCAATAGGTCTACAACTTAGCTAGCTTGACCTTGTTGTCTCCTTCATAGATAGTATTTAGTTTATCCCAAATATATTTGGTTGTGCTACAATGCATAACTTTTACAAACTATGCTTCGTCATTCCACATAAGATTGCATTCATTTCCTTTGATTTATTCTCACTAGCCCTCTTGCTGTTGTATCAGTTAGAGGTGTGCTTGGAATGGTGTAGCCATCAACTATTAACTGCCATATATAAAATCCTAGAGGAATGAGATAGGTCTTTATTTTAATGCTCTGAAATTCATATTTGGTTCCGTTGAAGAGAGTTTCCTTGGAAGTAGAGAACCCCTTTGATATTGATTATTGGTCATGTGTGTACTTATTAGATCTCCTTCAAGTTGTTAAGCTTGCTCCAAAAGGACCTATATCTGATACCAATTATTGGAAAACACAAGCACTAAGAGGGAGGGGTGAATCACTCTGCTTCAAACTTTGAAAAAACTTTTATGTCTTAAGAGAACATTCAAGCTTCATTAGCCTTTATCATGAGGAAACAATGATATTCAAACATAAACAAATGAAAAGTAAGCACACATGAAGACAAAGGTTTATGTGGGAAATTATTAAAGGTAGAAAAACCCACTAAAATCAATGCAATATTTTGGAGAATTATCCCATAAGAGATTACAAAGATTCAATTTTTTGAGCACCTACTCAACTTGAAGCACCAACTCCAACAATTTAGTCAAGCACCTACTTGACAAATTTTGCAAGCTACAACTTTCATGGAAGCACCAACTCCCTACTTTGCTAAGCATTCACTTAGACTTTACAAAGTTTTGATCACATTCATCTGACCTAGTTTATTAAGACAAAAAATTTGTGATCTCATCTTCATCTCCTATATGTTTATCCTTCTTCTTCACACACCTTGATTCACCTATTTTCACCTCACCTCATTCGCTTCAAAATCAAACTCAATACATCTATTTCAAGCACATTAATTTGTACATGCACAAATGGATGACACACTCTTACACCTCTTCCACTTCATATTCCAACACTTCACCTTCTTACATGTTCAACTCGTATACAAGATTCTAGATGACATCACTTAGAGATGTAAGAAATTAATAATAACATCTGCAAGTGTGTCAATTGCAGGTATTGTCATTTCTTGAACTATCAAGAAACTTCTAACAACTATGAGGAACAAAGAAATGTATCTAATATCATTACATCTACAAGTGTGTCGATTGCAGTGTACTATCCTTTCTTAAACTTTCATAAAAATTCTAACACCCGTGAATGACAAGGAAATGGATCTAATCTCACTACACTTATGATACAACTAAAAATATTCCAATGACATCTTCCAACTTCTTTTGCAATGGTTTATTCCTTTTTATCCTCTCCTTAACGAAGGCTTATTTGTCTTCTAGCAATCATAGGTCATGCAACATGTGTTAGGAAGGTGTGGGTAAGTTACTAAGGTCCTCTCCTTGCCATATATGTCCTTTACAAGATTTTTAACTTGTCATTTCATTATCAAACCTCCATTAGGTCTATGACCTTCAAAATCCAATTTCAACTTGGGTGCATGAAACCTACTTTAAGCTCATGTCATGCAATGAAAACATAATGGAAGATTATTCAAGATGTCCAAGACATCACCATGTTCTTGGAATGTTACAAGTTAGGGCATAAGACCTTCATTTCATCTCTTCTTCTCAGTTGGGTGTACACAGTCATGGCAGCTCAAGAACTCAGTCACAAGATTGATTAACCAAACTGATGTGTGAACTTGTAGATCCTTTTGATGCTTGGAGAATATTTTATGTGACCTCTATTTTACCTTCAAAGACATGGAACAACCTTAACATATTTAATCAAACCATGAAACATTGATTAGGACAAGTTACTAATGGTTTTGTATACACAGAAATCCAGTATTCACAAAATGAACAAGTTTATTCATTCAATCACTTGTACATGGCTCCCATGGTGCATTTCTAGAAATATTTAATCCTTAGGAAACTTATCAAGCCCATATCATTCATCATTTCATGGCATATAGCTCAAATATTTTTGCATCTCTGAGACTAATCACACTAGGTTTTAGGTCACAAAAACATGTCTTGGCCTAGTTAGCTTCCATCACTCCAAACTTCACTTTCATGCCCAACTATTGTATGGAACACTTCACCAGAGACCTAAAATCCATCATCAAACACTCACCTACATGGTTATGTGGAGAAATTCACATTTTCATTCTTATTTATCAGACTTTTTCGATAGACCTTATGGCCATTAGCGGTAGGTCATTTTGGGTGACAGGTTTCATCAAAATTTTGTAAAGAACCTACCTGAAACTTCTCATGAACACTAAGGGCACAACCCAAATGGATCCCATAGTTTTCCTTTTGCCATGAAAGCTACAAACATGTTGGCACATGCAAAACTTCATAAAACAAAGGATTTTATGTAGCTTCCCATGACACTTAGAGCATGCCACCACCACCAAAATGAGATATGGAGAGTTCTCTACAAGCATGAATCATAATTTTAGAATTACCATTCAATTTGGAGAAAATAAACTTCACATTTTACCTATCACTCCAAAACTAGGGTTTTGGGAGGGTTTAAACTAGTTTAAATTTTTAGCATTCATTCATAAAGAATAGGACATCATTTTACCTCATTACAATTTTAAAATGTTTTTGACTCCATGCCCCAACATTGATGAATGAATAAGGTCCCAAAATAGAGATTTAACGTGTGATTGAACACTTTAAACTTGACCTTCAAGCTAGAGCCATTCTAAGATCTTAGTATAGCCTAAACTCATTTTTCTTTCTTCTCCTTTGGAATTTTGACTTGAAACTTTGTCCTCAGCACTGTGTTGACCTTCTTCACATGTCCCAAGGCTCATTTAAGTCTTCACCTATCTAAAACTCATCATCCACCTTGAATTTCCCATGCTCACTTTGTCCTCAAGAACATGCCTTCAAAAGGCCTTGAACATGCCTCTACCAATTGAAACTTGACTTGTAGCACCTTCCACATCCTCTATACAATGTCACAACACACTACTCATGTTGTATTGACCTGTCTTAGCTTGTTTTACTCTGCACCCCAAGCCATGCTTGCACTAGGTCTTATAAATAGGCCTAGTTGAGCTTGTTTCAACCCATGGTTCATGTAACCTGTCCTATTCTTCATCATGAAGACACTTGCACACCTTTGAGACACCTCTTAGGACTTGTGGAACAACTTTAGAGTTCACACAAAGTACCTAGATGTTTGTAAATACACCAAGAGCTTGTGTATACACCATGACACCTCAAAGCATCACACCATGGCACTACCAATAAACCTTCATTCCCATGAATTAATTACACCTCACCAACACTCTTTGCCATCAATTTCACATGACATCAATGAGACAAGGACCAGCACCGATTTCTTATAAAGTGAGAAACCCATCTCGAGAAGGTTGTTTTATGCTAACTAGCACATGTGAAGTCTTCATGGGAGGTTGGGCTCTCAAGGAGAGTTTAGTAATGGTCCTAAGATGATTTTCCATGCATTAGTTCATAGATTAAGGGGAATATCTTTATGAACAATCATTAAGAAGCTAAAGTGGTCTAAAACCCTCCATTAACCCTAAATAAGCAAAGTGATTGAGAAGAACTTAATCTAAGTGGCCCAGTAATGGATTGTTTGACCTTGGTTAGTGATTGGAGGTTGTAGAGGATTACTCCAACTTTCTCCAAGTGGCATTTAGGTGTCTTTATAGTGCATGTACCCCATAGTAAATTATAAATTTTTGAAAAAGTTAATATATCTCTTAACTTTTACACTAGACCGATTGATTGAATGGATTTTTGAGATATTACGGAAGCTATAATACATGTTTGGAGTGGTTTCATAAAAATTTAAGCCCTTATGGGTATATGAAATTCAACATAGAAGACCTGGTTTTGAAGAAGTTTTTGGTGACCTAGTTGTAGAGGTGTTCTTGGGAACTTACAGTCCAAGTGGTGGTGTCTTATACATTTTCTCGATGACCCTAAGGTCATAATATTTCCATCCATGTGTCATACTTGCATGGTTGAGGTGATTTGATGAGTGTTTTAGCTTCATCTTTGAGGACTAGTTTTGTAGGTCACAGACCTAGTGACTTTCATTGTATGAGATGATAATGTCAAGGTGTAAAAGCTTGTTGATGTTGCTAGTGGATTTAGAGAACATTTCTAAGTGGTCCTTAATGTTTGGTGAAGTTCATGTTGGCTCAAGAAGTCAAAGTTTTGTGAGATGGTAGTTTAGTTATATTATGCCTAATTGAGACCTAATGAATGAATATGTCTTGTAGATGCTATTTCTAACCTAAGTGGTCTTTTATATGATGTTTTCAAGATGTTTTAAGTTAATTTTTCCTATGATGGCCGACATAGATGTATTTTATGAATGACTTGTGTATATAAGAATGTTATTAGTGACCTATTTTGTGTTAAGAGAGGATGAGAAAGTGTGAGCAAGAGGGCAGAGGGTATTTGTGCCTACCAAGAGAGGGTAGAGATGATGTCATGATATTCTAGAGGGTGTTTTATTGTTTGAGACACAAGTTAGATGACCTAATTAGCTTGGTGAAGAAGTTCTTGAGTGATTAGAAAAGAAGGTAGATTTGGAGAAGATACAAGAAAGGAGAGCTAAATAGAGTCATTGCCAATTTTTGTGGTAACATTCCAGAGGTCATAAAAAAATATAGGTGGCTGAGCTGATACTGAGTCATCTAGGGGGTTGGTTCCTCCATGTAGGGTTAGTGTTCTACTAAAATCATGGGTTAGTGTTCCTTGTAGGGTTAGTGCTCTACTAAATCTAGGGGTATGTGATCCATGTGAGATTGGTGCTTCAGTAAACTTAGGGTTTGTTACTCCTTTTCGGGTTGGTGCTTAACTAAATTTGAATCATTTTTATAATAAAGCTTTGTTTCAGTGGGTTTTCTTCCCTTAAAAGGTTTCCAAATTAAATCCATTGTACTTGTGTTCTTGTCTTCATTTGTTCATGTGTATGGTTATGTTTCTTGGTGAACTTGATTTCTTGTGTTCATTTCGATGTGTATGATCTTGGTCCTTCCTAGCTACATCGGTCGAGCGTAGTCCCTTAAGATCCATAAGGACAAAAATGGTATAACTTTGGCAGGTGAGTTCTAAGACTCGTGGCACTCTAAAAGGTCTCATATGTACCTACACCTCTATGTTGAGACCCTCTACTAAATATTGTCATGGTTTTTGATCTCGTAAACTCTTCAACTTTGGAATTATTCACAAAATCACAATTAATCACTGTTGTTTACTTTCTATTAGAAAATAATAGAGATAGCTAGTGAATGAATTATTATTGTTCTTAGAATCAACAATTGTAGTAAAGGAAAGAATATAAGCTCATAACACCAACAATTTTATCCTGGAAAACCTCCAATGGAGGAAAAACCAATCAAGAAGGGAAATTTCTCTTTCTTCCCACTTCTATTGGCCAATTCAAATCAACAAGTATAGAATTTACAATAAGTATGAAAGGGAAGTAGATAATATCTCAACACTTCCTTTCAATTACTTTCTTGCTCTGTCTCAACACTCCTTTCTTCTACAAAATACAATTTCCAGCACTAAGACTTCTTGCTCACTTGCTCTCATGCTTTGATGATCTTCTACACTTCTACAATCATGTATTTATAGCCTTTCTCATGTCCTCCCGTGCACTGGAGAATGGGAAAGGTCATGAAGGAGAAGAGAAATGAACATCCTTTCAAATTCAAAGGTTGTTCGTTTCAAATTTTGTTTTCTATCCTGTAATGGCGCACCATCACCCAATACAGACCAGCGATTCTATAACCGCCACCCTGTATAGGGCGGCGGTCTTGTTACTTAAAAGACAGAACCTCCATTTTATTATTTTTCTTTCTTTGTGTTGACTATTTTTGATGAAGTAGAGTTATTTTGGATCCCTATGGATCACACCTCCCCTTCTTAGGAGGCTTTTGGTCCCACAAAAGCTTAGTGGGGAGTAGATGAGGAAATAATTCCCTCGCTTGCTCCTTCGAGTACCATCGAGCCTTCCTTGGTGTCTTTTCTTTCAGTCCGATCTGCCAAGACTCCTGGGGACCTCTTCTAGTCTCTCTGACCTTCTGTTGTAGCACTACATCCTCCTCTAATTCACCTCGTGAGCCCAAGATGCAATCCTCAATGGAAGGTAGAAATTGTAGTTCTTCATCTTCATCTAGCATGGATGGCTCATATAGGTGCAATTTTTCACAATTTACTATAGAGTACATCTTCATGAATGACAAAAAATCAAGTCAAAAAGCATTTTCCCCAACTTGCTCCAATATAGTGTAGGGTCCATATCGTAGTGGCTTGAGCTTTCATGCTTGACCTTGTATTTTCTCCTTGCTCAAGTAAAGCAAAACTTTATCTCCAACATGAAGCTTGTGTTCCCTCCTATGCTGATCATGCCTAGCTTTGTACTTTGCTTGATATTTCTCTAGTTGTTCTTTGACCTTTAGATGGATTTATCGGATCCTCTCAATGAACTTGTTGGCTTTAGTCACCTCTATGTCTTGTGTATCCTCCTCATCCTACTATCTAACTGCTATGTCCAATGGATTTGTACGTAGGTATCCTAAGCATGCTTAAAATGGTGACTTCATAGTGGATGTGTGTACTTCCCAATTATAGGAATGTTGAATGTAGGCTAAGGACTCGTCCCAAGTCCTTGGGTACTTAATGTTATACCCTCTGATAAAATGTACCAGTCTTGTTTACCACCTTTGTTTTTCCATCGTATGTGGATGGAAATTTGTGCTCCTCTATAACTTGGTATACATCTTGTCCCAAAAAGTAGTCCAAAACTTCCCCAAGAACCTAGAATCCTGTTAGAGACAATAGAATTTGGCAAACCAAAATGCACCCATACATTAGCAAAGAAAATATCTTCCGCCTCATGTGCTTTTACTATCTTTTACATGCCATAAGAATACACATTTTACTAAATCTATCAACAACAACATAGAGATAGTCATGGCCATGTTTAGACATAGGTAATCCTCCTACAAAATCCATAGAAATTTCCTCCCACGGATGAGTAGGTACTAGTAAAGGCATATACAAACCTTCCTTCCTAGTTTTAGGCTTTCTAGTACAACAAATTTTACATCCACAAATAAATTTTGATACTTCTTCTTGCATTTTGGGCCAATATACATACCTTTGCAAGTGGGCCAGGGTCTTACCAACACCAAAATGTCCCTCTACTTTCAAGGTATGTGCTTCCCTCATCAATAGAAGTCTTTCTTCTTTAGGAACACAAAGTTTCCTTCATCGGTAGAGCATCCCATCCTTGAGATAAAAATCTTCAATCCTCATATTTTCAGCCCCTTGGGACTGCAACTTCTGAAATGTTACCCCAAATTCTTTGTCTTGGGCATATGTCTCTTCGTAAGCTTCCTTCGTGAAGGGCTCGATCCGAGAGATAGTTTCCAAATAGGAGAACTTTTCTCGGTGTGGATGACCTAGACAATATGTACCACTACAAAATTTGTACTACCCTTCTTGTATTTGATCACCGGATGGAACTAATGAAGAAACTCCATCCATTTGTAGTGCCTTTCCTGCTTTACAATTTAGATTGTGCTTGCAAATACTGGAGAGGTTTGTGGTCAGTGTGCACAATAGTTTCTTTACCCAACAAATAATGTTTCCTTTTTTTAATTTCCTGAACTAATGCATACATTTCTTTATCATATACTGAATATCCTTTAACTGCTGAAGTGATGGTTTCAGAACAATAACATATGGGTTTACCTCCTTGAAGCAACATTGCATCCATACCGTAATCACTGGCATTTGTCTCTACTTCAAAAGGTTGTTGCAAACTAGGAAGAACAAGCACTAGAGCATGACTAATCTTGTATTTCAATAACTCAAAGGATTTGTCTTGTTCCTTACCCCAGTCAAAACCCTTACTCTTTGTGGTCACTGTGTGTAGAGGTGTTGCAATCACCAAGAAAAACGGAATGAATTTACACATGTACTGTACTGCTCCCACAAAACTTCTAGCCTTTGTGGCTCCTATTGGTGTTGACCAATTTGTGATGGCTTCCACCTTCTTTGGATCCACTCGTAGCTCTCCTCCTCCAACCACGTGCCCAAGATAGACAAGTGACTATTTGGAAAATTCACATTTCTTCATGCTACAAAGCAATTGTTTCTCCCTGAGAACTTGCAAGACTTGTTGCAAATGCATTAGATGTTCTTCCCATGTGGCACTAAAAATCAAGATATCATCTAGATATACAATGACACATGAATCTATGAAATCCCGCAATACATCATTCATCAATCTCATAAATGTAGCGGGTGCATTTTATAATCTAGAAGGAATTACTAACCATTCATACAAACCCTGTTTTGTTTTGAAATCAATCTTCCATATATCCTCCTCCTTTATCCTGACTTGGTGATAACCTGACTTGAGATCTAACTTTGTGAAAAATTTGGCATGCTAAAGTTGGTCCAAGAGATCATCTATGTGGGGAAGTGGATATTTGTTCTTTATGGTGATCTTGTTCAAAGCGCGGTAGTTGATGCACATTCTCCAAGAACCATCCTTCTTTGGCACCATCACAATAGGTGAATCACACGGTGAGATGCTCGGACATATCACCCTTGGTCTATTAGTTCTTGGAGTTGTTTCTTTACTTCAATACTCTCAAGCAAGGATTTCCTATACAACCCGATGTTCGGTAGAGGTGACTCTGGAAATAGCTGAATCTCATGCTCTACTTCCCATTTTGGTGGTAATCCACTAGGAGCCTGAAATACTTCCTGAAAAGACTAAATAATACTATCCAAATCTTGTTTTCCTTGGTTAGAAATCTCTGAAACTTCTACCCCATCTTGTTTATCCTTTAACAAAAGTAAACAAAACTGATTATGATTTTCTGAATAAGTCATTTTGCTTGGTTAGCACTTACCATAGTAACTTGTGTCTTACGTTGGTGTGCCCGGATGTTATAGTTGATCCCATCCTTGACCCATTTATACCGGTTTTCCCTTCTCATAAATATAGCATCCCTAACATACAAGTAAGGACTTCCGAATACAACATCAAAAGCATCAAGTGGAATAACGTCAGCTTCAAAAACATCTATATATTGGGAATTTATCCCAAACTTGACCTTACATCTTCTTGTTACCTGAATTTCAACACCCTTCTTCACCCAACCCAAAGGATAAGGGTGCAGATGCTCGTAAGTCTCAAGACCAAGCTTCCTTACAACTGCCTTAGAAATCAAGTTAGATTGAGAACCGGTAGCAACCAAAGCATTTACCTTAGTTCTCTTGATCTAGATTTTGATCTGGAATAGTCTACTCATCTCCCTTCACTATCCATATTGGTGGCCATGCATCCAAGCCTTTCATCTATATAAGATTCATCTTCGATTTCCACCTCCCCTTCTATCTTTATAGCTGTCATGGACTTCTTGGAGTCCTTGGTTTGGTTCTTCAGATGTAACTCCGGATGTAACTTCCAACATGTAGCGTCAGTATGACCATTGATATCACAATTCTTACAAAAATTCTTGGGATCTTTACAAGTATTTAAAGTAGTGGCAGCTTGTTTACCTTTTCCTTTCCACTTACTCTTGTTACTTATTTGTCGATAATCCTTTTTTGCTGATTTGTCGATCGCTTTACCCTCGGCTCTGCTTCTCCTTGATTTTTCTCATCATCTATTTAGTATGCCTACACACATGCTTCATTGAGATCATTGGGCTTTGTGGAGATGACTTTTCTTTGAAGGTGAGTGTGAAGTCCTCCCAAGTACTTGGTCAGAATATCCTCATCCTCCAAATCCATGTTTAGCAACATGGCTTGCCTCCAAAACTTTGTAGTATAGTCCTGCACACTTTGACCACTACCTTGTCTAAAATACTGCTATTTAATCATTTGGTCAGTTTATGGCCAATAGGATAGAAGTTAGCTCTAAGTAATTCCTTAAATTCTTGCTAAGACTTCACAATAGGACGCTTCTTCTTTTCATAAGTAGTTAAATGAGTTTCCCACCAAACTAGAGCATGTCCCTCCATTTTGAGACGTGCAAAGGTGATCCTTTGTGCCTCAGTGACATTATGGACACTAAAATAGACTTCTAATTGTTTCAACCATTTATCAAGTAACTCTGCATCTACTTGTCCTTCAAATCTTTTGATTTCAACTTTAGTCTCAACTTTAAAAGGAGTATGTTCAGATTTTACCTTTTCTCTTGTGTTAGAAGTCTCTTCTTCATGCTCTTCTCCATAATCTTCCTCATGGTGGCTCTTGCCTATACCAAAATTTTCAGCTAAGCCTCAAACCACCGAGTCCATGGAGTCTTGCTTGAAGGAAGTTATCTTCTACAAATCTGCAAGTTCCTCTTGCCTTCTAAACATCCTATCCATCATGGTCTCCAGCATCTCGATTCTATGGACCAAGTTCCCTTCCTCCATTTCTCCCTGAATTCTTTGTTTCCACTTCTTTGTAGAAATATTTGGGTCGCAAAGTAAGGTTTCTTCGCCTTTAGATCTTGTCACACTGCATACAAATTCAAGAATGAAATAGCACATTCCTGGATACTTGTTAGCTCTGATACCAAAATGATCTGTAAACTCTTTAACTTTGGAATTATTCACAAAATCACAATTAATCGTTGTTGTTTACTTTCTATTAGAAAATAACAGAGATAGCTCATGAATGAATTATTATTGTGCTTAGAATCAACAATTGTAGTAAAGGAAAGAATATAGGCTCATAACACTAACAATTTTATCTGGAAAACCTTTAATGGAGGAAAACCAATCAGGAAGGGTAATTTATCTTTCTTCCCACTTCTATTGGCCAATTCAAATCAAAAAGTACAGAATTTACAATAAGTATGAAAGGGAAGTAGATAATATCTCAACACTTCCTTTCAATTACTTGCTTGCTCTATCTCAACACTCCTTTCTTCTACAAAATACAATTTCCAGCACTAAGACTTCTTGCTCTCATGCTTCGATGATCTTCTACACTTCTACAATCATGTATTTATAGCCTTTCTCATGTCCTCCCATGCCTTTGGAGAATGGGAAAGGTCAAGAAGGAGAAGAGAAACAAAATCCTTTCAAATTCGAGAGGTTGTTTGTTTCAAATTTTATTTTCTATCTCGTAATGGCTGGGACCGCTGCCCTACTATGCAGATCGGTGGTCCTAGGACCACTTCCCTGGGTCAGGCGGAGGTTCGTCAGAACCGTCACCACCCTACTGCAGGCGGAAGTTGTTACTTAAAAGATAGAACCTCTGTTGTATTATTTTGCTTTTTTTTTGTGACTAATTTTGATGAAGTAGAGTTATGTTAGATCCCTATGGATCAGTTTTCCCTGTAAATATAGTTTTCTTGTTGTCTAAGTGAATGTAAAGGTGTTAAATTCTTTAATTTGGGCGTGTTAGGCTATTAAATGTAATATTTTACGATCGAATCTAATGACATTAAATGGATAAATCCCACATGTCTAAGTGGCATGATAGACACTAAGGGGGGTTTTATCGTGGTTCCTAAAAATCACGGTCATTCTCAACAACATTGGTCAAGCATAGTCCCTTAAGATCCCTGAGATTAAAAAAAAAGAGTAAAATTTTGGTGGGTGATTTCTTAGATTTTGTGGCACTTTGAAAGGTCCCTTTTATACATATAACTTTGTGTTGACACCCTCTATGAAATCCTATCATGTTTTCCCTAGTCAATATATTTTTCTTGTTTCCTTAGAGAATACAAAGGATTCAAATTCTTTAATTTGGGTCAGTGTTAGGCTACCAAACAAGATATTTTACAACCAAAATCTTGTGGCACTAAAAAAAAATAGTACAACACTTTTGGGTGACATGGTAGATACTAAGGGAGGTTTCATTTTGGTTCCCGATGATTTTGGTCCTTCTTGGATACATCGGTCAGGCATGGTCCCTTAAAATCCCTATTAGAAAAAAATGATATAACTTTGGTGGGTGATTTATCGGACTTCATAGCACTTTGAAAGGTCTCTTTTAGATCTATGCCTTGATTGAGACCCTATACAAAACCCTATCGGGGTTTTCTCCAGTCAATATGTTTTTTTCATTGTCCTAATGAATGCAAAGGAATCAAAATTTTCAATTTAATTCAGTGTTAGGGTGTCAAACATGATATTTTACAACAAAAAACTCATGACACTAAATGGATATCATTAACACATATGAGTGGACTGGTAAAAACTAGGGAAGGTGTCATTTCATTGCTTAATGATCCTAGTCCTTCTGGCTACATCAATCAAGCATGGTGCCTTAAGATGCCTAAGAGAAAAAAGGGTATAACTTTGGCAGGTAAGTTATAAGACACTGTAGCACTTTGAAAGGTCTCATCTAGACATACGCCTCGTTATCTTAGTGAATGCAAAGGTGCCGAAATATTCAATTTGGGTCATTGTTAGGCTACCAAACATGATATTTTGCAACTAGAATCTTATGGAACTCGAGGGACAAAGTGCAATACATCCAGGTGGCCTAGTAGACACTAGGTGAGGTTTTATTTTGGTTCTTAATGAACCTGGTCCTTCCCGAATACATCAATTAGGCGTAGTCCCTTAAGAACCCTAAGAGTATAAAAGGGTATAAATTTGGTGAGTGAGTTATCGGACTCGTGAAACTTTGAAAGGTATCATCTGGATATATTCCTTTGTGTTTAGACCCTCTATGAAATCATGTAAATTTTTCCCTAGTCAATATGGTTTTCTCATTGTCCTAACAAATGTAAAGGTGTCGAAATCGTCAATTTGGGTCAATGTTAGGATGTCAAACGTGATCCTATGAAACCACAAGCTCAGAAAGCAAAAAAACAAAGTGCCAACATATCTAGGTGGCCTATTAAATACTAGGAGAGGTTTCATTTTTGGGTCCAATGATGTCATTCCTTCCCACTCTATCATTCAAGTATAGTCCCTTAAAATCCCTAAGAGTAAAAAAGGGTATAATTTGGTAGGTGAGTTCTCGGACTCTATGGCACTTTGAAACATCTTGTCTAGACCTACGCCTCTATGTTGAGACTTTCTATGAAATCTTGTCATCATTTGAACCATGTCAATATGATTTTCTTGTTGTCCTAGCGAGTTCAAAGGTGTTGAATTCTTCAAATTGGATTAGTGTTAGGTGTGAAACATGATATTTTGCAAGTGGAAGCTTGTGGCACCAAACATATAATTCCAACATATTTGAGAGTCCTAGTAGATATGAGGGGAGGTATCATTTTGGTTCCCAAAAATATTGATCCTTCCCGATTACATTTGTTGAGTGTAGTACCTTAAGATCTCGTGAGAGAAAAAAAAGGGTATAACTTTGGTGGGTGAGTTCTCAAACTTCATGACGGTTTGAAAGGGCTCATATGTACATATGCCTCCATGTTGAGACCCTTTAAAAAATAATATCATTATTTTCCCTAGTTCCATATGGTTTTCTCTTTATCCTAGTGAATGCAAAGGTGTCAAATTCTTTAATTTGCATTAGTGTTAGGTTGTCAAATGTGATATTTGGTAACAGAGTAAGTTCATGACATCGAATGGACAGTCCCACATGTCTGAGTGGCCTAGTAAATACTAGGGGATGTTTTGTTTTAGTTCCCAATGATCTCGGTCCTTCCCGATTACATTGGTCGAGCATACTCCCTTAAGAGCCCTAAGAGGAAAAAAAGGGTAAACCATGATGAGTGAGTTATTGGTTTTGGTTTGCAAGAAACGTGTTAAGAAGAGAATTTTCATACAATATAGGTGGTTAAAAATGAGAATTTGTTGTTATAGTTTGTTTCCAATTTGTATGTTAGATAAGAACCTTAGGCGTTGGTTTTTAATCCAACTTCATGCACACGTAAAATTGACACCATTTTCAACTAAACAAGTTATCAAGACCAAAACATGCACATCCAATCCCTCCAATTTTTCTTAGATTCTTTTAACTTTGATAATAGGGAATTATCCACTAATGATGTCAACCACGTGAAAGTGGAATCTTTTTTGGCACCACTAACCTACACAAACATGTTAGTAAGTAATTAAATAGAATTTTTAAAACCTAAAAAACTTTAAACAATATCATAAAAATTTAATCAAATGAAAATCATGTAGATGTGCATATATTCTTAAGTCAACATACCTTGGAAATTCAACCCAATGAAGCACTAGGATCGAATTTACTCTTAACAGTAGAAAGAATTTCTTCATGGTCTGACTCACGAACCTTCCATAAATTCTTGTTTGATGTCCTACCTCGATATTTGAGTAACTAAATATTTTTTGCAGGAACCAAATGTGAATAGTGGAGTATCTTCCTATGTATTTTGTATTCTTCAAACAACTAAATATTTGATTTTTTGATAGGATATCAATGAATCCAAGTTCAATGCATACCATTGACCATGGTGGCATACTCAAGGTTTTATCCATCATGGACTGGGAAAGAAAATTTATTTTTTCCCTCTACACAATGAGACAAGAAGTAGTGTGTTCCCTATTCATTAAATTATGTCGCAATGATCGCAAAACATGCCCTGCATCACAAATTAAAACTCAACTCAAATTTAAAATGCATTTAGGTTGTCATTTAATAATTTATTAATTTATAAAAATACATGTACTTTGTTGCAATAGATCGAGATTTTGTCAAAGTCGGGTGATATTGTCATATGATTTGAAGACACAAGTTGTAATGCTCATGGAGATGATATGTGTCAAGTATAATTAAGGTTTTATGATTCCATTCATCCACCCACTCTTGTGACTCACATTCATTCAAAATAAAATCAATGCATGTTACACAAAAACATGTCATGACCTAGTATAAATAGTGCAAGAACTTACATTTCAACTACAAAATGAGTGTATCTCACTTGATCTTGTAACTTTTATATAATCTTCATAGCTTGTCAAATGGTGTTCCTCTATTAACCAAAAATATATACAAATTTTTGAGCTCTCTATAAATTCATAGCCCATGTTCTTGTTACACCATTCAACAATACTTTGAGCACCTGTAAAATTAACACCATCTTTGAACTTTAATTCTTCTATTGCAAGGGTATTTTCACACATGCTTATGCACTGTCATGCTCTCCGTTCACGTGTCCTACCTCATTAAATATCCATATATGTTGTATTTTTCTTGTCACATGCATCCTTCTTTGCAATTAAAACATATGTGCATTATTATATTATGATGTGTAGTTTTTGATCAAATGTAAGTTGATTGAAAATAATTTTCCTTTCAACCAACTTCACATAAATCAACCTGAAACACCCTTGCACATATTTTGTAAAAAAATTTGATCGTCACCAATGTAGAAATTATATTCTCCTAATATTTCATATCTTTCTCAAGTGCTTTCCTCAAAGTGCATGAATGTTATATGCATGAAAATAAAAACTTGAATTGAGTTGTAGTATTGTGATTAAACCTCCATTTTTTGTTATGCAATGAGTAATTTGTTGCGAACTCTACTACTTTGAAACAATTATGCTAAATGGAAATGTGTCCTTTCCTAGCTTGAATTATTCATCCAACCATCGAGCTCTATGTGTGTTCCTTGCATACTCAAAAATAATTTTCTCTCTAAATTTGACAATATATTTTGATACATGTAATTATTTTGTAACAATTTTTTAGAAGAACAATGGACTCGAGGAGGGGTGAATCGGTCCTTTAAAACCTTTATTTAATTCCTACACACTTTATAACATTAAATCAACATCTATTAACCATTGAGATCACATTAAGCATGATCAACCATACACATGAATGAGAGAGTACACAAGACACCAAATATAAGTGGGAAACCCTCAAGGGGAAGAAAATCCACTGAAACTTTTTATTATATTACTCAAACCAAAAGACTTTCATGAATATGACACATCACACAATATTTTTTTAGTGAGGCACCAAACATAGAAGGAGGATACAACCCATTAAGGTGATCAAGAACTAAATCAACCACCTAAATATTAAGAACATTGATTTATTGTTGTTGCTAAAACTGATAGTGATCACAATTTCAGCTCCAATCTCTTAAAACCCTCTTTAAACACTCTCTCTCCTACTTCGCTTAATATCTCTCCTCCATAGGCTGATTAGGTTAATTGAACTTGCACAAAATATTATCAACTCCCTACATACTTCACACCTTATTTAATCTATATCATGATGCCCTCATAACTCTATCACACTCTCTCTAAGCTCGTATTTTCCTCTCACACCCAACTAGTCACAAATGACAAAATACACTTACTTAAATACATGACTCTTCTCATAAACACTACTAGGTAAGATATGAAAATTAAGGTAGGTCATACCAACATAAAAAAAAACCTAAAAAATCATATAAATTCATAACAAAGACCCATATAGGTCGGCAATGCACCAAGTCACTCAACATGCACAAACTAGGCCAACAAGACCAAATCCATCTCCACCGAGCACTCCAAGGGCACAATCCAGATTTTTCAAGAATAAAGAAGATCCACACATTTAATGTACACCATCTTGACATATCCTACAATCTTAAGAACCTCTACATCACTCATTAATCTCATAACACCAAGAAGTAGGATTGTTTCCTACTCAATTTGGGCACCTCCAACATATTAGTCTTCAAAGATGAACACCAAGATTCATTCCAACACTTTAACCACAACATGCAGCCACTCATTGGAAAGCCATTGACCCAAGGAACACATCAAACCACTTTAGACTTCATGACTCGTCCTATAGATCCATCTAAACCTCTTTGACCTTAAATCAACTTAAATCGCCAGAACCCAGCTTTTGCAAACTTGACCTTCTCACTAACGTGTTGATAATTTAAAAACCTATAAATACATGGAACATGATAAATTTTCATCCGTATTCACTCTCTAATGGATAGAAATATTTCCAACTTTAATTTGAAATCCTTCAACCAAGTCAATCCCGCAAACTACTTTTTATGCCTTCTTGGACTCAAAAACTAAACATGGGATCAACATACTCCATCACACTAAAACACACTCCCACACTCAACAAAAGCATGGAAAACACTTATACATGATTCTTAAGTACTCAGAAACATTCATCAAGCATGAACAACTCATAAATACCATCTTACCTCATAAAGCCATTTGGCACCCTGCTAGAACAAATATCCTTCAATCTTGACCTTTAACAAATGAGTCATAACTTCTAGATACCATGTACAAAACTTGATTTTAATACACCAATGGAAATATATATAAACCAATATCACAACAAAACTTTAATGGAGTCCTAACTCCTCCTATAGCTCTTAGAATCTCAATTTTACCACAAGTTTGCTCAAACCGGTGAAAAACTAGTCTTATAAATAGGGAACACTTTCAACTTTTTCACCTCAAACATGATCTAAAAAAATCATGGACATCTATAAAAATTCAGGGATAACATATATACTAATTTATTTCATACCTTCTTTTGGAGATCTTTTCAACAAACCAAACTTCTTGAAATAATCCTTTTCGTGTGGGTTCCACATATTGTCACCTACTCTATCATACCTTTCTAGAAATCTAGAAGATTCCTATACAACATACAATCATCACATTTTTAAAATCAATCAAAATTGGTCTGGTATACTCAATCTTCTCAAAGTTTATCCTAATTTAGGGTTTCAAACCAACTTACCTTTTTAACAATCGTTAATAAAAATGTGACAATCAAACCATCTCAAGTATTTTTTGAAACCTTCATAACTGACCTAATAATATATTACAAAGATATCATTTCCCCATTAAAATCATACACTTCACAATGAGCATCAAAATGTCTAATTTTGCTTTAAAAACACACTATAACTTACCTGGTTTCGCCAAATCTTGCATATCTTGAAATTCCCATGTCAGAATGACTTGAAAATTTTCATGAAGCCTCATGACAACATTATCTACCTATCCATTCTCACCTCATAATCCAAATATCTCTAAAACTCTTCATTCAATCTCATTTCCCCATGCTTACTTGTTTGTTTCTCATTGTTTGTTTCCCAAGGACCCTGAAACACCACCAAACCTCTTATTTCTGACCTAAAACTCACCATACACCTTAGGTACACTATCACCATGTTGTTACCATACTCTAACAAGACTTTTAGTTCCATTTCTCATACCTCTATCTCATTTCGCATGCTTCTTGAGGCTAGAAACAAGCCTAGAATGACTGAATCAAGCATGACACCTCATGAACGACCTTGCTTTGACCACTTGCAAACTCATTGTATACCTAAAAATACCTTTTGAACCATATATGACTTCATAACATAATTCACTCAACTTGGGAGACCTCAACCTATGACTCAACTCACTAGACCATGCACCAGGACACCATGACAACTCACCAAACTTGACACTATCAATCAACCTTCATGTTTGACCACTTATTGACACCTCATGGAGACTCACACCATACCATGACACCATTTTCCATCAATGGAGTTAACATCAATGACAACACAAATACACAATGGCCAATAGTCACTTCTTGTCTTCACATGTCATCAACATTCCAAGCATCCTCTTATACTCCTAAACATCCTTCTTTGTCATTAATGAACCTTTTACATCAATGACAACACTAGCTCTCACATGCCAATAATCTCCCATTTTTCATTGATGGAAAACAACCTAGTTTTTCTCTCCTTTTTTACATTAATGACAAATCATGTACCTGTAGCACATAGTCTTCATCTTCATTAGCCTATTAGGATCACCTCTTGGTTGGAAACATCAACCAAAGACATAAAACTAGCTCACATACATTTTTTCCTTCCTTGACTCTATTTTGGTTTCATAAGATCACTATAGCTTCTCTTGGGAAGAAGCATTCATAGCATACGCATATGCCAACAATCTTGATTCTGAGCAATAACATCGTCTTGACTCCTAATTAGGCATGTCTTAGCTAAAGATACCCACTTATTGGACTTAATCTTTCCATACACACGGACTAATACCAAATCTTAAGACTAAGAGCCTTGAAACATCTTTTCAAACCATTTTTGCTAATGTTATCTTTTCCATAAGACCACACTAACAATGTAAAACATCAACTTATGAATCCCCCTAGAAACATATCAACATCATCTATTTTCCTATGCACATATAAGATCACTTACCTTGATGAACTGCTATAGAGATGGGAAAAGAACAATACCACAGACCTAAACCAACATGTCAAGTATTATTTGCCTTCTTTGCATGTTATTATATCTTATTTTACCATATGACTTGCACCTCTGTCAAGTATACCTACAAACACCAATAACTCTACTTAACCAGCCTCCTTAACACGTTATGCACACTGATTAAAGATCAATATTATCTTTCCTTGACTTATGAATTCCTTAAATACATATAGCTCACCATTTCTGCATACACCGACCTACTGTACACTTTCATGATTCAAATGATCAATCACTCAAGTCCTACAACACTTCTAGCTTCACATCTCAAGGGTAAAGAGCACTCAATCTCCCCCTCAACCTCATGCACCAATACAAAACATCATAAATGTGTATTTACAAGTTGTGTTGTACATGCTTGCTCTTACAACATTGTTATCACTTAAATAATGAACTCAAATACATACCTAGAATTTGAATGCATCTACACAATATTCATTCTACAGTTGTATAGCCTTGTAAAACCTCTTGATAATCTATGCTCTTGTTTGAGACATCTCTGAGACCCAAAATCCATGCAAAGACTTGGAAAATGTGTACTAACTGAAGACCTCACCTTTTAGACTTCCAAAGACCTAACATTTTTGTATCCTTTATCATACTATCTCCATGATGCATGAACATACTTGATACACCTAAAAACATGGTTCAAAGGCTAAGACACATCATGTAGATCCATTCAACTAACAAGCATACACGGAATGTACCTTTTCATCTTGCCTTTAGTGGTCTGATCAAGGCATCATACAAAATGAATGACTTGCACCTAAAACTTTTCATCCTTCATTTTGATCCTTAATAACCTCTTGTAGACATATTCATCTTCTTCACGTGATTCAATAGACCTTAAGATTACATATACAACCCTTCACATGGCTCTAACATCACTTTATCTTCTTGGATCAACTTTTATGGATCCCTACAATATTTTTATATGCCACTTACTTCAACCATACAATCTCAGCAAACCTCATGCTTCATTACATAGAAAGACGACTCCATGAATCCTAATGGAGGCATCCCATACACCTAGTTGAATCTAACAAGGAAAAATATCCATATCATCATGGGACATGACACCAATTTCTAGCATTAACTTCCTTAGTTGATGAACCTTTTCTTCTCTATCATCTACCAAGTAGTCTTCTCGAGAAAATAAAAAAATCTCTTGGGGTTCTTCAACATCAAAAATACTCATATGCTCACCATAATTAGAACAACTTTATGTTTTAGGTTCCTCCTTCATCCTCTCAACATAGTTGGGCTTCATAGATGTCTTATTTTCATGGACATTCATCCTACATTCACATAATCTTATAACATGTCCAACATTATTCTGATCCACAACAACTAACAAAAATCATGTCTCTAGATGCTTTATCTTTCCAACTTTGTTTAGGTGTCTCGATAACAGTGTCTTGTAATGTGTCCAACTTGATTGCAATTGAAACATACAACATGCCTCTTACCTTAATTTCTCCAACTTTGTCTTGGTGGATCATGAAGAAAATATCTAGCTATGTGTCCCTTCTCATGACAATTGTAACATATGATGTTATTTGACTGATCATCTTTATTGTCCCTCCATGGGTGATCATCCTTGATAAATATTCTATACTCCTTTTCTCCATGTCTAAATCCATTGCAAGAGTAACAATATCCATTAACAGTTATTTCATACCTTGATCTATTTGGTTACCTTACTGATCTTGATTTAATGTTGTCCTTGAAGTTTCTCTCCTTCTTGATGCTTGGATCTTCATTCTTCTTTCTTGGAATAGTGTCATCTTGCATCACTTATTTTCCTTTAAGGTCTTCTTTGAACCCTAAACCTGTCATATCACTTGATTACCTTTTCTTGCTCAACAAATCATCTAAATTGTTTATGTTCTTCTCAAACCTTTGGTACATATTCAATATACTTGAGGTTAGATCTATCGATTGTAAGGACTCCATAGCAACACCAAACTTAATACACTCATCCTCCTTGGCCTTGAGACTTACTATGAGCATTACAATCAATGTTTCAAAATTTGTGCATAGCATAGCACATTTATTTTATTTTTATTCTAGTATTGTTGAGCTTATTTCAAGTTGGTCTTTAAAATATTTGTTGATTTCTACAAATTATTTAGCATCATTTTGTATTCTCTTCTCTAGAATCTTGATCTGATCTTCATAATCCTTATTCATTGACTTCATTTTCTACTTCTTCTTCTTCTTTTGAAGATTTAGTTCCTCTAGGGAATTTTCAAACTCCACCTTGAAGTCAACCACTTCCTCTTCTTCATCTTGAGTCCCAACCACCATCGTAAAACATGGAATATTATTATTTAGGAAATTGGCTTCATCTTCCATGAACATATTATCACACTCTACAACTCCATCCTCACTATCGGTGGAACTACTGCTGCAATTTTAAGAATTGCAATATTCTTTAGTATAGATTCCTTTCTTGTTCTTAGGGAAATTATTCTTGCTCTTGAACCCTCTAAATTCCTTCTTGATTTTTCTAGAATTGTTGGATTTATTTTCTTTATCATGTGATCCATATTCTTCATCATTCTCATCTTGATTTCTATGAGGGGACTTATTGGAAAAATGTACAATCTTACCATAATTTAAACATTTGAATGGAAATATACATTTCTACTTACTTGAACCAGGTTTCATTCTTCTAGAGAACAATGCAATTAGTTCATCGTCATCAAATTTAGGAGCAGCATCATCATCCTTATTCTTCTTATCCTTTGACTTATTCTTAGCCTTGAAAGCAATCTCCTTCTTGATAGGTTTTAGAATCAGTGATCCTCATTTCATATGCAATCAAGATGCCATGTAGCTCATCCATTAACATGACCTTCAAATCCTTAGCTTCCTCAATAACAGACACTTTGGGATCAAACTTAGGAGTGAGGGATCTTAATACCTTTTGAACCACTACCTCTTCTTTTACTTCTTCACCTAAACCTCTCATGGAGTTGATAACTTGATCAACTCGAGTAGATATGCAATAATTGATTCTTCTTCTCTCATATTTAGGCCTTCAAACTGATTTTTGAAAGTTTAGAGCTTTTTCATCCTTACCTTGGAATCTCCTTCATAAATGACCTAAATTTTCTCCCACATAGCTTTAGTTGATGTAAAATGCATGACCTTCACAAGTTTTGATTCTAATAGTCCACACATGATTTCATTCATTACCTTGGGGTTTTCACTACTAATTGTATTATCTATAGTGCTAGTTAGAGGAGTCTAAGGAATAGTATATTCATCTATCACAGACTACCAAATATCAAACCCTAAGGACATGATATGATTCCTCATCCTGATGCTCCAAAATGCATAGTTTGATCCATCAAACAAGGGAGCTTTTCTTGTAGAAGTGTCACTCTGCTAACTTGCCATTTTAGTGCTTCAAAGGATCTCCTTCAAGTGATTAAAATTATTTAAAAGGACCTATATCTAATACCAATTTTTGGCATCGTAATGGAATGAGAGGGGGTGAATCAATCCATCAAAGCCTTTACTTAATTCATTTAAGTTGTATACACAATTTAGAACATCAAATCAACATTCATTAACCATTAAAAGCACATTAAGCATGATAAACCATACACATGAATGAGAGAGTAAAAAAGAAACCAAATATAAGTTCAAAACCCTCAAGGGGAAGAAAAACCACTGAAATTTTGATTATATTACTCAAACCAAAAGACTTGCATGAATATGACACATCACACAAGATTTGTTTAGTGAGGCACCAACCCCACAAAGAGCACCAACTCCTATTTAGCAAGACACAAACCCTATAAAGAGGCTACAATCCCCTAAGGTGATCAAGTACCAACTCAACCACCCAAAGATGAAGACCATTGATGTATTGTTGCTTCTACAATTGATAGTTATCACAATTTCAGCTCCACTCTCTCTCCTACTTCACTCAATGTCTCTCCTTCATAGGTTGATTAGGTAAATTAAACTTACACACTAGCCTCTTAAATCCCCTAAATACTTCACACCTTATTTCAAATCTATCATTACCCTCATACCTCTATCACACTCTCTCTAAGCTCACACTTTCCTCTCACACCCAACTAGTCACAAATGACCAAATACCCTTACTTAAATACATGAATCTTCTCATAAACACTATTATTTTGGCCATGACCATTAAGGTTAGTCATAAAAACATGAAAAAAGACCTACACACTCATATAAATTCATAAAAATACCCATATAGGTCAAGCAATGCACCAAGACACTCAACAAGCACAAATCCATCTCCACTAAGCACTCCATGGACTTCAAGGTCACAATCCATATTTTTAAAGACTCAATAAGCTCCACACATGTCATGAAAACCATCTAAAAATATATTTAAAGCTTAGGATCCTCTGCATCAATCATTCATCTCATAACACCAACAAGTCGGACTATTTCCTACTCAACCTAGGCATCTCCAATAGACCAATCTTCAAAGATGAATACCAAGATTCTTTCCAACACCTCAACCATGACATGCAACCACTCATTGGAAAGAAACTTAACCAAGAAGCACATCAAACTAATTTATACTTCATGAATTATCCATAGATCCATCCAAACCTCTTTGACCTTCAATCAACTTGAGCGGCCCAGAAAATAGTTTTGCAAACTTGACCTTCTCAAACCATTTATGATACTTTCAAGACCTCTAAATTTATGTAAAAGATTTATTTTCATCTCTCTTCACTCTCCAATGGATATTCATCATCAACTAATTCAAGATATTGGTCTTCCAGACCAATTTCAGCAAGGAACCATAACTAACCCGAAACCCTGTCAAGTAGGTCAACTTGTGACCTCAACCATGCCACCAAAAATGACTTGCAGAACTGAACCAAATAATGAAACACATCACATTATATTTATAAAACCATATCTATTAGACTCGTCAACTTATGCCACACATGCCCAAGAACCTTCATTCTCCCGATTGCTAAAACCTACCATACATGCCTAAAAATTGGTCTTCTTGTTTGGACTTGTCTATACCATAAAATTACTTCAACAAGATTTTAAATCACTCCAAAAATGTAGAATATATCCTCAAAAACTCATAACATCAATTTATACTTTGGGTCTAATGGAAAACCTGAGAGAAAAACAAATTTTCTTGGAAACAAGCAAATCTGAGTGGGCTCTACCTACATTCAAGACCTCAAACCACCACCATATGAAATCTGGGAGATTCCTCTTCATCCTCTAATCATCACATTTGATTATCAAATGCATTTTTATCTCATAATAAGAATATTTCCTCCATCACTAGTAAACTAGGGTTTATGGAGGTTTTTAACGAACACGCTTTCTTAACAATCGTTCATAAAGTATAGACCCTCATTTAACTTTATTCACACTCTAAGATCTTATCAACTCCATGCCTCAACATTCTTGTAAATCTTAAGGTCGCATGTAGACTTTACACGTTCCAACCAATGCAAAACTTTTCACTTCAAGTTGGAAAACTCACTTTCTTGAGCTTGATGTAGCCAAAAACCTCATAACTTGAAAATTTATTCATAACTGGACCTAAAACAATTTCCACACCTTTAGGAAACCTCTTTCCACCATCATCAATCACCATATTTCCCCATTTTACTCTTCATATTCTCAATCACTAAGACTTACATAGTTAGGTCATATAATTAGGTCTAGTTCAAACCCGGAAAAATAAGGAAAACGTTATACCTTTTATTCCAAGCTCTTTAAAAGTACCTAACACCTTTAAGACAACATTTCTCACACCTCTACATGCCCTCATGGGCTCACAAACCTCTTCACCTCATCTTCATGCTCCATTAGACCTTTAAGCACCTAGAGACTAGGTCTAGAGGAAGACCTACAAATCATCCTCTCTTTTCAATCAACCTATGATACATGTGTGAGTGTCTTAACACAATCTCCTCATGTTATACATGCTTCACCATACTCCTCAATATTCCATGCATATTTTACCTCCATATGTCATCACCTATTCCGATTAGGCCTACAAGACCAAACAATCGTCACCTTCTTCACTCTTGCACCATGTCACTTATTGTCTTGACATGTCATCAACATTCCAAGCATCCTCTTACACTCCTAAACATCCTTCTTGTTCATTAATGAACCTTTTACGTCAATGATAGCACTAGCTCTCACATGCCAACACAATCTCACACCTCTTAGATTGTTTGCCATCTTTCCATTGATATGTCATAGATTTTTATTTGTTAAGAACAAATAATTATTTTCCTATTGCATGTGAACTCTCCTCTTGGATACAAATTTTCAATTTCGGAAAGCTACCACATATGTTGCACATTCCATCCAAATGTGTTTTGTTATTAAAAATTGTCCAATTGATCTTTCACAAGATATGGTAGGAATAAATTCCCTTACTGATTTTGGTGGGATATTTAATTTATACTTTTACAACATGGTGATAGTATGCAAAACAAAACATACCTTATGAAAAATAATATATTGCATTGAAAATTCAACATGATGCCTAAACCAAGAAGTGGTACGTGAGTAAATGATTTTCACATAAAAGGGTTTGTTCATTTCAAAAATCTTTGGCTAATGTCACTTTTTCAATTTTCCTTCTTAAACATAGAGAAAAATTGTGTTTGATTCATATCCAAGAAATTTTATGTATGTGGTTCACAAGTACGAGAAACTACTCTTGTTTTTTATTGTATCTCTTCTATTTGGTGAAACCCTTGTGTTATCATTCCAAAACTTTACAAGTTATTATTTTAGAATAGCATATGTATCTTTGTCTTTCGTGGGAGTCTACTAAAAAGATTCCATTAGTTGGTGTTATTAGATGATTCAAGACTTTTGTGTCTCCCCATTACTTTCATTAGTGTTTTTATGTTTACTTTCAAAGCTCCACTATTTTTTATAATCAAACATTTGTTCATTTTTAATCATTTACTATACAACTAATTAGTGTTGCACACTATTTAACACTACTATATGTGGTGAATTTGTTGACACATGCAATATGGTATACTTTATGTATTTTTCAACGATTGTCGCATTTCGACCATGAATATTAGATGCTCTTATTACTAGGGTCTTCATTGTAGGTCTCATCTTAATTAATTTAATTAACGTAACAAATAATTTACATCTTTATGTATCATTTATATTCTCAAAGTAATTATCCAAAATTCCCATATTTTTTCTTCTCAAATTTATGTCAAACATTTTTTAAGCATTGGTTTTAAAATGTTTTCATCGATTTTAATTAAGTGAATGGATTTTCTATGCAAAATGGAAGGAGGTGTTCTTAGAGGTAAATATTTATTATCAAGGTTACTTTCCTCATTCGATGTTTCCATGTAATTTTTAGAATTAACATTTGGATTCTTGAGTAAAGGTTCAATATCATTATTCATATCAAATTATTTATCCATAACAACATTATCATTCAATTCATTATCAATACTCATTGCAAAATAATTATTCTCCTCATTTTCATTATGTATTTCATCATCATTGTCTACAACATTTGGTGCATTTGAGATAGTATATGCACCTAGCCCTCCACACGCTGATTTTGCATCCAAATCAATTTCTTTATTCTAATCACTTCTAATTAATCTAGTGTCTCATTCTTCACATCCTTACTTCATTTGTTATCCCACATTATTAGTACAATATAGATAGTGGGGGTGGGGACAACTTCAACAATTATAAAATCATTTAGAAATGTACAAAATATCGCAAATCGTGACAATGTGGGGATAGAATTCTTGTGAAAATATGAAATAAGGATGTTGGAGAAAGTATGGGATTATAAAATAAAGTAATGTGTGCGCGCTTTATTTACATTAGATATCCATGGTAAGGACCTAAGGCTTATAACTCATTTGGAAACTTGAGCTTGAGGCACGAGCTGCTAAAACACAACAAACAACATCTTTTTGACATAATATGCTAAAATGTGTCTTTTGCCATGATAAATCCCACAAAAAGGATCAAAAATTTTCTGTAAAATATGACTAAGACGTCAATGAAACTTTCCTCTTTCTAAATATATGATTTTTCAAATTTTCTATCTAGTATGAGATTTCCATCCATATTATTTTTGGTCTTTTTATAGTTCTATTTTTGTATTTACACATGTATATATTCCTTCATGTATCATTTGTTTGATCAACCAAATTGAATAAAAGTTATGCAGTCCCAAACTAAGACTAATTATATATGCATTCAAAAAATAATAATCTAAATTTTGATATTTTTTAGGTAGATATGGGGCATTGTCGTGTATCCATTATTTCTCTATTTTTAAAGTCTTTTTACAAGAAAAATCCTTTAAAATACTTAATTGACAATTTTTAATTTGAATCCCAAACTAAATTCAATCCTATCTAACTTTCCACCAAAGGGTTTTAAAATATACTAAACAATGCTTTAAAAATGAGGGGGGGCACGACTAACTATCTACTATGTTTTTAGATTCTTAGAAAAAATAAGAGCGTCTCTGGGCATTTTAGCTCTTTGATCAATAACACTTAGCAGATTAGAAACTAGACTCAAAATGATACAATTCATGTTCTTATAACATTTTTAAATTTTGAGTGTAGTCATCTCAAATAACTCGTACCAGTTAAAGTTTCTCATTTTTCTGAAGAAAAAAAAAATCAACTTAAGACCCCCTTTTGGCTCCCCATCTCCATGCACTTACCCTATTAATTTGCTTTTTCATCGCATTTTACATATTTTCACTATTGTATGTTAATTTAAAATATATTCATTACCAATTTTTAAATGTCAAAAATCTAGCTAAATCAAATATTACTTAACTGGTCAAATGTTTTTTCATATTTTTAAATATCAAACATCAGTTGGTTGTCAAATGTAACTTGAGAATACAAGTGAGCCACGCATGCCATTACAATCGTTGATGTTATTGTAGAACGTATATCAACATAAGTATAATTTTAAGACCTTTTAATATATGTCCAAATAATCTCTCATACTAATTCAACTATGAATATGTTTCTTATTTTACATTTTCGTACTTAATAATTTGACTTTAGAATTCCAAGAGTAAAAATATCTTTCATTGGGAGGCCCTACTAAAACATAGATTTAAGAAGAATCTTTTAATAAATGATAAAAACAACATATATTTATGACTTAATGAGTTATTTGTTTGGAGACTAAGTTTTTCACTTTCACATAAATAGATTTAAAATATTTATAATAATATTAGTGTCATGATTTATAATTTATATATGTTTTTAAAAATTTAAATATAATTCCAAATTTTTATTTATTTAAACATATGGTGAAATCGTCAAACTTATCCTGTAAAAGTTGTTCTATTTGTAATTACATATTGTTTTATATGTTATCATCCCCTTGCTTCCATTTCATCTCATATATTAAATCATATTAAAATCATAGGTTTAAAATAGAAATGGCATTTACTATATATAATATTCAACTTAATGCATTCTTCGGTTTACCATATATAATTATTATTCCTTTAACAATGGTGGATTTAAATTGATGTCATTTTTCAAATCAATGAATAATATTCAGAAAACATGATGGAATCATGGATCAATATAGTATATTCCAATCTAGGATAAACACCTTGAAATTATGTTCATAGATATTTTTGAATAAATATATTTAATGTATTTATACTAATTTGTATATTTTCAAAGAATTGTTTTTATTGTTATTTCAAGTAGATTATTTTTTTAATGGTAATTTCTTTGGAAGATCTCTATTGTTTAGAACAATTTCCTTAATTTTTCATTTTTGATATTATTTATTTTTTTATATTTACATTAGTGAATACTCAAAACTAACCACTAAAACATTTTCATCAATCGATTGGTTCATGTTTTATGCAATGTTTCCAATATACATGCATGGGAAGGTGGTTTCACATTAATAAATAAACTAACCACATTATATATAGTTTAATTGGAAAATATTTGAATATTTCTAGAATATATCTAGAATTGAGAAATAATTAATGTGATAGATTCTTGGTAAGTAAGGTTTGTAGGATGATAAATTAAATTTAATGTAAAAATTTATTTTTTAATTACATAGATAACTAGAAACAAGTTTTAGATTTTAGATTTATATCTAGCTAACCTTTCCTTTTCCACTTTTCATTCAACACGAAGGAAATTTATGTAACTCATTATAAGTGAAGGAAAATGAATTTAAATTAATGTAATCTAAGGTTCTTTTATCTAATGACACATGTCCAAATGAGAAAGGGTTGCACACATACATTAATTAGAATTTTATATGAATTGTACTACGAATTCTTTAACTGATAAATGTATTTATCATTTTAATTTATATGTCTATTGTCTGAATTATTTTAATATAATTTTTTTTAGATACTTGATAAAGGTGGGTTTTTGGTTGGGGCCCTACCCGGTTATAGTAAAAGAAGAGGTTCTAAAACCCAAATAAAGAAATTCAATATACAAGGACAAAGAAATCCAAATACAACCCAAATGCAACAAAGAAATAATAGACATGCAACAAAATAACGAATTGGAAGAGGCAAAATCTAAGCACCAAGAACAACTTAATTTGGGATTTTGGCAAAGGTCTCCTTCAAAATAAACACATAATATCTGGAGGCTCTAGAAAAATTTAGGATAAGGGTCCCTTGGCTTACCTTTTGTAAGGACTTTCCCATGACCTTTCCTATTAGCCTTAAGAAGGGAATCTTGCTTATCAATAAGGAGGCTAATTAGATTGACCTTGAGGGTATTAAATTCCATAATGGCTTTGTAAAGAGAGACGATGCCGCATTGTTTTATTCATATATTGGTGTGTCCTTCCTTAAGAATAGTAAGCTTGGAAAACAAATTCTTCCAATGTTTCTCATTAATAGACTCCCCTTCTTTGGTGAGCTTGAGGCCCTTAATGGAATCCTTAACCACCCTCATATATTTTCTCAACCAAATGAGCATGTCCTTGTGTAAATCTAGCTTAAAACGATAGGAAGAATCCTTATTTCCCTTGGATTGATTATCAATGGAGTTTCCAAAAGATAGCAGAGACTCGAGCCACAATCTCACCTTCACTAGCTTGGGTGTGATTATTTTTAGAAGGTTACACTAAAATATCTTTCCCCTTCTTATCCTAGTTGTGAAAAGTTTTGTGAGTGGGAATTTCCTCCGATTTTCTTTTCTTAGGATTAAGGATGGGTTGAGGGTTGTTAAAAGGGTTACCAACATGGGGATTAAAGCTCGTAGCGAGACATGGTTAAAGATAAGTAAAATGACCACCTGGTGAAGGGGAAGAACCATCCTTCCCCACTTTAATATAATTTATATTTTGTGCATAAGAGATTATCCAACCTTTAAATATGTGTATTTACTAATATCCTATTTATTATAACTTAAAACTTCAATATTAATTTAATGTAATTTAGATTTCTTTTTAATGGTATTAGGATTAATTACACACACAATGTTACTTATTAAAATAAAAATAAAAATAAAAATTCCAATACTCCAATATATTTGTTCATCTAATGTAAAGGAGTTTTTATTTATTTAACTTTATAAAATTGTTAATATAATTATAGGGTTACTATTATTATTACTTTAATGAGATTAATCGCATGATGATTGCTAATATATAGGAAATGAGAGTAATTTATAATATCAATATCAACATTGTCATTGGATATCATGGTCCGATACCAAATGTGATAAGCTTAGTCCCGACATTCAATTTTATCCAAGAATATTATTCTTTCATTCATGTTGTACAAGATAACACTTGTATTCAAATTTATTGCATTTAAAATAGTAGAGTCTAAGAAAATAAATATTTATAAAGAAACATCACTTTATTTAATCAAAGTTGGAATACATATAGTCTGTCATGGTTGTAATATTAAGTGGGAAACTAACTTAATAGAAAACCACCAAAGACTAACAGTCATGGATTATGAATTAAATTTAAAATATAAGCATGAACTAAGTCAAGTATTAAGAGTGGATCAGACCACCCACCCCGATAAAAATCAAGGTAATATTAGAGACACACAAAAATATAGGCCACTAATCATCGACCAAGAAGAATGAAGCGTCAAGAAAGCTAGAGGTGAGTTAATGAGTGAATTATGTGTAGTCAAGGAAATAGTGTGAGTCTTTGGGTTAAATTCATATTCTTAATAAAGACAAGTGATTTTCAAAGTGGGTTTTTTACCTTTCATGTGTAACATCCTTGTTTTAATTCGTCTTGTGGCTATCAAGATCGTTAATTATTCCCCTTTGGAAAATGTGTGTTTGAGTAGGTTGTGTTATTGCTTGTCTAAATAGTGTGGTGTTTATTGATAGTATAATAAATTAATAATGTGTGTGTGTAATTAATCATGATCTAATGAATTATAATATGAATATGTATATGTATATGTATATGTGCATACATATACGCGCGTGTGTGTGTGTGTGTGTGTGTGTGTGTGTGTGTGTGTGTGTGTGTGTGTGTGTGTGTGTGTGTGTGTGTGTGTGTTTTGGCTTAAATGGGTCATAAGACCACCTGTGGGTTGATGTTGTTTAGCATGTAAGTTGGTCATTGACCACTCTAGCTTAAGCTTTGGTTGATGGAGATTAGTTTGGTTAGTGGAATTGTAATTCCCACCATGCAACTTAATTGGTTTGTAAAATTTTAAATAAACTTAAGTTAAACTTAAGTGATATCATGTTGAATGGTTATAAAGGTATATAGTTTTAAATCTGTTGGATATGCCACAATGTGGCATGAAAATAAAGAATTTTGAGGGGAAATTAAATGTGATCTCCTTAGAAAACGAAACTTCCTTAAGAAGCTAAGGCATGCACCAATCTTTGTTTCATTTGCATTGTTTGTTTTGGAGCTCTGCATGGAGTTGTGCATGAGGTTTTTGTGGAAAATCATTGGATGATTGTGCATGTAATTTATGACTATTAACCTTCATTAAACATGGTGTTATTACTTTATGAATATGATGTTAGAAGATTAGTGGTGTTTTGCAACTTATAAACAAATTGCAAGGAAGATTAGAGGCAAGCAAAATACAAGCATGTGTTTCATTCTCTCTCTATTTGTTGTTATTTTGATAAAATAGATGAATATGGTTTTGGCTATGGTTTATTTGTGAAATATGGAAAATGATCTTGAGTTATTTACATCTCTTTAGAGCTTTACTGATTATCTTCTTTATTGGAATACATTTTGTGGGGGTAGTATACAAGTTTTGAATACATATCTAGTTTTATAATGAGAAATCTAAGCGTGTTTTCATTCTAGTTCATTATTTTAAAGAGGAACATGTTTCAAAGTATTGATCTTTATATCAAACTTGGAAAATTAACAAGTACATGGCTAAATGTGTTCTAGGTTTTGTTCTATTATGAAATTTGGAAATATAAATACGTTTTGGGTTGGTTATTTTAACATCTCTTGTAGAGATTTGTTGTTATTATTTGCTTTCATCTCTTCTTTGAGCTTTGTGGATATCATTTGTTTTATAAATCTTGAATAACATGGTTATTAATATTTTTATAAACACGTTTTGTTTTTATTATTATGTGGAATCTGAAAGGAATACAGTTTGGGTTATGGGCATAAGGTAAAATATGGAAAAGAATACGTATTGATTTTGGGATACTCTGAAAGATAATATATATATAAAAATATATATATATTGGGTTTTGATATTCTTATTATGACCTTTTAATTGTATACGCCCTTGGTTTTGATATGAGAAATTGGGTAAAAAGGAATGAGAGTTGGTAATGCCGCTTTTAAAGCATGTATATTTTAATTAGTTATTATAAACTCCTTTTTGGAGCATGGTTGTTATCATGCATGTTCAAACTTGTTTTCTAATTGAGGTTTTTATGATTTGTAAAATGGGTTAAGTATTAGATTTCAAAGCTTCTTCTTTATAATTGTTATTAATAGTTAATGTTATAGCTCTTTCAGAGCATTGTTGTTATCCTACAAGTTCATAGTTCCTTTTGTGTGCATAGTTGTTATCATTTAATTAAAATCTTCTTCTTGACACATTGTTGTTATTATTCATTTACGGAATTCATTTTTTTAGGTAAATATGGAGTTGAGTGAAACAGAAATGAACATGAATAGTTCAATTATAGTTACTATCATGAGTTTGGTCATTAACATGCTGCATACATTTTAGAATATTTGATAAAAATTGGGAAAAAAACAGGGGTGTTCAGCTCCTCCTTTCATCTTTGTTGTTACCCTTCTTCTTGTTTGGATTATAAGAAGTAAGTCTAATTTGTTAGTTATTTGGAAACTTGAAAATAATGAATGTTTTAGTAAACGAGAATTGTCTTCTTTTTAGTTGATCGATGTTTTAATTTTCTTTGAAAATGGAAATAAAGGATAACGCTCATCTCCATTATTTATTACATTAGTAATGGAAATGACCATTTATTACAATATGTTTGTAATTAAGTTGGAATAGTCTTTGGATTATCAATGTTAATATATACGCACAATGGTTTGATTATGCAATAGAAAGCATGGTTGTTTTTAAATTTGTTGGAGAACATTATGACTTGTTACATTATAAATGTTGATTGGTGATGCAATATGTGTTCTATTATTGTCTAAATGTTTAAGTTATAATATGATGTTTGCATACAATAATAGTGAATGTATTGTTTGATACAATTATGAAGCTCATTATTATTGTTAAAGAGGTAGATCTCTTAATGTAAACTAGGAAGTTTACGATCATAACTTATTAATTAAGAATGATCTTAGCTATATCTTATTTTGTTATTTCATTATAGTTATAGCATAGATTAAGAGTATGCGGAATCATGCCATTTCATATCAATTGACCCATATCCATCTCTCTCCTATAGTTTTGCAAGAAAGGTCGACATACGTAAAGTGACTATTTGGATTTGATTTATGATTGTTTTACATCTTAAGTTATTCGATATAAATACAAAGAGGATTCTTGTAATTAATTTATTCACACAATTGAAATATCATTGCATCTTATGACGGGAAAAATGGCCCAATGTAATAATCTAGTTGATTGTTGTAAATAATCATTAATGTTGATTAGGATATTAGTCCCTTATTGGAATTTGGTTTATAACTTACTTTATTATTGAGTAGAAAATATAGAAAAACTACTTATAAAACTGATTTAATAATTAGTCGATTGTTCTTAAATTATGTGTTAATTGTTGATTTCATTAATTTAGTTATAATGATCAAAGCATATTGAATAACGACATATAAGTCGTAAGGATAACAATGAAAATGAAATGAAGTTGTTTAAATTACTTCATAGTAATAATGGGTTAATCATGACAAGTAAATGAACTGAAATGACTTGGTGTGTAAAACAAATGATTATCCTACACCCAACGACAATGATTCAATTGTATATAAAATAAGACACGTGGAACTAATGGAATACAAAAAAATAGGAACTAATACTAGTTGAGTTACTAAGATCCTCTTATGGGAAACTTATTAGTATTTTGAAAGTAATACTTTTAAAATGAATCGTTAAGAAGACTTAGTTACTTTATCTAAATAAGGTAGCCTATGGGTATTAAATAATCATACATCTTTCCCTATAATATTATTAGCTTTGTACCAACTTAGGATGGCTATGGGAAGGGTAGAGAGGACGTAATGATGGTAATCATTATGTGGTCCCTATATTTCCCATCGGTATCCTAAGATGGCATGGATGGGAATATTATCATTTAAGGAAATAAGCCAATAGTGGTCTCTCCTTCTTCATATCTAAATCAACTAATCCAGATAGTTGTGTTCTTATGGTTGTATGGTGTGAAAAGACGAGTTGTGTAGGCTTGTGTGAGGTCTCAAAACTAAGCTTACAAAGTAATCCTTGAAAAACTGTCCAAATTAATGTAATAGGTGACCACATTGTATGTTCATCAATCCCCTAAATAAAGCGAGTGTATGATCTTTGGATGGAAGATACATAAATGTCTTTCAAGTAGGTACTAAGGAGATGCACATAGTTCTCATAACCCATAAAAGGTTTAACCAAGTATACATAGTATACACACTCGGATAGAGTGATTTAAGGGAGATTGTGGAAATCTAGATATACCCTTACAACTACACATGGTTATCATATGTTATCAGATGGATTATGAATATTTAATAATGTTGGATTATTTAGCAGCAAGCTAAATAATAATGTTAATCACTAATAGCATCAATTGTGCATTAAGTTTATGTTTTAAAAATTCCCTTAGTGTAGATGATCATAACGTGGGTGTTTTAGTTTGGTATCAATTTTGTAAGTTTATCAACTCTTGGACTTAATGGGTTCATAATGCTAACAAACATCTTATCCTTTTATTAACATGATACGATGGTTAAAAGAAGGGAAACCATAATGTTGGAACTAGTTCAGCTAATGTTAAAGGTTCAATAGCTGATAATTTAGATGAAATTATAACAGTCCTTTAGGACACCCAAAACTAGATAGCTATCTTAGAGCAACATGTGTGAAAATTAAGTTTAGAGGAAGAACAACCTGAATAACCCAACAATAATAATCATCGAGGGGATAAAAGAGATATCTTCGCTATTGAATTATCAAAGGACATAAAGTGGATCAGCCCACCCAAATTTTATGGAACTACTTTGGGGATGGTGTTGAAAATTGGTTAAGTGAGATGGAGAAGTACTTTGAAATAAGGGACTTTTTAGAGGAAACTAAAGTAGTTTGGGGTGCTTTCTAACTCTCCAATGAGGCATCTTCTTGGTGGAATAATTATAAGATGGAGTTAGGATTAAATATTACCTCCATCACTTGGGATCAATTCAAGGTATAATTTTGTCAACATTGGTAGTCTTAGCTTTACTTTGATCATAAAATGTCTAAATTTCAAAACTTAACTCAGGGTAAATTGAGTGTTGTGGAGTATTGGGAACATTTTACTAAGCTATTAAAATATGTTCCTCAATACCAAAAAGATGAAAATTTTAGGATCCGTAAGTTTATTATAGGATTAAACCCAAACATAGGAGGTGAGGTAGATGTTCATGGACCATCTACTATGGAAACGATGTTCGAAAAATCTATAAGGAACAAAAATGCAAGAAATTTCAGCCTTCATGGATGAGAAACATAAGAAGAGTGTTAGCTCACCTACACCACTTGCTCCTAGGAAAACTTGGTGGAAGAAAGATAGCAACAAAATGAATACTGGTAGGAAAAATGCAATAGTTAAACCTATTATAAATACAAGAAAGAATAAGAATAATAGTGTTGCTTTTAGTGAAAACAAATTTGAGAGAAAAGGACCTATTAGGGGATGTTTTAAGTGTTGAGGTGATCATTATGCAAACAATTATACCTAAAATAATCGGGGAAACAACCAGCAACAAATAATTAATGTTACTGATCGGTAATCACCAACCAGAGAAACAAAGCTACCCCAATAAAAGTGTCAGGTAAGCTTTATGGTTTTTCAGTTACTATTTTGTTTGACACCGGTGTTACTAAGTGTTTTATCTCTAGTAAGTTAGCTATAAAATTGTCTAAGAAATATGAATTTATGGAAAACACTTTGGTCAATACGGAAATGATGTTATTCATACAATAGACCAATGTATGTTTAAAGAAGCATTATAATTACCCAATTTTACCACTGAACTTTACATTTATGTGACTCCCTTATGGTCTTATGACATCATAATAGGTGTAAAATGGTTTTCCAAAAACAAGGCAGCAGTGGACTGCTTTAAGAAATGTATATAATGTCTTGATGATACGTAGAAAACATCCATCATTCATGACATTAAAAGATATTTTTTAGTTATAAAAATCTCTAAAATGCAACTAAAGAAATCCAAAAACAAAGTTTGCATGTTGTACGCTATTAAAATTTCATATTTTAGTGAGGAAGGTAAGACTTATTTATAAGGTTTTCCACTTTTACATGAGTTTAGGGATGTCTTTACGGAAGAATTTCCTTGACTTCCTTATAAAAGAGAGTTTGATTTCACAATTGGCATTAAACCTAAAACAAAACTAATATCAAAAACACCTTATAGGATGACAACATCATGAGCTAGCAGAACTAAAAGCACAACTACATGAAATCTTTTCAAAAGGTTTTATCTGGCCTAGTGTGTCTCCTTGGGAAGCACCGGTCATTTTTGTTAAAAAGAAAGATGGAACGTTAAGGTTATGCATTGACTATTGTATTCTTAACAAAGCAACGATAAATAATAGATATCATTTTCCAAGGATTAATGACCTCTTCAATCAATGAGAGATGCATTTGATTATTCTAAGATTGATTTATGATTTGGATATCATTAGTTAAGGATAAAAGATGAGGATATTCACAAAACAACATTCAGATTACGCTATGTGCATTATGAGTTTATTGTTTTCAAATTTGGACTCACTAATGTTCTAGCTACATTTATGAACCTTATGAATAATATTTTGTAGGAATACTTAGATACGTTTGTTCTAGTTTTTCTTGATGATATTCTTATTTACTCTAAGAACATTAATGATCACAATGAACACTAAGGAATAGTGTTATAAGTGCTAAGAAAAAGAAAACTCTATGGTAAGATATCAAAATATTATTTTTATCAAAGTGAAGTATAATCAAGGATGGAATTTATGTTGACCCATCAAAAATAAAAGCTATTATTAAGTGGCCAACACCTAACAATGTTTATGAGGTAAGAAGTTTTATGGGGTTGGCTGGGTACTAAAAAAAATTGTTAAGGACTTTTCAAGAGTGACTAGACCAATTACTTCATTGCAAAAAAGGGTAAAGAAGTTTTTATGGACTAACAAGTGTGAGAATGCATTTAACTTGCTGAAAGAGAAAATTACAACTAATCCAATATTAAAAGTTTTAGATCCCAATGGAAACTTTATTGTGATAATTGATGCCTCGGGTGAAGGATTAGGTGGAATACTTCTTCAAAATGATCACGTAATTACTTATGAAAGTAGAAAATTGAAGGTGCATGGGTAAAAATATGTTCCCTGTGACTTATACCTTACTGCAATAGTTCATGTCTTATAAATTTGGAGGCATTATTTGTTAGGAAATCCATTTAAACTAAAAACATATCACTTGGGGTTGAAATACATTTTTGTGCATCCCAATTTAAATACAAGACAACGTAGGTGGATGGAATTTCTATCCTAATATGACTTTGATACTAATTACAACAAAGGAAAATAAAATTGAGTGGTTGGTGTATTGAGTCACGGGGAAGCATATTTCCACAATTGTAACCCTTAGAACTCTATTTAAGGAAGAAGTTAAGAAATAACTTCAAGTTGATTCATACTATCAACAAGTGTAGACTATATTAGAAACAAACCGAATGATAAAAGTAACTAGGGTTTTAAGTTTGACAATGAAGGAGATTTACAATTTAACAACATGGTATATATGCCCTTGGGTGGTGATTTCAGAGTGAAAGTTTTGAAATAATTTCATGATGTACTATATTATGGGCATCCTGGAGTTATAAATTTTTTAGTTGATGTTAAACAACAATATTTTGGAAAGGAATGAAGAAGGATATGATAAATTATATTGTGTTTTATTTCGAATTCTAATGAGTAAAGGTGGAACACTTACATCTTACAGGTCTATTGTACCCTTACAATATTCCATAATATAAATGGCAAGTAATCAATATTTATTTTGTGGAAGGAATGTCACTATCCAAAAATAAACATGACATGATTTTGGTTCTAGTGGATAAACTAACCAAGTATCTCATTTCATATTGGGAAATCTTAAGGATGATTCCCCAATACTTACAAAAAGGTTTTTGCATGAAATTTTTTCATTGCATGGAATTCAAGAACTAATCATTTTAGACAAGCATCCTAGAATGGCCTCTCAGTTTTGGAAAACTTTAAACTTTGCATTGGGAAAAAAATTAAGTTTAGTTCAACCTACCATCTTGAAACATACGAGATAAAAAGAAAGATTGAACTAAGTTAAGGAAGATATGCTCAAAATACATTGCACTGGATCAACAATACAAATGGAAGTAATATCTACCATTGGTTGAGTTATATTATAATAACACTTACCATTCATCGCTGAAAATGTCTCCATATGAAGCATTGTATGACAAAAAGTGTAACTTGTATTATCTAGGATAACACGAGAGGACAGAGAGACGGTGGGTTCGGAAATGTTGACTGAAATGGAAGAGTAAGGTAAACTCATTCGTGAGAAGTTGAATGAAGTAGATGATAAGAAGAAATACTACGTTGATATAAAAAGAATTGACAAAAAAATGAGCAAGGAGACAAGGTCTTTTTAGGGTAAAACCCAAAAACATCTCTATTTTATTTGTAAAGGCTACCAAGTTATCTCTTAGATATGTAAAACCCTTTGAATTCCTAGAAGTTATAATTCTGGTGGCTTACAGATTAGCTTTACCTCCCACATTGTCCAGGATGCATAATGTTTTTCATATATATTTGCTTAAAAAGTATGTTTATGATATATCACATATTATCAATTAGAACTCATTACAGGTTAAGGACCCAAGAGTCGTTGTAATTGAACTAATAAGAGTGTTGGAAACTTACAAATTATGTCTCTGAAATTGTGAAGTTTCTCAACATAAGTCATGGGACCAATTTTCTGAGAACAACACAACTTGGGAGAACATGGATGAAATGATGACTATTTTTCCTTTCTTGTTTTAGTGATCAAAACAATTATTTTTGATGATTTTTATGTATTCATTTTACACTATTTTATACTTATTATGATGGGTTAGAAATTTAAGCCATACTGAAAAAAAAGGAAATTAACTTGTTGGGATAAAGCGATCTGATACAGCTAAGTTTTAGAATTATGATTGGTTAAATTCTAGACATTTTCCAATTTATGAGAAACTTGAACTAAATTCTTCGGTGTTATTTTTATGTTACTTATGATTTATATGTAAGAAATGGTTATAATCGAATCATCGGGATGCTGATTTTACCTAGAGGGGATGTATGTAACATCATTGTTTTAATTTTTCTTGTGGTTATCAAGATCGTTAAATATTCTCCCTTTGGTAAATGTGTGTTTGAGTAGGTTGCGCTATTTTTATTTAACAAAATAGAATATATTAAACCCTAAGATATTGCAGAGTCACATATGATAAATAAATTCTATAACACATATTTGATGAAAGTAATAAGCTAATGAAAATAAAAACCCTAAGTGCAAGAGAGGGGATAAAATATTTAGTTGATTTCACAATAAATCCCAAGTGTTCTAGACTGGAAAACTAATGAACAGGAGGAGGAGATTGTTACAATTGCACTCAAAAAAATTTGTTATTTTCGGAAGAGAATGGACTAGGCACCTGGATTGGGGTGAGGGTTCCTAGGCTCTAAAGACCTCTGTTAGGTTCCTGTGACTTCGAAAAAGCTCAAAAACTAAATTTTTGGTGTCACACAAGTGTCACTAACCTTTGTTGTTGGTCATCGTATGTCGCTAGATGATCACATAATTTTCCTGTAACCTAAAAAATAAATGATATCTTGCAAAACCCCAAAACGCATCAAATCCTAAAAATAAATATGTAAATGGGGAGTTAGACTGACCTTAGCGGTCACCCAACAGACTAAACTTACTACAGAGCATTGCACTACATCTCAGACTCCATGTAGTTCTTGTGTGTGTGTGTAGAAATCGTGCCCTAGGAATCTCTTGTGTAAAATGCACTTGATAGCAAGAAATAGCTAGATGTATCAATGTAGATAGATGTGTGGATGACAAAATGAACTTCCCCTTAGTGTGTATGCAGAAAATGTAGTCCCTTGTCCCTTGAATGAAGCTAGACGAATGCCTTTGATGCTCTTAGAATACCTTTGGATACAACCTTAGGTGATGATAGTAGGTGCTTAGAGCTTGGTCATTTATTATAGTCACATAGATTTTTATTTATATGATTCCCTTGATTTAATTTCATAATTACGACTAAAAGGCTGACCCATAAGAAAACAAGAGGCCCAAAAGAGGTGAGTAAGATACAAAGAGGTCGGGGCACCTCAGAGGGGATGAGGGCACATGGGCGTTGGCATCCTGGCTGGTGCTAGCATTAGAGTCAATAAAGATAAAGCAATGAAGATCAAACTAGGTTGTGAGGTGTGCAATACCAAAGAGAAAGTAAGAAAGACAAGAAAGAGGCCAAAGATAGTATTCAATTACTAGTTTTCTCGCTTAGGAATCATATGAATAGTAGTATGTGATTAAGACCTAGAAATGTACCCAAGTGCATGATTTTGTGTCTACATTTTCCCCCACTTTATGTTTTTAGTGAATACTTGATAACATAAAGTAGATAAGAGATGTGTACCTAATAACCATGTAGATTGATGGCGAAAGTGTGCCGAGGAGACAAGAAAAAGCGTGGAGTGATAAAAATGAAGTGTGGAAGCTAAGGAAGAGGAAAATACCCGAGGGGTGAAGTGTGTGTGTTTATGTCATGTTGTACATGTTGTTTTCATTTGTTCTCAATGTGGGGTTGCTTCTTGTTGCATATAAAGGATAGACACGCAAAACTAAGAGAGAAAGAGTAGTCAAAGTCATGTGTTATGAAAACTTTGTAAAAGTATGTAAAAGTATGTAAAAATGTGAATAAGTATTAAAAAGGAACGTGTGCGCATGATCTGTGACGATTGAAAAGGATAGAAAGTGTCCTAAACTGATGTAGAAGAGTGATTTTTTTGGGCGATCTCATGCCAAGAGTGAGTTTTTGGATGATCTTACACCAAGAATGAGTTTTTTGGGTGATCTCACGCCAAGTGCGGATTTTTTTGGTGATCTCACGCCACAACAGAAGAGTGTAGGGGAGAAAGGTCTAGTTTCATTCTCCATACCTAACTGTTTCCTGAAATTTATACACCACTGCAGATGGTGTGATCTTTCTTTGTTTTGTGCTTGTTCTAGTTCGATCCAAGGAAATAGAAAAAAGAGATAGAATGCATTCTTATTGTTGGAGGATTGTGACTGTACTCTAAAAACTGCTTTGTGAAATGTTGAAAACTACATTGATAGGAGAAAGTGGATGTAAATGCCCCTAGTCATAGGTGCCCAAGAAAGGTTAGGAGCACCTAGGAACTAGTGTCTATATCTAGGTGATGGCATCTCTGCTGAACTGAGGACCCAAGTCAGAATTTGGGTCATTTTGTGACTGTATAACTACTCTTTTCCCGTACTATGTACGCCTAAATTTATGAAGTGTGTATTGTTGAATGGGGTGACTAATTCACCCAATGTATGCCCCCTCGTTTGGGGTGTATGTAACATCACTAGGAGGATGCGGCCCAAAGGAGAGGACTGGATGTTGATCTAAACTAGTACCTTATAGGGGGAATGTGCATGGTAGAAACCAAGGCACATGAAAACAAAGTGGCTAGGACATGTGTTAGTGCAAACAAGACAAGTATGCATATAGAAGACAAAATGTAATCTAACAAGCAAGAAGATAATGTAGACCATGAAAAGTAGGTTTCAAACATTTTACATCACGCACAATGTCACAAGACAATCAGGTCAAAGTGGCCAAAAGCATACAAGAATGAACATACAAGACATAGGGCATAGCCCAAACAATGACATACAATACAAGATAAGAGAAAGCAAAGTATCAGACAACCATGGTGGCAAATAGTTCCTGTAAGTCAAATGTTGTACATGAAGTACCCGTTATAATGTTAGAAAGATAAACAAGTATGTTAAGATGTGTATTTATCGATAGAGTGTGCTAGTAAGCATAGAAAGTAGTATAAATTGAAACAATAGCACCTGTAGTGTGTATTAAAGTAGATGCCCCAGGAGCCTCGGTGGGACTGGTAAGAGGTATAATGCCAAGCATCAATGTTGCGTGAAAAGATTTGTAGTAATTATGTATCCATAACTATAGAACAAGTGAATGTGCATGTGTATATGATAAAGATAATGACATACAAAGTATCTGTCTAGTATGAAATCAAAGTGTACATGTAACTAGTATAAGCAAGCAAGAGTATGTGCAACCAAGATATGCAATATGTTGTGAATGAGTGAGATGGAATGGTATGCAATGTGAATTTGATAGGATCAAAGCATGCCCCCGAGTTGGAGTTGGTGTGGATGAGATGAGATGAATTTTATTTATAAAATACCCCTTGATGGTCAAGAATGAATAGTAGAATAAGAGTGTGTCATCGGGAAGTACTTTGAAAATGTGCACTAGAAAGATAGAACAATGGAGCACATAGTGTGAAGAGTGAAGATGGTGAGGTTCATGGATGTAGTATGCCCTCAAGTCAAATAAGTGTGAATAGTGGCACAAGAGTGTGTCATAGGGTAATGATGATACAAAGTGTATCAAGTTGTGTAAGATGCATGAGAAGGACTAGATGTGAAGTACAAAGTGTGAAAATAGAAATGCAAGACAATTGAAAATGATATGAGGGGAGAGTAAACATGATGCCCCTCAAGTGTATGATGTAGAGAAGAATCAAGTAACATTGTCTAAGAGATCATCATTGTCATGGTTGAAGCTAAATGGAGATGTGTCGACACACTGGTAAGCAATAGTATGTGGTTGATCATATAAGGAGCCATTGCGGCATAAATTGTACATGCCCATTGCATATTCTTCATCAGTGAAAGGTGGTAGTGGACAACCATGTGCATACCAGTGAGTAAGATTTTGTGAATAGCCGAGAAATGAATCATTGCAAATAAAAACACGGCTAAAAGGCATAGGGAATGAAATATTAATATGATTAGGATCCAAAGTGCCACCAATGTAGTCAAGACAAGATTGTCCAAGAGTGTAAGTGGAGAAGTGCGAGAAGTGCGTGTAACAAAGACTGATAAATGAAGATGTGGATGCCATAAGAAGCAGTAATGTAAACATATCCACGATAAAGATGGGGAGAATGAGTGGAGGGAGGAGATCATCGAGTGTGAATCCCAACCAAGCTAAACCATCATGCGTGCAAATAGTATCAAAACTAGTGGGATCAAATGGAATGTGTGGCCAATAATAATTATTCATGAAAAGAGTGCATGTGAAAGGAGGAAGCGTCGATGCAGAGTGCTCATGAGAAGATGAGGAAGGTGGTATGGCATCCAATGTATGGACGAACCCCGAAAAATTACCATAGCATTAGTTAGCAGGGGGGGTGAGGATGAGGATGCATATGGGATGAGTATCTAATACATAAATAGTTCCTTCGAGTGGAGGAAAGTTGTCAAAATAGTCCATGGGTTGTTGATCATCAACGGGATGCATAGCAAAGTAGAATAATTTGGAGTAGGTAATGCAATGGTTGGATCTATGAAGTAATATTTGAATGGGTCATGATCAACAACTATGGTATGTTCAAAGCCTTCATGTAAGAATTTAACACACCGGTGAACTGTAGAAGGCACTTCCTACATGGAGTGAAGTCATGGCCTACCAAGTAAGCAATTTTATTGAACTAGGAAATTGATAACAAAGAATACCGTGAGAATAGTTTTTGGCCCAAATGTGATAGGTAAAGTAATAGTGCCTATGCATGGACGCGTAGAAGAATCATATACATGAAGAGAAATGGAGGATGGGTTAACATTAGCTGAGGAAAGGACAATATTCTGAAGGAGTGATAAAGTATAAAGATTGAGCTCATATCCATTATCAATTATATAGTCCGTTTAATACCCATGTTATAGATGTGAGCCAAGTATATATAGGGAGGATCATTGTCATAAATGAAAGATTTCCAACTATACCAGATGGAAAAGTAAGTTTTTGAGAAAATGCATCAATAAATGACTGGTATACTATGTTCAATGATGAGTAGTATAAGGAATTCAAGTATTATCCAAGAGAGAAATAATTTTAGCTCTACAATCAGGATTGGATAGCAAGAAATCATGAATGGAGATATCCATGATGAGAGAATCCAAGGAAAATGAAAGAAGTGAATGAGATGGGGACCCTAGAGCATTCAAATAAGATCGGGTTCACCAAATGATTTAACAAAAATAGAATTTATTAAACCCTAAGATATTGTAGATTCACATATGATAAGAAAATCCTATAAGCATAGATTTGACGCAAGCAATAAGCTAATGAAAATAAAAACCCTAAGTGCAAAGAGAGGGAATAGAATACTTAGATGATTTCATGATAAATCCTGAAGTGTTCTAGACTAGAAAATTGATAAATAAGAGGAGGAGACTGTTGCAACCACACTTATAAAATTTTGTTATTATCGGATGAGCTGGACTAGGCACTGGACCGGGCGAGGGTTCCTAGGTGCCAAAGACCACTATTTAGGGCGCTGTGACTATGAGAATCCATGAAACTAAATTTTTTGGTATCGCACAAGTGTCACTAACCTTCATTGTTGGTCTCTTGTATATCGCTAGATGATTGCAAAATTCACCTGTAACCTGCAAAAAAAAATGATATCCTGCAAAACCCCAAAACACATTAAATCCTAAAAAAATAAAGATACAAATGGGGAGTGAGAATGACCCCAGAGGTCACCGACAGAGTGAACTTACAAACAAATGCTACATTTCATCCCAGACTCCATGTAGTTCTTGTGTGTGTGTAAAAATCGTGCCCTAGGAAGCTCTTGTGCAAGATGCACTTGATAGTGAGCAATAACTAGATGTAACAATGTAGATAGATGTGTGGATGAAAAATGAACTTCCCCTCCTATGTATGTATGCAGAAAATGTAATCCCTTTTCCCTTGAATGAAGTTAGATGGATACCTTTAATGCTCTTAGAATGCCTTTAGATGCAACCTTAGGTGATGATAGTATATGCTTAGAGCTTGGTCCTTTATTATTGTCACATAGCTTTGTATTTATATGATTCCCTTTTTTGAATTATGTAATTGATAGCTAAAATACATGCCCATAAGAAAACAAGATGCCCAAAAGATAAAAGAGGCCCAAAAGAGGTGGGTAAGATACAAAGAGGTCGGGGACGCCTAGAGGGGGGAGGCGCGAGCGTCCTAGCTAGGTGTTGGTATCAGAGTCAAGAAAGATAAAGTAATGAAGATCAGACTAGGTTGTGGGGTGTGTAAGACCAAAGAGAAAGTAAGAAAGACAAGAAAGATGCCAAAGATAATAGTCAATTACTAGTTTTCTCTCTTATGAATCATATGAATAGTAGTATGTGATTAAGACCTAGAAATGTACCCAAGTGCGTGATTTTTGTCTACAATTGTTTGTCTAATAGTGAGGTGTTTGCTAATAATATAATAAATTAATAGTAAATATATATGTATATATGTATATAGATATGCATGTTTATGCTTAATTGGGTCATAGTACCAACATTGTGGCATTGTAATGCCCACCATATAAGTTAATAGTGTTGTAAAATTTTAAATAAACTTAAGTTAAACTCAAGTGATGGCATGTTGAATGGTTATCAAGGTTTATGGTTTTAGACTATTGGATAGGCCATGACGTGGCACGCCAATAAAGAAGTTGGTGGGGAAATTAAATGTGGTCTCCTTGGAAACTGGAAGCTTCCTTAGAAAGATAAGGCATGCATTGATCTTTGTTTGATTAACATTGCTTGTTTTGGAGATTTGCATGGAGAGTGCATGAGTTTTTTTTTGGAAAATTTGTTGGATGACTATACATATAATTTATAATTGTTAACCTCGTTAAACATGGTGTTATTACTATATTGATGTGTTGTTAGAATATTGTTGGTGTTTTAAAACTTGGAAACATATTGCAAGGAATATTGGAGGCAAGAAAAATATAGGCATGGGTTTCATTTTCTCACTCTTTGTTGTTATTTTGAAGAAATAGCTGAATACAGTATTGGGTATGGTTTATTTCTAAATAGAAAACTATCTTTAGTTATTTACATCTCATTTAGAGCTTTTCAGTTATCTTCTTTATCCGAATATATTTTGTGGGGGTATTATGCAAGTTTCAAATACATATTTGGTTTTATAATGAGAAATATGAGCGTGTTTTGGTTTTGGTTTATTATTTTAAAGAGGAACATGTTTGGGTTTTGATCTTTATATCAAACTTGGAAAATAAAAAAGGACATGGCTAAATGTGTTCTAGGTTTTTTTCTATTAAGAAATTTGGAAGTAAGTCTAATTTGTTGGCTGTTTGGAAACTTGAAAAGAATGAAGGTTTTAGTAAACAACAATTGTCTTCTTTTTAGTTGATTGATGTTTCAATTTTCTTTCAAACTCGGAAATAAAGGATAGTGTTCATCTCCATTATTTGTTGCATCGATAATGGAAATGACCATTTAATATAGTATGTTTATAATTAAGTTGGAATAGTATTTGGATTATCGTTGTTTATATATACGTCATAATGGTTTAATTATGTAATAGAAAGCATGGTTGTTTTTAAATTAGTTGGAAAACATTATGACTTGTTACATTGTAAATGGTGATTGGTGATGAAGTGTATTTTCTATTATCATCTAAATGTATGAGTTATAATAGGTTGTTGCATACATAATAGTGATTGTATTGTTTGAGATAATTATGAAGTTCATTATTATTGTTAAAGAGGTAGACCTCTTAATATAAACTAGGAAGTTTATGATTATAACTTATTGATTAAGAATGATCTTATCCATATCTTATTTTGTTATTTCATTATAGTTACAACATAGATTAAGAGTATGCGAGACTCATTCCAGTTCATATTAAGCCGACCCATATCCATCTCTCTCCTACATTTTTGTAGTAAAGGTCGGCATGCTTGAAGTGGTTGTTTGGATTTACTTTGTGATTATTTTACGTCTTAAGTTATTTTGATATAAATCAAAGAGAATTGTTGTAATCAATTTATTCACGAGATTGAAATATCATCACATCTTATGACGAGCAAAATGGCCCAATATAATAATTTGGTTGATTGTTGTAAATAATCATTAATGTAGATTGGGATATCACTTCCTTATTGGGATTTGGTTTATAAAATTACTTTATTATTGAGTAGAAAATACAAAAAATCTACTTATACAATTGATTTAATAATTATATTGATTGTTCTTAAATTATGTGTTATTGTTAATTTCATTAATTCAATTATAATTATCTAAGCATATTAAATAACAACATATAAATAGTAAGGATAACAATGAAAACAAAATGAAGATGTTTAAAGTACTTCATAGTAAAAATGGGTTAATCATGACAACTAATTGAACTGAAATGACTCAGTGTGAAAAATAAATGATTAACCTACACCTAGCGACAATGATTAAGTTGAAGAAAATAAGACAAGTGGAACTAATGGAAATACAAAAGGAGGAACTAATACTAGTTAGTAACTCGGTGAGTTACTAAGATCCTCTTATGGGAAACTTATAAGCATTTTGAAAGTAATACTTTTAGACTAAATCATTAAGAAGACTTAGTTACTTTATTTAAATATGGTAACCTATGGGTATTAAATAATCATGTCTTTTCGTTATAATCTTAGCTTCGTACCAACTTAGGATGGATACGGGAAGGGTAGAGAGGACATAATGATGGGTAATCATTACGTGGTCCCTATCTTTCCCATAGGTATCCTAAGATGACACGGATGGAAATCTTATTGTTTAAGGAAATGAGCCATTAGCAGTCTACCTTTCGCATAACTAAATCACCTTCTTAAACAACAAAAAGGAATCCAGATAGTTGTGTTGAGATGGTTGTGTGGTGATAGAAGACGAGTTTTGTAGGCTTGTGTGTGGTCTTAGAACTAAGCTTGCAAAGCAATGCTTGAAATTTTTGCCAAAGTAATGTAATAGTTGACTATATTGTTTTTTCACCAATCCCCTAAATCAACAAAGTGTCGATCTTTGGATGGAAGTTGCATAAATGTCTTCTAGGTAGGCACTAAGGAGATGCACATAGTTCTCATAACCTATAAAAGGTTTAACCAAGTATACATAGTATACACACTCGGATAGAGTGATTTAAGGGAGATCATGGAGATATGAATATACCCTTACTATCGTACCTAGTTATCATATGTTATCGATGGATTAAGAATATTAAATTATGGTGGATTATTTAACTACAAGCTAAATAATATTGTTAATCATTAATAACATAAATTATATGCTAAGGGTATGTTTAAAAAAATCCCTTAATTTGGATGATCATAACATGGGTGTTACATCATGATTTTCCCACTTATATATTGAGTTCATGTGTTGTGGTCAGTTTCTTTCATGGTTATGTACTTAATATAATCTCTAATGCATGTTACAATGTTATCTATCTTTTATTATTGTTCAAACATAAACTATAATCCTTAGCAAGTTATTTTGGTGGATCTATAAATCTATGCATTATATATCCCCACATTTTCCTAACATGGTATCGGAGCTGGTGTTTATGCTTATGCAAAATAGATCTTTTGGTTTGTGAATTGTAGGTGTAAGGAACCTTATAAATATGAAGTTTTTAGAAAGTTCCAAGGTCCGTGACACCCTAACCAATGATTCATGGTTGTTTCAATCCTACACAAGGTACTGAGACCTAATTCTTGTGTTTTGAGATAAATGTGGTTTGCTTGGGTGCTTTAGATCTGTGTGTATGATCAAAACCTTGTTTTTGTTGAATCTACATTCTTATATCTATTTTTAATTATTTGTGACTGGTTTTTTTCAAGACCTTTGTAGCCTCCTCCTTGCTTTGTAGGATTTTCCTTATATTCAAAGTGTTTTTGTGTACTGCAGCTTATTCGCATGATCTCGTGGCCTTCTTTAGACATTCATGGTATTTTATTTGTTTCACGGTATTTATGTGTGTTTCACGGTCTATTTCCATATTCGGAAGCCTATTTTTAGCGTTGTGCGGCATATTTTTAGCGTTGTGGAGCTTTTCATAGTCTTGCGCGACATTTTTAAACTTACATAGCATTTTCCTTTATTATGTGGCATTTTTTTGTTGCAAAATTTTTCAAGATTTGTGCGGTGTTCCTAGTCTTGTGTGACTTATTTGAGTGTTGCATGGTTTTTCGTAGTCTTGCGCAACATTTTTAGCCTTGCATGGCATTTTGAAGTCTTGTGAGGAATTTTTTTCTATGGACTCCTTTCTACCAAGGAATCATTTGTTCTGTGGAGTCATTTATTTTGTTGACTCCTTTATACCATAGAATCCTTTATTTTGAGAAGTCCTTTGTTTTACGGTGTCCTTTGTTTCGTGGAATCCTTTTTTGTGGAATCCTTTATTCCGTGGAGTCCTTTATTTTGCAGAGTCCTTTGTTCTATAGACTCCTTTTATCGTTAAATTCCCTTGTTCCACGGGATTATTTCTTTTTTGATGTACTTCCTTGTTTCGCAAACTCTTATTTGTCTCGCGAGTGATTTTATTTGTTGTGTGGACTTTCCCTTGCTCCACATCCTTTTTTTCTTTTCCCTGTGGACTTCCTTTATTCCACATGACTTCCCGTATTTTGTAGACTTTTATTTGTCGCGTGGATCATTTTCCTTTTCTCATGACTTGCATTCCTTTGTTCCATGCATTTTTCCTTAGCATTATGTAAAAACACTAAAAATTCAAAACCCTCGAATATTATTTCTTTGTTTCGTGGATTTTAAACTTGAACTTGTTATATCTTCTTCTACATTGCCTCGCATGTCCTCGCGGAATATTTTTGTGCTTTGTGGATTATCCTTAGTCTCTTTATATCTTTTAAAGGAATTTTCAGTTCCTTCAATCCACGGACCTTTATTTATTTGTTTCACAGACTTATGTGTTCTACAAACCTCTTGTTTTGTTCCTCGACTTCCCGTGTTTAGAGGCCTCTTTTTCTTGTTTCACGACTACCTTGTTCCACGGCTGTTGTCTTTATTTTTCAGTCTTCATGTTCCATGAAACTAAAAAAAAATCAAAAATAAAAACCCCACGGAACACCGCTCCTTTGTTCCGCATGACTGTTAAAATTTGAAAATTCTATAACCTTTTCTCTATTTCCTTGCAGCATCTCGCGGCTAGTCCATTATGCTCTATGACCTCCCTTATTGGTTTTAATACATTTTTTAAGTGTTTTTAAAGAGTTGTAAGTGAGTATCAAGTGTGATTATTTTATTTAAATTTGCATAAGTTAATTTCTTCTAACTACGGATATCTACAATTGATTAAAACCCATATAACACTAGTTTTATAATCAAAATTTACTAATTTTTGTTAAATATGGCTAGTTCATCTAATTTTTCCATGGATAAATCTTTGTTATTGAATAGCACTAACTATAGTATTTGGAGAGTTAGGCTTAAAGCTATATTAATGGCTAGAAAGTTATGGGATTTGGTTAATGGTGTTGAAAAGTGACCCACTAGGAGATAAGTTACCCCTGAAAACTTGAGTGTCTTCTCCCAAAAATCCCAAGAGGCCATATCAATCCTATTGCATAACATTAATAATTATTTATTACTATAGGTCACATGGAGTTTCTAGTTGATGTTTGGATCCAATTAGAATCTATGCATGAAGGCAACCACCTTTCTAAAATTAATAAAACTTATGGAATTGTTTACATATCCAATGAAAGGAGGTGAGAAGATAGTTAATTACTTAGCTAAGATTAAAAACATTAAGGCTTAGTTAGATGGTTGTAATTGTGAACTATTTCAAGATAAGTTGTTATATTTTATTATCTAGATTAATATACATGAAAAATTTAGAAATTTCATTTTTATTCTATATTCTAAGTATCAAAATCAACTTGATTTACCTGTTTGGATACCCCTGTTTGTTTTCCCATTTCAAGAAGAAAGAGTAATGGAGAACATTGACTCCAAAGAGAATTCATTTCAGGCATTGCTCTCCCAAAACTAAAAATATTTTAAAATTAGAATAACAACAATACTTATGAGCAAACAAACTTTAAATCTAGGTTCAAGACTAACTCTAAAAAATTTGTAAAGAATAAAAAGAATTTCAAGGTTAAGTTTGATGGTACATGTACCTTTTGTGGAAATTTTGGTCATAAAGAATTTGATTGTTATTCTAAATCAAATAAAAATTCTCAAAGTAAGAACAATAGAAAGAAGAATAAGAACAAAAACCAAGAAAATATTGTTGAGAAACCCATTGCTTTATGAAAATGTTCTTGGTAATGTTATTTATACATGTTTAATGTATTTGTAATTGCATGTTTTATGGATGCATGTCTGAAACCTATTTTCTCCTTCTTTTCATAATGTTCTACAACTTTGGCATGAATGTTTTAGGAATGTATATGCTCTAGAGAAACCTTTTTTTCAAATAAGGAGGTATGAGCATGATCTAGAGAAACCATTTGGTGAAACCTCCTCTCTTCTCTTCTCTATTTTCTCCTAAAAATGAAATCCTAAAGTTTCTTAATCCTTCTTTGGATAATTTGGAAATAGATATTCAAGAGGATGATCATTCTTCTTAAGTTTTTATGGATTTGGATATTGGGGGGGGGTTATCTCAAAATGTGTCTCTATCTACAATTTCTAAATGGGCTCAAATATGGGTTTTATTTCACTTCCTAATAACCTAAAGGAAGATAACCCTTTCTCATCCTTCTTAAACATGCTTGTTTGAGGTTGTATCAGTTTTTAAAATCTTTTCTAATTAAATTGGTGTGGAACCTTTTTCATCTTGATTGTAACTCCAATTAGTCTCTCTAAACCAAATTTGGAGTGCAAAGGAGAAATCAATATGAAGTACTATGGAAGCACCAAAGGAAGCTATTTGGTTGAAAAGATTGTTGATGAAATTCATATGGGCGTCAAATGAAGCATTATACTTTTGAGTGACAAGCCGGTGTTATATTGTTGTTGCAAACAATCCAAATCAACATTAAGTAATGGATCATATCAAGTCGGTGTGCGAGTTCAAATGGTGAATTTTTTTCTCCACCTTTGAATCTAATGATCAAGTGGTAGAATGTGACTCGACTGATCATGTGGATGAATTTGATCTCCACCTCTAAATCAGATGGGAAAGACTCAAATGATCATGTGAATGATGTATTCACCTTTGAATTAGATGATCTTTGGCCTTGTAGATTTTCCCTTGAGGGGGAAATAAGGAGGAATGAGCATGTTTTGCTGATTGTTTGTAATACCACCTCCTTTGTAATGCCACCTCTTATCATCCTGATTGTGCCAATTGAAATCTCCCTAGACTATTTCCATTTTTTCTAAGTAAATTATCATTTTATGTGAAGCTTACTTGTAATACCCATGAAGCATTAGATATGATAATATTATGTAAGACTTCATATGTAATCACTTTATCTTGAGAATTATGCTTTGTTCCTATGTATTATGTGTTTTTGTTTTTTCCAAAACCCGTGGGAACGCTATGCAATGTACTACGGAGCTTTTGTTCTTTCAAAACCATAATAAATGTTTTACAATGTACTGAAATTTTTACTAAACCCGTAGAACACTTGCTTTGTGTTGCGGCTTCTTGAAGTCTACATAGCACTAAAGAAGTGAACCGCGACTTTCTTAAAAACCGTGGGACACTTGCATTGGTTCGTCGCTTATCTAAGTCCGCGGGATACTGCAGTAGTGTACTACGGAGTTACAAAACTTGCTTAGCACTAAAGTATTACACCACATAATTACAAATCCATGGAACAAATGTTTTTTTGCATGCTAGCCTAAACCACTTACATGATTTATGGATTGTAATTCCTTTTTTGTACAAAAAGGTAACTTGGCATGTGTTATTTAGAACAAGTTTTGTATATTTACATGCTAGCCTAAATCTTCATGTGAAGATTTATGGATTAAGTATGTTTCCCTACTTAACATTAAGGGGGAGTGTTGGGGTTGTAATATTAAGTGGGAAACTGACTTAATTGAAAATTGCTAAAGACTAATGGTCATGACTTAAATTTAAAATATAAGCATGAATTGAGTGGGCATTAAGAGTCAATCTAGACCACCCACCTTGATATAAATCAAGGTGATTTCTTTGAGATTGGGGACACACAAAAATAAAGGAGGTTGATCATCGACCAATAAGAATGAACCGACATGTAATCTAGAGGCAAGTTGATGATTGAATTGTGTGTAGTCAAGGAAATAGTGGGAGGGTTGGGCTAAATTTGTATTCTAAAAAAGATAAGTGATTTTTCAAAGTGGGTTTTATCTTTCAAAGTTTTCCCACTTATATCTTGTGTTCATGTGTTGTGTTCAATATTTTTTGTGGTTATGCGCTTTATCTAATATTTAATGCATGCTACAATATGATATATCTTTTATTACTAGTTAAACATAAACTATAATCCTTGGCAAGTTATTTTGGTGGATATATAAATATGTGCATTTTATATATCCTCACATGTTCCTAACATAGTCGTATTGGAAATAGGCCTCAAATATCTCATGTGTTCTAAGGAAAAGGTTCTTAGAATATGGCCACAAAGAGGTAGAATATAAATAACAAATATTATGTGTCATGGTCAAGAACCATCCAAGGTATCCTATGTATCTTTGGTTGGATGTGCACTCTATGTGTCCCTTCTTCTTCCCATGACCCTAACTTTCCTTTTACAAAAACAATGGCATGCCCCTTTTCAAATCTTAGGACAACAATGTTTGTAGTGTACTAAGGTAATTTGGTAACCAACATATCCATTCACCAAAACTTTTTCTTGTAAACAAATATTTATCACACCCTTTTACTTAATAGGGTTATTTACTATTTCTTTTTCTCATGCATCATGGGACACACATGCCCTTCATTTATTTTACCCAATGGCTATATAACATATATTTTATTATAGGTGCAAGGGTGTGGTCTCGATGGTGGGGCTCGAATTCTTGCCAACTGCCCACCCAAGTTCTAATCCCTCGGGCACCGGGGGTCGATTACCCTTACATTTACATTGTTGGTTGGGAGGACTCACCTTGCATTAACGCGTCAATAAGTGTGCCAAGTCATTGGGTCATTAACTCATGTAGTATGTGTGTGTGTGTGTGTGTGTGTGTGTGTGTAATTTTACAGAGTAATACAATGTCTTTTAATCTTTAATCTTCACCCATAGTAGTGTTACATAGTACAAATATATTTTTACTTCTTTATTTTATTTAACTCTTTTTTCACCCCACACCCATATAACTCTTGGGTGATTATTTAAGATATTTTTATTATTTTCAACCCTTATACATAATTTCAATTAACTACTAATACACTGTGATTTAGTCATATAGCATTCAACATGTGGGGAACTATGTAGGTTTGAATCCTCTTTAGATTAGTGCTACGTAGGCAATGCAGGGGCACCTCAATCCAATTCACTAACCCCTTTTTACATGTCTTTTAAGGAAATTAGGGTTTCAAGAGAAGAACACCAGTTACACGAACATTCATGTGCATCTAGAGATATCACAAGTGAAAACGGGGAGAGTAGACATATGAAAGTGCACAAACTAAAGCAGAGGTGTAAAATTAATTGGACAAGTCCATCCATCTTTGGACATGTTTTTTCCTCATGGTCAATTCTATATAGGGGCATAAATAGTGTCATTTTCGAAGAAGAAACAAGTACAAATCATTTCTAACATATTCCTCCATTGCCACACCCAAATCAACATCAAAAACTCTCAAAACTTTAAATGCATTCATCCTCTTGTCAATTTCTATATTGAGCATGCATATTAATTAATAAGATTCCCTAAATCATTGATGTACTTTTAGATCCGTGTAAGAATATATTTTTATAATCTAAATCTACATTTTTATAAATTTCAATTCTATTATTTGTCTAATTAGGGTTTCATCCCCTTAAATATAATTTTTAGGGTGTAATCAATTATCTCTTATTTCCATACTATTAAGTTCCTCGTGAACTTATTTTATTTGTGTTGCATTAGTCTTTATCCGGCTACCTTAGTACTTATTGGAGTCTGGATGGCTTGTTTGAAGACTTGTCATTTGTGTTGTCCAAAAATTACAAGATTTTGAAGATTTTCCACTTGTGATTCAAGCATGTTGTTGTTTTCTTCTAACCTTCACTCGGTGCTCAAGCACTTTCCATTTTAATATATTTTATTTTCAGCCTTATCTCCATACTTTCTAGTCTCTCTTTAAAACTCATTAGCTCTTTCATACAAAGGGTTGATGACCAAAGGAGCGAGGTTGTCATGGCTATAAGTTTTCTCACCTTTTAGGTCTCTCTTGGCAACCTTTACCATTGTTATTATGTGTTTCTACTTCCTATCACATGAGAGTTATATCTTGTATTTTTTTCCTTGAACCATCTGTCATTTTGGTTGAGCTTTTCTGTTTTGAAGTGTACATGGGAAATCATTATTTTTACTATTATTTTTCTTTCTCTTAATCGTTTGTATCTCCTTTGTTTTATATATTTGTTTATGATTCTTTATAGACACAACCCTCACCCATGTTTTTGGCACCTTAATATCCCCTAGTATTTTTTTGCATTTATGTATATATTAGTTGTGATATCATTATGGGGGTGTCAGTAATAAGTTGTGATGATGAGTTGGTATTATGTGAGATCCCAATCCTCAATAGATACACAAATCTATATTCTATTAATCCCATATGTTTCATTGTTCTCTCTAATGACAATAGGGCTTACTTGGGCACATGCTTGAACCAACCGAGGTTCTAGCATACCCTATATGTTGCGCCATTTATATTTGATTGGACCATGTTTGTAAAAAAGTTGGATATGATATTACATTATTTCCACTTGTAGTGGTTGGTTTCCCTCTTATCTAATTTTCCCTGAAGGATGGTCTTCTTTAATAACAACCAATTTTTTTCTTTACCCGCCTTCGAGCCTCCTGCCTTGACAATGTTCTATCATGTTTTGGATCAATACACCTTTGAAATATTACCAATGTTCCCCTTGCCTCGTGAGTTTTATAGATTACCAATTCTTTTCAAGCGTCCCACAGTTCAAATTTGGGACCACTCAATATTTATTATATGTTGTGTTTTTTTCAAGATTTTACAATTTTAAAAACATTCACTTGATATTCCAACCAATTTGAAAACATCACTTAAAATAAAAAAGAAATTTATATGATGTTTGAAGTATATATATAATTACTAAACTAGAATGAGGGTTGTTATTGTTAGCACATGTCAAGGTAACAAAGGGTACAAAATTTATTGGGCATTAATGCACAACACTCCCATAGCCCTCCATATGGAGTGATGAGTAGTCTAATTTGTAGTAGCATATACAGGCCCCACCATATCCACGACCACCTCACATAGCATTGACATTGTTTCACCACATCATAAAGCATTGATGTAGTTTCACAAACTCACAAAGCATTGACATTTTTTCACCAAATGCATCCAACATGTGTTCAATCTCGATCAATTTCAAATTTGCTAGCATGTTATTAGTTTGTATAAAAATAAAGCTTTGAAACAAGGCATGAACATTCGAGGAAGCATTATGAAGAAGAGAATTTCAATATATGTTTAAGTTGCAACTTCTTGGTAGATATGTCTACAAAATGTGGAAGCATGTGAATTGTTTGACAAAATTCCTTAAAGATATATAGTCTCATGAACTATAATGATTGTGGGATATACAAAAATAATGTTTGTTGAAAAGACCTTGGAAACTTTTAGGAAAATGCAATTGACAAGTGTTAAGCCAGAGTCCACAACCTTTGCCAACATCCTTTTAGCCCTCCATGTGGTGGGATGACCATTGCAAATTCTTTTTCGCATCTTCAAACCAACCATAGTACTTAATAATAGTCTAGGTGGGGCCGAAAATCAACCTTATTTAATTCTAGAAAAATTAGTGACTAAAATCAAGGTAGAGTCAAAAATTCAAGGAGGTGAAGGACCACCGATACCCCCATAATGCATCTAGCTATAAACCCCAAACTTTTCTCGAGGTGAGGATTGTTTAGAATGGATGTCAAGCTTTACCCGTCATTTTATAACGAAAAATTGATATCGAACCTCGAGAAAATAAAAAATCTGCTATGAGATAATAACAAAGGGACCTTAAGTTTGGGAAACCTAAAAATGTGTATTTTATTTCTAATATGATTTTCATATGACTGGAATTATCATTGTTATTTGTGACCCCCTCACTCCTAGAGGCATGACGTCCATTCTTCCAGCTTAATTATTATTTGTCGCCACCGAGATTTGAACTCCATATATTCTAAAAATGTGAATGCCATATTTTTAAGTACAGTGAACTAACCTTGGAAATAAATTAATGCTCTCTTAAAAGTGGTTAATGTTAAGTTTGTATGAGTTAAAATTGCGGTCATTTTAGGGAGACAAGTACGTGTTAAATAGGGGACTTTTATTTAGCTTTTAACATCTAATGTTTTTATATATCTTTAAAAAGTAAAAACTATAATGGTGTTTGGTTAGGTTGTGGGCTAAGAGAGCTTCATTATGTAGAATTGATGGTATCAAACAGGTCCATTAACTTGTAATGGGGGTTCCTATAATAAGATTACAATGATATAGCAAATTTGGTTTAAAATAAAAATAAAAATTAATGAAATTAAATGAAAAATATAATATATAAAAGTAATATTTAATATGGATACAATATTGTTTAATTATTATTATTAGGTATTAATATATTTGTATACATGTAATATTATTGTAGGTAATTTTGTTGTCCCATATTGTATTGTTTGATGTTGTGAATAGATTTCCATCTAGAAATTCTGTAGGGTCATTTCTATAACATGATGATGCTTCCATAAATAGTATCATCACCATTAAAAACATTTGTACTTATGTGCCATGCTAATTAGTCATTGTCCACCTATTGCATCCTACTAACTTGGGTGTCATTGGATTTGCATTAGAATATGTGTTTGGATCACCTTCCGTGCATTACAATTTTGGCCCAAGTTGTATTCCATAATGTCCAAACTTTGTATTTGACTTGACCCTAGCTCCTTCTACCTTATTTTTATTCAATTGCATTGCATTCTTTTCATGTTTCCTACAATCCTAATCCCCAATAAAAAAATATAGATTTCAATCAGTAAAGGGAATATTGATTAAAAGCATTTTCTATTGTGTTATCACACAACCGTAATCTTTCAGGACATTTTTTCCATGTCGAAGATCTCTCATATTGTTTTCCTTGAATCTTCCATTAACTTCAAATTCCAAAATAGTGCTCAAAAGGAGTTGCATTCTGCAAGTGACAGACACAATTATTAAAAGAGGTGTGATGCTTATTTGAACATGTGATAATGGAGAAAACATAACCTTATAATTTTATATATCGACTTGGGTGCCTCGCATTCACATTTTATTTATCACCCTTACAAAGTTATTATTGCAGATGAACCCTATCACTCCATAACAATTGTATTTCTATGTGCAAATGCACTCGAAGGAGGCTATTCTAATGTTGGAGCCTCACATGGAATATTTCATTCGTGTTGTGGATCCCCTAGTTTTCTTCTCGATCGATCAGTGCAACCACATTAGGGAGGTGTGCAATTTAAAGGATGGCCAATAATCTCCCTTGTAAATAAGCGATGACAATAGTTGAGACAAGGAAGCTCCTTCATCTCTTACGAGAATCCCTCTTTTCACGAGCAAGTGGTGACAGTGTATTCCAAGTTCCTCAACATAGGCATGACACCATGGCAAGGGTTTTGGATTGGACCAAGGCACATCTCGTATGCGACCCCAAAATTCATTATTGCATCATTTCCACTCGCTTCCTCATTCGTATCATCTTGTCGATTTGTTTAAGGTCAAACGATCTTGTGAGATGGCATGGACATGGGGTTTGTCCATGCATACATGGAAGAACCATCACAAGACATAATTAAGTGAAAGGGAAAGCCACTTGGATGGACCCTCAAAATTGGGGTATTTATTTAATACATTCCCATGCACATTGTTGGTTGGCATATCTAACATGTAAAACACATCAAGTATGGGTTGTTGTTGGTTATATTTGTACTTTACTAGATTGTTTATTAATTGGTATTTTCAACCTACAAATTAACTCAAATATTAGTGTCGAGTGCACAAATGGGCATATTGGATCTTACGTGGCTTTAAATCAATGTTATCCTCTGCTTTGCACTTTTGTTAGTATTACAAAGGAAAATATATATCATCCTTTGTTTAAATCAATATTTATGTAATCTCTTGGACCAATGAGTAATATGCATACATAGTTTTCCTTCGTAAGCTTTGAAAGCAATGTTGAAGATTCATTTATGTAAATATTGCTCCGACATTTTTACTTTTACAATAGCTAGAGTATTTTTTTATTGGTTGTGTGTCGAGAATTAATGTCCCCATGGGCTTCAATGTATGTGACCTATATTTTATTTTAATAATATTTAAAATTTTCAAATCTGTTGCATGCCCTTTCAATATGTGTCAAAAATATATTATTAATATACTTTGTTTTTTTGGGCTTGAATATTTTTCTATTTTCAATGCTTCTGTTATTAAAACATGCAATAATGTAAGAATTTTTTGGTTGTATTAGTTCAATGCATATGTTATTCAAACACATAATAATGTAATTACAATAATTCCAAAAAATCACAAATCAATTAAAAAGGCACGTTTTTTATCAAGGTGCAAAGATGGCTCCCAAAATCGATTGTGTTCTCGCCTAACATAAGAATCCACCCTACCACTCTTATTATCAAATTCTAGGCAAACAATACTTGTCCGAAAAACCTCGTCATACAATTTGAGGTCCCGTAGTGAAATGTCAAATCCATACAATTTCAAGTCCATTATCGAATATAGCTCCACGCGATTTGGTGCCCTCAAACCGCTTCTTCATCACCCCACTTCGTCCACTCCATCAAATTTAACTTTTTCTACATACCCCTTTAACGTCTCCATTACACCACCACTCACGTACAATCACTAATTTTCCAATATTTTTTATTTTTATTTTTGAAAGTACCTACTTTGCCTACGAGACGAGTGATGAAAGGTAGCTTCACGTAGTCAATACTAAATTGATGATTATATGGACAAAAAAGCTTCAAAATTTTGTCTCGGCATCTTGTTTTGGGCCGAACTAAGTAATTTAAATGACATCCTACAAAAATGTTACAAAATTTTTGAAAGTAAAACAAGAGACATATTTTAACCTAATCAAAGCAATACTTATGTTATTATTGCCGGTTTATAATCATATCATAGTTGTCAAATTTATATATATATATTTTTTGGTACTTTGGAATGACCGCCGAATGTTTACTGCATAGGAAACTAGAAAGTGACATATTAATCTAATATTATATTATATTAAAGACCATTAGAATCTAATAATCAAAATGAGTTCTTCACTTTAAGAAACAGTAAAGAAATCAATATATTTTATCATTACCTAGTAGAAAATAAAGGATACATTTAATAATAATAAAAATTCACTAGGATGGCGAGATGATGACACCTGCATAAGGCGAGATGATGACACTTGTATCTCCAAAGATTTTGTTGCTCCTTTGCATGGAACAGAGCGCCACACTCCATTGTATTGTCCACAATAATTGTTATTCTGTCAACTCAAGTGAAAAGACGGGCTTCCCTCCAAAAGTCTTGACACTGCATTGCAAGTTAAATGCTACTTATGAAATTCTTTTCTACGTAGATTTTTCATAGATTTGCTTTCTTTTCGAGCTCCATGTTTCAACGTCAGATTAATATATTTTGTTTTCAAACTTTTTTATTGTGCGGCCTAAATGATTTTATATGTGCTCCTCCACTCATGACGTCTTTGTCGGAATGATGTTGGCTTTTATAATTTTACACGCATAGTGAAAGATAAAGTGGCCAATGGAACCAAAAGAGAAATAATGGAGGTTGACAATATCAGGAAGGGGGTAGTTAGGTATGTCTATGTTTATAGACAAAGTAATTACATTTGATAGGTGCAATGGAAATGCCAATAGGAGAATAAATATGGTGGAAAAGGTAAATAAATGTTTTAGGAAGAGGTAGAAGGGAATGTGAGAATACCACTTTTGTTGTTGTGTTATTGATAATGACATGATGATCTTGGTATATTGGGGTTTATATGTTGTTGCGGACCAAGATTATTAACTAATGTGGGAATAATTTCTATAAAGAAATGAGTTTTGTAAAGTTATAGAAGCAATTTGATGATGCATAGAATAGACATCTGATTTAGAGTACTAAGATGTATAGTTAAACCTAGGTAATTATACATGTTTTTTTGGGATGATGAAGCAACAAAGGAAGAGGGGAAGGCCTAAAAATAAAAAATACTCATCCCACAATCAAATGTATTTCCATTGAACAATTGAATCAAGATTGTGTAACTTCAAACAAGAAAGAGAAATTACAACATACTAAGTGAATTAAGCTTCCTTCTTACGAGAGGACCCTCGGGGGGCCAATACCATTTATAAGCTATCTTCATACAAATACATAATGAGACACCAATACTCTAACAGGAAGGATTGAGACGAGATAACACAAATGCAAAAAGTCTTTCAAGAGGGGTTGTATAAAGCGGGAAAATACTAACATAAAGAGAAGGATTAAGTGTTGGGATTCAATAGCACCACCTTTCATCCGATAGAAAGAAATGCCTATCGGTGCAGAAGCAAGTGAAAATGCATTTAAATCACTAGTCGATAATTTCATCCATCGCATATAAATTTTTACGTAAATATCACGACTACTTATATCTCAATTCCTACGTTCATGATTATATTGAAAGGATGTATTAGCAGATATATTCATTTATTTCAAAGATTTGTTAGTAGTGACAAAATCAAATTTCATATTTTCGTGCCTAAGCAAGCGAGCAGAGGAGATTTTTTGGGTTTTACTACAATTAAAGAGAGGAGATTTTTGTCTGTCTACAAATGGAAGATCTTAGGAAAGAACATTTATTTTTGTTTACTCTTCACCATGCATACTAAATAAATGTTTATGATGATTATAACAACAAAACATATAATAAAAGAGATATTCAATGTTCGAATATATATCATACTTATTCATTTTCACTAAAAATTGAAAAATCCTTTGTAAAATAGGGAATAAAGAGTGCAAAAGTAGTTGCAGCGTTGTAAGTATAACTCGACAATTCCAAAAGGAAACATAAAACTTAGAATAGGAGAAAGCATGCAATGTTTTTAAAATAAAATAAGGGAGAAGCTCACCTTATCTACAAACATGTCATAAAGTTGGTTCCTATTCAATCTTTACATAAAACCCAGTGAATAGAGAAAACAATGAAGCAATCACTATAGAAAATTAAAGTGTATTTCAGACGGATAAACATTAGCTAATTTGCAGGGGTTGTATGAGAAAAGAAAAAATGAATGTGTGTGTAGGTAAATGGTAATCGAAGTGAATTCATAAAGGCAACTACCTAATATAACCAAGAATTTCCATTTTGGGAAGGCTAATATTTGTTTTCCGGAGGAGGAAGAAGCATTCTTGTACAAAGAGATGTCGGCCCCCAAAGATAGATAGATAGGGGCAATTTAGAGGGGTTCATGGCCCCCATCTCGGCCCCTATCTCCCGGCCTATCTATGGCCTCAAACAAAACAAAGAGATTTCGATGTGAGGGCCCCTATCCAGATATGGGGCACTCGCCATATAGTCTCATTCAGGCCCCCCTCTCTCCTATATAGATCTTATCCATCCGCCTATCTAGATCTATGCTCGCCTTTGATCTGTAGATTGAATTTTACACCATATGTGCACCATTAATAATAAGTATATTACTAAAAATTGATTTGTTTCCTCTAGTGGATCAGTAACAACACATTTCCATTATATATAAATTAAATCCCAACTTGTATATTGGGTTATGTCAATAAAACAAGTCGTGATTTCCTTACTTTTCACTTTGAAGAAAAAAGAGTCGAATAAATCAAATGAGAAGCAATAACATAGTGGTACATCAAATAATGAAAACTCCATGTAGATCGAAGGTTTATTCTCAATAATTTACCCTTCTCTTATGTGAAACTCACTACTACAAACTTGAAATATTTTTTTGCTACAAATATCTCCTCCTCCCCTTCACTCTTACACTCATTCTTAGTGGGCTTTTTGATCAAATAGTCTTCCTTTATCCATTTCTCATTAGGACTTCTCTCAAATATTAGCAAGCCACCACATCGTGGAGTGTAACTCCTTTCTTCTCCTTACTACTTTATTTCCACCACCATTCTTCTTATGATTCTTTGAATAAATAGTATTACCAAATTAACAAATACTTATCATAGCCTTGCACAATCCATAATGATGAATTTTCTACAATAAAACACTATTTTTCAAAGGGACTAACATACCCTAAAACTACACAAGATATAATAACCATTGGGAACATGGTTAATTCAGTAAAACATAAAGAATGCTTTATAGGAATTTCAATCCACTAGACCCATTATTAGTCATGAAAATAATGTGTTTCACACATGGAGTATGTTTTGTGTGAGCACTAGATACATCATAATACAACATCATCATCTATCTTGCAAAGCAATTTGGGTATGCCATAATACAAGTGGTACAAAGACCATGACAAAGTGCATACCCATTTTGTATGATAAAGCAAGTTGAAATGATAGGTAAACAAATTGAGTCATGGTTATGGATTGTAGGGGTTGAATCGATTATGGGCAACATGGGTATAAACTCCTCAACAATAAAATATTCAATGAAATGGATTGGATATTTTCTATTCAATAAGATGAATTAGATAATTTTTACATGTTGGAAATAGTTTTAGATATTAATCATATGCACCAAATGTCGGAAAGAGTCCTAAATATTATTCATATTCATTGAAAAGAGTTTTTCCAGAAAAGCTTGAGACTTTCTAGAAAGTCTTTTCGCCATAACGGATGCCTACGGAGTAATAATTTTAATGTTAGATGCTTCATGATTTACATGCATAACTAGAATAATATAATTTTTGAAAATTGTTAATTGTGAATATAGTATGTTAAAATTAAATATAAATATAGAAACACAACGTGTCATCTACACATTTTTATGCTTTCAATAACTACCATGCTCACAACCATGGAATTCGTAATGTTTCCAAGTCACGAGGCTGTTGGTGATTAACTAAAAATGGACTAAGTGCAAGGAAATAGTAATCCTAGTTAATCTAATTAGGAGGACTAAAACATTGTATAAATGAACTAAAATAGTATGGAACAATTGTAATTAATTATTCTAAGTGAAATAAAACCCTAAGTATATAAGTAAAGAAGGATAAATGATTTAGCTTATTGGAGAAGATTATCGCAGTTGTTGCAGTGTCCGAAAATAAAATTTGGAAGTGCGACGATCACTTAGAAGTCCTATAAAGACCAGATCTGGAAGATCTGAACTAACTGGGGCGTCCAGGAAGGTATCCTGGGGTGCTTTGGGGTGCCCTAGTCTATAGATTGGGCGCCCTGATATCTGTAAATGCTCATAATCCAAATTTTACAGGGTCGCAAGGTATCTCGAACACTATCTGTTTGTCTGGTATTTGGATTCGTTGGGCTACACCGAATGTGGTGAATAATCAAATGATGACTTGCAAGAGGAAAGGAAGTATCAAACCCTAATAAAAATAAAATATGTAGAATGAATGGGTCGGACTGACCTCAGCCACCAAACTAGTGGTCTTATCACTGAGTGTTGCACTACATTTGAACTCGGATGTAGTTTTGGTGAGTGTGTGCATGTCGTGCCCTAGGTGTTCTTGTGTCAGTCGCACTTTGTGAAATAGCGAGCAATATTAACTATAGAAAATGTAATAACATGTTTACATGGAATAAAATAGAATCCCTCCCCTATGTTGTGTGTGTTGATGCAGATCCCTAGCCTTGATGCATGACACTATGTGGATGCAAGTGATGTAATGGATGCAACTCTAGATGGAGTGATAGTAGTGTGTGATGCTTTAGGACCCTCATTATGATCTTATAACTTTATATTTATAGGGTTATCAAGCTTTAATTTCATAATTAACCCCGACATGGCCGACTAGGAAAAAGATAAAGATGACAAAATGACTAGAAAGGCCCCAAAAAGAAGCAAGGAAGGTGGAACATGGATCAAGGTAACTTATAATTTTTATACCAGGTGGGAACAAGGTGCCCCAATACGACTAGCTTGGGCACCCTGATTTCAAGCTAGAATGACTAGAATGGGCATTGCGAAACAAGTGGAAAGTGTAAGAAAATATGCGGGAATGACGAAGTAAAATATAAAATAAAGATGGCCAAAAGGTGGGATTAATTAGTACTTTATTCACTTGAGAACCTTCTAAATAGTAGTATAAGACCATGTTAAATAATGCCTAAAGTGCATGATTTTGTGTCTACATTTTTCCCCCACTTTATGTTGGTGAGCGGAACGCTCGATAACATAAAGTAGATAGAGATGTGTACCTGATATCCATGTAGAGTGTAGAAGAAGATGTGTGATGATGGACTAGACTTCAAGCATGGAATCACAAAAGAAAAATGTGGAGGAGTGTGGATTCTAAAGATGAAAATACACATAAAAAGTGATGAGAGTGAACCTAGGGCGTAACGCACATGTGTTTGTTGTTGTGTGTAGTGTACCTGCATGGTTAGTAAAGGCAAGTTCCTGTAGTGATGTGTTACCATTGTCGTTGTTGTTGTTATTGTTGTTGCCCCCAATTTGACTGTTTGTTTCTCATACGGTCGGACCTGCAAGGAGAAAATGATCAAGTAGTCAAATATGTATGTATGTAAAAATGCTATGTAAAATACACATGTGTATAGAAATGTGTAAAATACGTAAATGTAAAATACGTTAGAATAAAAGTGTAAATGGAACATGTGCACCTGATCCATGTCGAGAAAAAGGGTGTAGAAGGATATCTGTATTATTGTGCAAGTTTTTGGGTGATCTCACGCCACCCTGACTAAAGAAGTATAGGGAGGAAATGTGTTGTATCCTTCAACCTTTAACCACTTTTGTTGAAATGTGTGAATAGATATCTCTGTACCATCCTGGTTTTTTGGGTGATCCGACGCCACTAGATGAAGTAGTGTAGAGAGGAACACCCATTGTAACCCCAAGCCTGTAACTGCTGCAAATTTTCAAAGGACACCATGTCCTATAGAGGCCGCTGTATATGGAGTTCGTAGACTAGTCTGAACTCATTCATTGTATGTGAACCGGTGTAAATATGTTGTGTTAGTAGATAAAACCTCAATGATGCCCCCTCTTTGGGGGCACATGCGACATCACTGAAAGGAGAATGCGGCCCCAAAAGAGGACCAACCGCACTCTGACCTGTAGAACTCTGCCCTGCAGGGGGAAAGGGAAAACACTTGGTAGATACCAAGGCATGCACAAAAGGGGATGGCTATCCAAAACAAGTGTTAGTCCAAAAATACATGCATGTAATAAGACAAGTGTAAAATACACAGACAATGTAGAAACTACTAAGCAAAGTAGTGTAAACACGCAAGAAAACAATTATACCACACAAAGTGGGTTGCAAACATGGGACATCACTCACGATGTCGCAAGACACACAAGGTCATCATGGTCCAAACAATAGGAAAGTGTGCACACAAAAAAGGGCAAAGCCGCATACTACAATGGAAAACAAAACAAACAAGTAGAAACAAAGAAGTAGTCATGGAAACATGTAATCCTGCAAAACAAGTGTTACACGTGGAACACCCATTAGCATGTTAGAGTGATAACCAATATGTCAAAGCATGTATAAGCAAGTAAGATAAGATTCTAAGTACAAAATGAAACAATAGCACATGGATAAGATGAATGTGGATTCCCCTAGTGACCAGTATAGGAAGGGTAGAAGGTGAGCATCCATGTCGCGTGTAAAGTCCTAGTATCTACTATCACACTAAACAAAGGCGTGAATGCACATGTGTGTATGATAATGACATATAAGAAAGCAGTCTAACATGTGTAAGAAAGTGATCATTCAAAACACTAGTAAGCAAGAGTAAATGCCCCCAAGACAATGTAGTATGTTGTGTATGGATGGAATGGAATGCAAGATGGAATGATAGAGCAATGTGCCCCCAGTGGATGGAATGTATGCAATGAGGTTCATTTTTTTTTCCCCCAATAGTCAAGAATGAACCGCAAATGAGAGTGCATCATCGGGAAATGGTGAAATAGTGTTGGTTGTGTCTATACAGTGTGTTGTGATGAGTGTATATATGTAATGGTGATGAAATGTGACATGTAGAGAGATGTGCATGAACCCTATAGCCAAGCGTATATCACGACTTTGTTGAATGAAGGAGTGATGATTTATCCCTAAGCGTATATCACTATATGATGAAAGGATGGAAACGGGTGATGATTTAGCCTAAAGCGTATGCCACTATGTGATGAACGAATGGAGATGGGTGATGATTTAGCCTAAAGTGTATGTCACTACAAGATGAAAGGAGGGAGTGGTGATGTAACCTAAGGGTGTATACCACTACAAGATGATAATGGGGGTGGTGATTTAGCCTAAAGCGTATACCACTATAAGATGATAGAATGGGTGACAATTTAACCTAAGGTATATGTCACGAACGCTGGAAATTTAGATGAGGAAAATGTCGCATGGTGAATGTAAGGTCCATTTGATTGGTAAACCCTCAACAGTCGAGTATGGACCAAGGAACTAAAGTGCGTCATAGGGTGGTGAGTGCAGCACATAGAAAACAATGTAGTATAAATGACCAAGTGATGAAGATGGTATGTAAATGCGCAGTGTGGGAAATGCAATGTAAGATATGTAGTGTGTATAATATGTAATGTGTGAAATGTAATAGGAAGTGTATATAGAAATGGAATATGTAAGGATGATAAGATGAAACTAGACCCATATGTAATGGAATCTAGTGTAGTATGTAGAATGTATATGATGGATAAATGCGCTATGTGACTCATGTAATGTAGGAAATGTAGGGTGTGTAGACTATGTAAGATGTGGTAATAGGTGTAGATAGAATATGGAGTGATAACGTGTAAAGCTAGACCCATATATATAATGTAACCTAGCATAAATGTGGAATGTGAGGATGAAAATGGAAAACTAGACTCATATGTAATGATGACTAGTGTAGTATATGAAAAATATATACTATGAAGATGTGTGATGTATAGGTGTAGGATGAACGGTGTATACGATAGAATGTAAGTGTGTAGATTTATAGTGTAGTGTGTGGGGTTCAGTGTAATGGTAATCCCTCAACAACCAAGTGTGAACCGAAGGACAAGAGTGTGTCATCGGGTGATGAGGGTGTGATGATGTATGATGTGTTACACCTATTGATAGAACCATAAATAAGAAGGATGAAAGGGGAGACTAGACAACTATGTGGAGGAAGGGGGGGACATAAGTGTGCCACATGATATGTCTCCCCGGCGATAGTGTGATAGAGATAACTAGGAAACACCATTAAGCAGATCATCGTTGTCATGATCAAATTGGCTAGAGCCATGTCAAAAACTTGAGGGTAAGCTATAGAATGGGGAGGATCGTAGAGGGACGCATTATGATGGAGGGTATAGGCATTCATCGTGTATTCTTCATCAAGGTAAAGTGATTGGGGAAGATTAAGCCATGGGTGCACCAACATGAAATGTTAAGAACATATGTGGGAGAAGAATCATTAAGAATGGAGACAACAGAAAGTCGAAGGGCATGGGAAAAGAAAGTGAAGAATGAAACCCATCAATTGTACCTCAATATGATGAGCCAAATTGTCTAGTGTAAATGACAAATCATGATGGGTGCGTCGACGAAATATTGTAGATGAAAATCCTAAGTAAGCCATAAGTCATTGTGACATGAAGTAACCGGTGATAGAGATGAGATGAATGAAGGGGTGGTAAGATGTCATAAGTGTTATGTCGAATCTAGGTAAGTGGCGAATCACGTGTACATATAGTATCAAAACAAGTGAGATCGACAGATTGTGTTCCCATAATGACCTATTGATATATAATGTGCATGTAAAGGAAGTTGGCAACTTCTAGTGGGGATGAAGAGGAAATTCCTTCGACAATGTTGACAGATCCCTTATATAGGACCATAACATTAGTAGATGGAGGGATTTTAAATCGGTATTCACTTGGGCCATCAAATGTTTCTTCAAAATAAGAATTGTCCACGCCGAAAGGAGTAAAATCAAGTTGTCATAATGACTCATCAATGAGTTCTATAACATCAACCTCATCGTCAGATTCGGTGGAAACGTCGATGTGTGCGTCATCGGTTTAGGTAGCACTATTGAGGGCATTAGTAAGGTGGTGTGAGGGTGGGAGGGGTAGCAAAAGTAGAGGATGGGAGGTGGAGCACTAGCAGGGACAAATATATGGGTGAAATGATAGCCAAAGTGTGAGTAGATATAGCGGGAGGAGTAATGGTAGGAGTAGTGGAGGTGGGTACACTAGATTGACCAACATCATATTTATCAAGGTTAGCATATGAAATGCATTGTGGTGGTGGAACAAGCATAGAGGTGATAGGATCAATGCGACAATACTTGAATGGTTCCAGATCACCGGTGATAGTATGTTCATAGCCATCATGAAGGAATTTGACACATTGATGCACAATGGATGGAATGTCTTGCATGGCATGAATCCAAGGTCTACCTAATAGGATATTGAATTGGAAAGAAGCATCGAGGATGTAGAATTCAGTGAGAACTATTTTAGGTCCAACCCGAATATGTAGGGAAATAGTGCCTAGACATGTATGAGTAGAAGAATCGTAACCATGAATGAGGGTAGAGTTGTAGGAGATGAGATTATCACTAATACCTAATTGTTGTAAAAGAGAGTGAGCACAAAAGGTTAATTATAGACCCATTATCAATGAGGACATGCTTAATACAAGTAGTACTAATGACATGGTAATGAGAAACGATGCAAAGGGGTTTGTGAGGAAAAGGAGATATATCCTCATTATGGAAAAGCGAGATAGAGAATGGAGCAAATTACAAAGAGAATGAATGAGGTGTGCAAAAGCTTTGGTAGAGTGGTCATGTTCAACGTGGATAGCATGGAGGGTTCTTGAGTGTAGTTTGGAAAAGGAGTAATTTTCATGTAGGAGAAGTCATAGAGTGATATCTTAGCCGGTGTATTCTTGAGTTGGTCAATAATGTCATAGCCTTTGGAAGTAGCTAATGGAACAACAACTAAAGTGTGATTGAGTGGTGGCAGAGAAATGGGTAGAGTGACTAATGGAGCAAGGTGAGTGCAGGATCCGAGTTGTAACTACATCGATGGAAAAAATCAAACAAGAGTGTGACAAAGAGGGGGTGTTGTGTATGCACACGCATAAAGTCGGAAGTAGTGGTAACTATAGTGGTGAATTTGTTGGGTGTATAGGTAGGATAAAAGATTGGGCCATATCTTGATAAAGAGAGGACATAGTGCAAAAAGGTGTGAACTATGAACGAAAAACCTTAGAAGTTGCTTTATAAAGAGGCGTCGGGTTCACCAAAATGATTAACTAAAAATGGACTAAGTGCAAGGAAATAGTAATCCTAGTTAATCTAATTAGGAGGACTAAAATGTTGTATAAATGAACTAAAACAATATGGAATAATTGTAATTAATTATTCTAAGTGAAATAAAACCCTAAATATGCAAGTAAAGAAGGATAAATGACTTAGCTGATTGGAGAAGATATCGCAGGGTTGTCACGAGTGGAAATAAAATATGGAAGTGTAGACGATTACTCTAAGTATTGTGAAGACCAGATTGGAAGATTTGGACTAACTAAGTGCACGGGAAGGTATTGGGGGCCCAGGACACCCCGGGTCTGCAGATTAGGTGCCCGATCTCTTGTAAATGCTCAAAATCTAAATTTTACTGAGTCGCATGGTATTTCCAAACATTATTTTTGTCACACTAGATTTGTTGGTGCGTTCCAATGTGGAGAATAATCAAATGATGACCTACAAGAGGAAAAGAAGTATCAAACCCTAAGAAAATAAAGATGCAAAATGAATGGGTCAAACCGACCTTACCGCCAAACTAGTGGACTTATCCTCAAATGCCGCACTACATTTAGACCCGGATGTAGTTCTAGTGAGTGTGTGCATGTCATTCCCTAGGTGCTCTTGTGCTAGTTACACTTTGTGAAGTAGCGAGAGCAATAAGTAACTATAGAAAATGTAATAACATGTGTGTATGGAATATAATAGAATCCCTCCCCTATGTTGTGTGTGTTGATGCAGATCTCCTAGCCTTGATGCATGGCACTATGTGGATGCAAGTGATGCAATGGATGCAACTCTAGATGGAGTGATAGTAGTGTGTGATGTTAGGACCCTCATTATGGTCTTATAACTTTATATTTATAGGGTTCTCAAGCTTTAATTTTGTAATTAACCCCGACATGGCCGACTAGGAAAAAGATAAAGATGACAAATGGCTAGAAAGGCCCCAAAAAGAAGCGAGAAGGTGGCACATGGATCGGGGCACCCAGGTGGGACTAGGGCGCCCAACACTGAGTTAGGTGCCCGATTTTGGGCTAGAATGACATGCCGAGTTGTGAAACATGTGGATAAGTGCAAGAAAATATGTGGGAATGATGAAGCAAAATATAAAATAAAGATAGCCAAAAGGTGGGATTAATTAGTACTTTATTCACTTGAGAACCTTCTAAATAGTAGTATAAGACCAGGTTAAATAATGCCTAAAGTGCATGATTTTGTGTCTACAATTGGTTGAATGGTCATAGGCTTCATTGACTTTTAACAACCTTAAACAATCAACGCGGTCCCTTTTCTCCATTCGACATATCTTAATGAAAAATTAGTTCTTTGCCATGACAATGTTAAATAAGCATAGCCAAATGAAAATGTTGTTATTTCACAAACCTTGACCATTTAAACTTCATGACAATTTAATAATTAAAAGGAAAAGCATTATATAGATTATAATGAGGATATTCAAAATAACATTAGATAAACAATTGATAAATATTATATAGCAATTTTAAATATGTATATGTAAATAAATGCATCAACAATGATGTTAATAATTATATTGAGGATATTTAAAATAACAATTTATAAACAATTAAATATTACTATATCAATTTTCAAATATGTATATTTAACAAATGCATCGATAACGATGTTAATAATAATTAATATTGTTTCATGTTCCATATGAACACATAGTTGGCATATGTGACTAAGAAGATACAACCTTTGCTCCTTCGTCCTTAGTTGGACGATGTTGCTTTAGAGGTGATGATGGACATGCTTAGTTATATTGACCCAAAATATTTTTGAAGTCAACAACTACAAAGAGCTACAAATTAGGGGGTGTCGATTCAGATGGTAGATGATGTGAACAACTTTGCTAAGGGGCCCATTAACCAACCCTCTCTCGCACCTTTCTGAGTTGGATGTCAACATAGTTTCTTTTCCATTACCCACAAGCACATTTGTCTCATGATGAGTGTTGTCAAAGTTTGGCGAGGCTTGAATTGAGATTTTTTCAGCTATGTATTGGATAGATCAAAATGTAGGTGACATTAACTCTCGACATGGAACCAATATTTTTTTTTGATCTAGGTTGTTGCAGAGAAGTGAAAATGCTAGACAAATATTTACAAAATCGAAGCTTTAGTGTTGCTCAAGATTTTGAAGATTGTTACTTTTCTATCTTTGCCAAACAAGCATAGTAAAATGTTTTTCAAATAAGGGAAATGAAACAAAATTCATCAACTCCAATTATAATCATTTCAAGTGTAGTAGAGAGGGGGCATCTAGGTGTATATCCACAAACACGTGTCATTTATAGGAACTACACAAAATAGTTGTGACACCTCCCACTGGCACTCAACTTAGAGAAGCTATTATACATTCCTTATATTATGGAATGTTATTTAATACATGTTTACAAAGATTTTGAAATGTAATATTAAAAGTAGATTACCTAAGACTAAAATCAAAGAAGAGAAGCCAAAAACATACAAATTGATATTAGAAGGTGGTTGGATTTCAAAACAACCAAGGCTATTTTTGTTCTATGTTGTCATTTTTGTTGTTAGCTATCTCTAATTAAGTATGTGTAAATGAGAAGGGAAGTATTAGATTCTGACATCATGCGGGGAACACCTGGGCCACAACCACTCTATAGGTGGGAGATGGGGCCCTCTCCATAGTTCCCGTATTCAATGAATCTCGAGGACTGAATCCTAAGCATGAGAATAATGTTAGTTAATCGATCGACGAGGTGTCATCACCGATTGGCCAACAATATATAGATAGGGGCCCCATATAGAGAGGGAAGGTCCGCTCCCAGGATAGATAAGATAATATCTATACTCTCCCAGTTCTATATAAATACCTCCCCATCCCATTCATATCAAATCAAATCATAGGGGTCAACCCCTAAAGATAGATAAAAAGGGGCAATTTAGAGGAGTTTTATGCCCCTATCCCTCGGCTATCTATGGACCCTAACAAAACAAAGAGATGTCGGCCCGAGGATCCCTATCCATATATAAGGCACTCGCCATATAGTCTTACATATGTGAAAAGATGTGCTAGTGCAAATGCAAACAAGAAACCAAAGTGATTTGATTCCTAACTAACAAATCTAATACACTACCTCAGATAGAGAAAGATGAAAAGAGAGGAGAATATAATATACCTGTACTTACCTACAAGTGAAATTCTCCTTCTTTGATTGGTTGGATGTGCTCTTGATGTTGGATGCTTGATTGTTGCTTCAGATTTTGTTGTGGATGCACTTGGACAACACCTCCCCTTGGATTGCTTGATGATTTCTTGATGAAGGATGAAGGATGAAGGATGAATGATGCTAGATTGGATTGAAGATGGATGATTGAGTGCTAAAAATGGCAGAGGTTGGCTATGGATTCTAAGATGGCTCTCATGGAGGATGAGAGCTAAATTTATAGTTGAGGAGTGGAGGATTCAATGGCTAGGATGAAGCCATGTTGGATGGGGATCAAGGGTTGGAAATTGATGAGAGGATTGGAGGATTCTAGAATGGATAATTCTAGAATTTGAATTCAAAATCCATGGAGGGAAGAAGCTTCCATTGAATTAAAAATTCAATGGAAGGAGAAGGTTAGAGAGGCTTCTAGATTTAGAGGTGTGAGGATGTGATTAGATTAGGATTAGATTAGGTTGATTAATGATGATTAGGGATGTGATTTGATGGAAAGGCTAGGTGTAGGGATGTGTAGGGTAGGTGGTAGGTGAGATGTAGGAATATTAAATTCCTAGAAATTATTAATAGGGATTATATAGGATAATATGATGAAATAGTGATTAATGATAAAATAGGATATTACATGAATTAAAAATATTAATGGTGAAATGATGGGATATTAGATAAATGATGAAGGATGATAAAATGATGAAGGGGAAAATGATAAAATGTAATAATAATAATGATTAAGATTAATTATTATATGGATTGAGATGATGTTGCGGGACAAATTAATTGTAATTAATCATGTCGACATTTTATGTCTACAAGTCTCATTCAGCCCCCGTCTCCTCTATAGATCTTATCCATTTGGCGAGGGCCTATCTAGACCTATGCCCCCATTTTGATTGTAGATTGAATTTTACACCATATGTGCACCATTAATAATAAAAAGTATATTTCTTAAATTTGATATGGTTCCTCCAGTGGATTCAAACAACACATTTCCATTATATATATAAATTAAATCCCAACTTGTATATTGGGTTCACAACAAATCAAGCCATCATTTCTTTACTTTTCACTTTCAAGAAAAAGAGTCGGAATATACCAAATGAGAAGCAATAACATAAGAGTACATCAAATCATGAAAACTCCAAGCAAATCGAAGGTTTATTCTCAATAATTTACCCTTCTCTTATGTGAAACTCACTGCTACAAACTTGCAATATTTTTTTGCTACAAAAATCTCCTCCTCCCCTTCACTCTTGCACTTATTCTTAGTGGGTTTTCTAGCAAAATAGTCTTCCTTTGCCCATTTCTCATCAAGACTTCTCTCAAATATTGGCATCCAACACATCGTGGAGTGAAACTCCTTTCTCCTCCTTACACATTTATTTCCATCGCTATTTTTTTTCCGATTCTATGAATAAATAGTATTACCAAATTAACAAATACTTACCATAGCCTCACACGATCCATAATGATGAATTTTATACGATAAAACACTCTTTTTCGAGAGGGAGTAACATATCCTAAAACTCCACAAGATATACCAACCATTGGGAACACGTTAATTCATAAAACAAAAAATTTTTATAGGAATTTCAATCCACTATACCCATTATAAGTCATGAAAATAATGTGTTTCACACATGGAGTATGTTTTTTGTGAGCACTAGATACGTCATAACACAACAATATCATCTATCTTCTCAGAATAATATGGGTAAACCATAATACAAGACCATGACGGTGCATATCCATTTTGTATGATAAAGTAAGTGAATTGTGAATAAACAAATTGAGTTGACCATAGGGGTTAGGGGTTGAATCCGATTATGGGTAACATGGGCATAAAACTCCTCAACAATAAAATATTCAATGAAACGTATTAGATATTTTCTATTCAATAAGTTGAATTAGATAATTGTTTACATCTTTGAAATAGTCCTAAATATTAATCATATGCACCAAATGTGGGAGAGAGTCCTAAATATTATTCATATTCATTGCAAAGTCTCTTATTAGAAAAGCTTGGACACTTTCTAGTAAAGCCTTTCACCATAAGGGATGCTTAGAGTAATAATTTTAATGTTAGATGCTTCATGATTAAAATGCATAACTAGAATAATATAATTTTTGAAAATTGTTAGCTGTGAATATAGTATGTTAGAATTAAATATTAATATAGAAACTCAAAGTGTTGTCTACATGTTTTTATGCTTTCAATAACCACAATACTCCCAACCATGGAATTCGTAATGTTTCGATGTCACAATATTGTTGGTTGAATGGTTAGAGGCCTTCATTGGCTTTTAACAACCTCAAATAACCAAAGGTGCGGTCCCTTTTCTCCATTCTTGTGAGATCTTTATGAAAAAATAATTCTTTGCCACGACAACGTTAAATAAACATAGCTAAATGAAAATGTTGTTATTTCACAAACCTTGGCCATTTAAATTTCTCGTCAATTTAATAATTAGAAGGAAAAACATTATATAGATTATAACGAGGATATTCAAAATAACATTATATAAATAATCAATAAATATTATATAGCAATTTTAAGTATGTATACGTAAATAAATGCATCAACAATGATGTTAATAATTATATTGAGGATATTCAAAATCAATTAATAAACAATTAATTATTACTATACCGATTTTAAATACGTATATTTAAACAAATGCATCAACAATTTGGTGTTAATAATAATAATTATTGTTTCATGTTCCATATGAACACGGTTGGTGTACACGACTAAGAAGATACAACTCCCGCTCCTCCGTCTTTAATAGGCGATGTTGTTGGAGGTGAGGATGGACATGCTTAGTGATGTGGGCTCGATGCATCTTGGAATTGCTTCCATGACTCTAAAAATCCACATTTAATAAAAAATCAATCCCGTCCCCGGTCGCGGTAGTATATTATGATTCTTATTGCAAAAGGGGCGAAGCCGCACCGAGATGGTCCTCTTGGTAACAAAATAGTCGATTGATTCTAGGACATGTATGTTTGTTGCCTTGTTGCCCAAGTCATACACCTATTCATATTCTTATGCCAAAAGAGACTACACCGCAATGGAGGTGGCCCTCTCGCTACTAGAATGGTCGATTGGTTGCATGATATGTATGTATGTTGCTTTGTTGTCTAAGTCATATATGCCTATTGAATATATTTTAGATTTACTTCAGTGGACAAACCTTATGTATCTATGGATGTAATATTACACCAAACAAGTGCGATCATGTCCTGCGCACATGGGGGCAAAAAGCGCGCTTTAGCGCACTTGCACTCTGAAGCGGCAAAGAAGGAGTGCAGCCTGGCCTACAAGAACAAAATCAATCCTGTCAATTTTTGTATATCTTATGGAATTTTTATTAAATTTTTGTTGAAGTGATGTGAACAGGGACAGGCTGGGCTTGGCGCCTTTGCAAATGAGCCCCGCCTTTGTGCGTGAAGTGGCCGTCTAACGTCAGCAAATGAGCCCCGCCTTTGGGCTTTGCTTGGACAGCATGTGCGCAGGACTTCAATTAAAAGCATTTCATTTCATTTCATTTCATAGCTCCCACCCATAAGGAAATGGAAAAAGGAGGAGAAAAAAATATCACGTGTGAGGCGTACCTGAAAGGGGCCAGGGACAGGTAGTCCTTCAAATTGAGCATCATTTGTAGACATGGAACGCAAGCGTACTTGAAACTCTTAACATCTCTTTCCCATATATCAGATTTTGTACTTTGCTTCCGTTGCTCCCACAAAACATTGCCAAACTGAATAATTTTAATTTAGATTTTAAAAAGACACACACAACGTCACGCGACATGACGATGTATCAATTGTGTTAGGGTCGAGAAAGAAGAACCAGGCAGAAGCGGACACGTGTCCCCTCAAATATGCTAAAGCAAAAAGGTGAAATAAAAGGCGCAGTGAGTGGGACAGCGTGTTTGAGTTCCGAATAAGAAATAATGGAATTATGGGAGGAAGACAATTAAATACCCGGAGGTATGAATGTGCCACAAAGAATAAATCCAGACTCGCTAGATTGCGCCTGTCAGTCACAAGATACGCACATAAGTGCCTAATGTTCATCACGAACGGAATATTCTCCCTAATCTAGGGATTAGTCTCGTGTTTTCCCACAAATTAATTAAGTGGTGGGCTCCTTCTGACGGCAGGGAAAACGAGAGGCATGTGCACTGTCATTTCTCACGTCGAGTCAAAGGGCCCCAGCAACTGGCAAGCCTCCTCAATGCCGTCAGAGCTTTGACGCCGCTTACGAGGATTGAGTAGTGTCTTCTTTTCATTGGGTTTGTATTTGTGGAATATGTGATGTAGTGTGGGACTTTTTAGTGGGTTTCATTTCTATTTCCAGCCCAACAGGGAAACTATTCCGGGGGCGCGGTGTGTATAATAGAATAAAGAGGGTCTGTTCGTTCTTAGGTAAAATTGGAATTGGAAATTAGATGTTTAAAATGATTAACGTAAGGTGCAAGGGTTCTGGTGTTTGAGCATTCATTGCTTTACAATCTGGTCTTATCTTAGATCAGATGAATGCAGGAGCCTGTGTAATCATTTGGATCTTAGGTCTGTGTTAATCCCCACTTTTGGAAGTGTGGTGTACTTGTTTTGGAGTGTGAGGCTGGCTTTGTGGATTTGTGAAATGGATACGAATTCGGTAAATCATGGAGGGAGTCATATCGATCATTGCTGGGCCTCCTCGAAGATGCAGCAGGATTGGCAGGTGTGGGAGGGGATTGGGATTTATGGGCAGGAGAGGTTACCCGTGGCCGAGTGGGCTTCTGGTTCTGAAGAGGGCTATATTGGGAAGGAATTTTTCAGGGTTCTATGGATCATGTGACCTCCGAGGCTGCTGCCATGGTGGGTAACTTGAGCGAAGTTGTGATGGAGAAGAGCTATTCTGGTAAGACGCAGTTCCCTCTGGAGGAGAAGCTGGGTGGAGTAAAAAGTGAGGGAAATGGGTATAAAGGGTGGCTTGTGGAAGGGACAAGCAATGGAGGGAATGCTTTTTTAGGTCATGGTGCACCCCATATGTTGGTAGGGGGCGCAAATGGTAGCTGTCATGGTGGGAGTAATATTAGTGTTACTGTTCATCAAGACAGCAATAACAGCAAGGCTATGAAGGATGTTCAAGGGGATTCTTTGACATGTCTCAAGCTTGGGAAAAGACAGTATTTTGAGGACAATTCCCATTTGGGCAAGACTGTTCAGGCTGTTCCTTTTTCTGTGTACAAGAAGCCCAGGGCTTTGGCATCCTCTAGCTCACAACCTCCTCGTTGTCAAGTGGAGGGATGCAATGCAGGGTTGGCAAATGCAAAGGAGTATCACCGAAGGCATAAGGTTTGTGATATGCATTCCAAGGCGCCCAAAGTTATTGTTATGGGCATTGAGCAGCGTTTCTGTCAGCAGTGCAGCAGGTAGTTTTCCTCAGATTTATGTATAGCAATTAGAAAGCTGGTATTTGTAGTGAGATGTGGTTTATAGTGGAAGTTTGAGTTACCCAATTGTGTGTTGTGTAGATTCCATGTTATATCTGAATTTGACGATGCAAAGAGGAGTTGTAGGAGGAGGTTGGCAGGACACAATGAACGCCGTAGGAAGAGCTCATCAGATTCACTTGCTAACTCCGCCAGTCAAGGTAGTTAGTTTTTCAGTTTTTTTTTAATAGAAAATTTTCTAGGGTGGACTTCTTATTCTGTACATAAAATATTATCATGGTATTAATAATTTGAAGCAGAAATTGGCCATTTTATTCACGTATCCATAGCTTTTCTATGCACATAATTATACCACTACAGCCATTTCTTTCATCTTTTGGCTGTGATATTAGGTCTAAGACTTTAAAGGGTCAAGTATTTATCTTTAATTTATTCATAAGACCTACAGTACTGTCATGAACAACATAATTATAAGTATTTATCTTTCATTTATCTTTCATTTTATTCACGTATCCATAGCTTTTCTATGCACATAATTATACCACTACAGCCATTTCTTTCATCTTTTGGCTGTGATATTAGGTCTAAGACTTTAAAGGGTCAAGTATTTATCTTTCATTTATTCATAAGACCTACAGTACTGTCATGAACAACATAATTCTTGAATTGCTTGGTCTCTGCTGGGGCTTTAAGTCCTTTAAACTGTTTGGTCTCTTGGACGTTATTGACTAAATAATAGGGAATTGCATTAACTGACCACATAATTCCCGACAAATATTAGATTTATAGTTGTCTGTGGCCTTTAGATAGTAGACTGGCTGTTTCTCATTGATTTTTTTAGGTTTTTTCTCTTCTCTGTGTATCTTTTTGAGATATATTTGACCTTTTTGATTTATGTAATATCTGGTCCTATGGACCATTCGCGGCCTTTAATGGACATTAATATCTAAATTAAATGATTGAGACTACAACTTGAAGTGCTTAACTAGTCACTACGTCAGGTTGAGTGACTGTTGAGATGGACCGTTCTAACTTTTTTTTAATGTTTTTGAGTGTTAAAAGTTCTTGTATTCAATGCCATTCAATGTCACCCAGCTGTTTAGGTCAAGCCAGTTGATGCAGTATTAGGACAGCTTTCTGTCAAGCAATTTAGAAATTATGCTGCCCACAGTTGCAGCCAAGTAAAATTGGAGGAACTGTCAATAATTTGGTGTACTTAATTCAATGGTGTAACTAGAGATTGAAATACCATTATCATGTAAACGAAGTATAGTTAAAAAAATAAATAAAACCATTTGATAGGATATATATGATTTGTATTGGCAACCTCGCAAGCAAGGTATTAAGAATATTTGTATAACTTTTTACTGTAACATTTGAAGCAAAGGCTTTGTAAATGCCTTTTGATAATTCTGTGATTATGCTAGGGAGTTTCTGATAAATTATGTTTTCATATTTGTTGCATATAGAGGAAAAAGGCTGATGGGTGTTCTGGGTGAGAGGTATCCACTGGGTAGATTTAACATGCCTTACATGTCCTCTTCATGTGGACGTGCTCTCTCTCTTCTGTCATCGCAACAACAGCCATGGGCGAATTCCATCTCCTGCTCAAATCTGCCTTCTAGATCTAGTGCAAGCGCAAGTGCAGCTCTGAGAGAACTCATTGCAGAGAATCGAGCACAAGGACTGTCGAGATACTCGGATGATAATAATCAGTACCAGAGAGGGTATAGCATAGCTCGCATGCTGCAGCCATTGTCGATTCAGGAAGAGCACGAGAAGAAGTGCAGATTGATGCCAGGATTGCGTTCTTTGGAGAATCATGGGAAGGTAGATGATGGCGATCAAGTGGAACTGAAGAAGAATGGAAGGGGAGTTATGGGCAACAGTGTTGTTGTCCGTCCAACACTTGATTTGTTGCAGCACTCTGATTCTTTATTTGGATTGCATTCAGGCAATAACAATACATCTTCGTCGGCTTCTTCTTCTTCAGAAGATTGCGAGATTTGGAAGTCTTTGGAAGGAACACATATTACCTGATCTCGTTGTGATTTAATCCATCAAAGTTATGGCAAGATATTTCTGGCGCTTCACAGCCATCTCTACAGTTGAGTTGAAGAATTAGGTTTGATTTTCTATATCTTCAACCGATCAAAAATCTTGAGTAGAAGAATGCTCCATTTCAATTCCATGAAAATTTTGTGATGTTTGGCATTCGAGGACAAGATTTGAACTGTGTTGCAGCTCACAATCAAAGGAAGTGAACTGTTCGTTACATTAATGGAGTTTGGATTCCTGTCTTTTTATGTGTTTTGTGATGAGTTTTCTCATGAATTTTATGGTGAAAAATGCTTTAATTTTAACAACATTGGAGCTCCCCATATATGTTAATCAAATATAGCATCTATCCGCCTTACAATGTCGCAGAGCTCTGGTTTTAAAAGCTTTATGGTGCCTTGTAGGATTCCTTTCTATGGTGTCATTACAAGAAATGCAAACAAAAATTCAACCTTAAGATGGCATTGGTAATAAGGAAAATGATCTGGTTACTTCGTAAGTTTTGTTAATCTTTGAAGTGCCTATATTCGCAGTCTTTGTTAATTATGTTATAGGCATTCTACAATGGCAGCCAGGTTGAATCTATTGCAGGTTATACTGTCTGACAAGTAGTTAGCATTTCATTTTATATTTGATGTCTATTTGATCCTCATTTCTATCTTTTAAATTTTTGTTTAGAGAAGTTAATCGGAATACTGAAAAGATTCTTTCAAGTGCGATATAGAAGTGGAGTTAGATTGAAATCATTTCTTACCAATAAAAACTCATTAATCAATAAAATACCACAAAAATTAAAATTGTTTATCAAATAAATATATTTAAGATACCTGTACTAGTTCTACCACAACACCATCACTTAGGGTTCATTTTAACCATCCAGTCACTTCAAAATTAGGTTAACAAAATTTCAACACTATTAACTAAATGACTTTAGATCATAATAATAATATTAATAATAATTGGTTTTACAGTCTATGATATTGGACAACCCTATTTATGGGTTTGTAGGGAGCTTATAGGTAATGGAGTTACCTTGTATGTAGGACACTTGGTAAACCTCAATTTTGTCTTCTCCGCCATTAGCCTATTCATACTTAATTTATGCGTTAATAATATTCAGACCTGAATTTTTTTTTGTAGTAACCTAAAATGATTCCAGCTAATAACAATACTAATAATAATTAATTTTATAGTCAATGATGTTGGAGCAAGGCCTATTTTTGGGTCTGTAGGCAGCTTATAGTATATGAGATTATCTTGTATGCAGGTTTTCTAATAACCCTCATTTTTTTTTCCTCTTTACTGATAGCTTATTCGTATCTAATTTATGCGTTAATAATATTCATACCTATTTTCATAGTAATCTTAACCTTTTAGTAATTGAATTATAATAATTATATCAGTAATAATATTAATAATAATTGATTTTATTGTCCGCAATGTTGGACAGCCTATTTTTGGGTCTCTAGGCAGCTTATAGTATACGAGACTACCTTGTATGCAAGACTACTTGTAAGTTGAGCAATTTTTTTCATCTCCACAGTTATTCTATCTGTACCTAATTTATGTGTTAATAATATTCCAATTTGAATTTTATTTTCATAATAATCTAATACATATAGCATTTGAATTATAATAATAATTGCTTTTATAGTCTAAGATGTTGGGCAGCCTATTTTTGGGTCTGTAGGCAGTCACCAGTGTATAGTATAAGGGACTCCATGTACACAGGACTAGATGTCTCAATTTTTATCGTCTCCGCTGTTATCCTATCCATACCTAATTTATGTGTTAATAATATTCCAACCTGAATTTTATTTTCAGAGGAATCTGATCCTTTAAGTATTTGAATTATGATAATAATACTTGGTTTTATGGTCCACCATACTGGGCAGCCTATTTTTAGGTCTGTAGGCAGTTTATATTATATGGGACTACCTTGTACCTGGGACTATTATTAAGTCTCAATTTTTTGGTCTTTGCTGTTATCCTATCCAGATCTAATTTATACATTAATAGTATTCCAACCTGAATTTTATTTTCAAAATAATCTAATCCTAATAATAATTGGTTTTATAGTCCATGATGCTAGGCACTCTATTTTTAGGTCTGTATGCAGCTTATAGTAAATGTGACTACCTTATACACAAGATTATTGGTAAGGCTTAATTTTTCAGTCTCCAATATTATCCTATCTGTACCTAATTAAAATATTATACTAATATTCCAACTTGAATTTTATTTTCATAATAATTTAATCTTTTTAATATTTGAATTATAATAATAATTGGTTTTGTGGGGAGTCTATTTTTGGGTCTGTAGGTAGCATATAGTATATTGGGCTACTTTGTATGTAGGAGACATCTGCGTTTCAAATACAAGGGGAACACATCCTACCCCTATCTAATTTAAACTCGGAATCTGTCATTCAACACCATGAATTCTTCACCATTGAACTAACTCAGAAATACTGATTATTAACTGATTATGTGGCCAACAAAATTATTAAATGAGTCAATTCCATACCGCCATGGTCCACTGATTATTTGCCTGTATGCTAACAGATGCAGATTACAAAATTCAGGAGTCACATATTAAAAGATTGTCGTCCTAAAAACTGACAAAGTTTTATACTAACGTAAGCTTGATTACAAGTCCCGAGCAGATAAAAATGACCCCATGTAGATATTCATCCCACCATATTAAAACTATTCTTCTCCCCAATGGCACTTAATACGGTCAGTTATACTGTGAGAGATACATTCATGGTTTTAAGTAATGGGAAAGGGTTTGAGGTATTGAAAAGCCCACTGTAAAAGCTTCGACGTGCTGCTGAGCATCTCCAGTTAAGAAACGGACGCTTTTTTAATCAAAGTTTTTAACACTTTTATTATCATACATCTATGTAAATATGGAAAATTTCAACAGTTACTTGCAATTTTATCTAGACTGATTTTAAATGAGTTGTAATTTTATGGAGACTGATTTTATTTGTCAAAGGTGTTGTAAAAATTACAGTGGAAATTTCGTAAGGTTAAGAGTTATTTGTTTACTATAGATCTAGTGAATTATAGAAGTTACGACTTCACAAATTGTCGGTCATAAACGCGAATACTTGCACTACATTTCATGTAAATTTTTTTATTAATCATTATTGTAGTCTTAGAATGTAACTTGACTTTGCTATTGTTGTGTTGCTCAAGTTTAAAATTGTAACACTAGAGAATAATGTTTTTTTAAAAGAAAAAGATAAAAATAGTATTAGGAATAGAATGATTTATTTGTTCAATTGTTCAAGATTTGTAATTTCAATTCGAGTTAAATTCGAATAAGTTTTATTTGTGGGGTTTATAGGATTTCAAATATATTTTTAGGGAGATTGTAGACTTGGACGTTATAGACAACAAGTAAGATGTCTTGGGGATATTCCTCAAACGTCTCTTGGATATAATGGGAATCTCTTATTGGGAATGTCCTTGAACCCACCCTTAAATTTTGGAGATGTGTATTAGGAATATAATGGTCTGTATATACTGGAGATTTGTAATTTCAATTTTAAATAAATCTGAATATGTTTCATTTGTAGGGTCTATATGATTTCAAATATTTTTAGAAGAGATTGTAGACTTTGGATGCCATAGACAACAGTAAGGTGTCCACGGGACATTCCTTGAATGTCTCATGGATATCACGGCCATCCCTAATTGAAAATGTCCCTTAAATTTTGGGGATGTCACTTTCATTTTGTCTTGTAAGGGTTGCATGGAAAAGGTGTTTCATCATTCTCCCAAGTTCGTAAAACATTCTAAATGACTGAAATAACATGAAATAAAGTAAAATGGAGGGAATGAGGAGAAACATCCAAGGTACAGAACACTAATTTGTTCATCAGTAAATTCTTTTACACTTAAAATAAGGGAGGTCTTACCTCATGTAATTAAAGGAAAACCTATAAAACATTTTAAATGATAAATCTTTGATAGCATCCCTCTATTGTGTAAGATGCTTTTAGGAAGGAAATTTGGGCATTATTTATATTTTTAGTGGTTTTGGTCGTTTAAAATGTAAGGTTTTTTTAGTATTTTATTGTTTGTTTTCTACATTTTTATTTTTTGTAAATTATTTTTCATTTACACTTTTATGTATAAGTTTTTATTTTTATACATTAGTTTAAAACTCAAATAAATATGACGTAATGTAGAATCTTATATACTATTTTTTCTTTAGTTAGATTACATTAAAATGGTCTTTAAAAAAATTAAATTTGTTTATAGAAGTATATTGTTATAATATTATATTAAATCTTATATTTAATACATAAATTTGAAATAATTTTAAAGATAAGATGGAGCATTTAACAATCTAACACATCTACTCATACACATTGTAATTGAGATCTTAATATATGTAATAAGTAAATTCATATTTAATTGCATAAAATAATATTGTTGAAAAAGTAATAATAGATATGAGAAGGTTTTAGAGGAGTATTTGATTAGTTGTAATTTTGGAGACAATTATTAGAAATAAATAGTGCAATATGCGCCTAGACACCAAAATGACAAAGATCGAAAAAATCAATGTCAAAACCATTTTGTTCCTTTATTATTATTGTACTACCTTATAATTCTCGAAATTGTTAGTTCAAAAAAAAATGATTTTAGGATTACATTTTTCTACGTCGGGTTCGAAAAACCTAGCTCCCCCTAAATTTTGTACAAATATAGGAAATCAATCTCCTTCCATGGGAAACCTTAATATAGCATCAACACAATGCAACATCATGATAAAAATAAGGGATGTTTTGAAGGGCTTATGTCATCCCGCCACTATATCAAAGGCCTCTCTGGTGGGAACAATTCTTTGAATCCCACATACTAAGTGTAATGCAAGTCAATATGTAGCACACTTCTTTAGATCAATTAAATTTATAATTCATTTTTATATGTTGTCCTTAAATGCACTAATGCACATTTGTATTTATTGATCATTGGAATTAAACATAGGACTTTCCCCGCATCTCGACATATAATGAGCAAGAAAATCAAACAACGAAAGGCCGGAAGCGTGAGAGCTTAAATAAGGGTTATTATGGCCCAACCAAAAAAGTAGTATACAAAAATTAGTAAGGTTAAGAGGAATTTGAGTTGTAATCATACAATTTTTGGGAAAACCTCAAAAAGCTGGAAAAGTGGAGGAAGAGAGAAAACAAAAGAAGAGATAAAAAGTGATGGGAGAGAAGAACAAAAAGGAACATTTATAAGAGCCAAAACTAGACCAATAAATTAATAATTGATACACATAAGTACAATAGAGCTACACAAATAAAAATGCCTAGCCCCTTACTAAAATTAGGCACATAATGCCATTTTGAGAAGTGTGCATGCATATCAAAGTAAGAAATAAATGGATTTAGAGAGACCTTTTTGATCACCTATAAACTCGTAGAGAGTTCCCGAAGTCAATACCAGATAAATAATGTATTGAAAGTCAATAGAAGAGAGACATTACTTGATTTTCCTTGTAGAACATTGAACTTTGTGAATTTTCTATCATCTATGTTCTCATGTTTTAGGATATAGAGACTTGTGCCCCTATGAACATCACGAAGAACATGGGTGATTAAGTAATCAATTATTTGTTGAGATATAAAAGAGTTGAATTGGAGTGAATACTTTCAAATTTTCAGTAAAAATATGAAGACGTCCCTATAAAAATCCATATCTTGAACATTATGTTGATTCTAACATACATATATGAGTACACATTTTAGCGACTACAAATCATAACTAAATAAAAAATGATGGAATATTAATAGTATGGTTAAGAAATGTTTTGAATGTCTTAAGCGAAAAATTTGACTATTATACAAACAACAAGCAAGTTGGTGACGTTTCTATCTTTGGGCGACCAAACCTAAGGTGATTAAGTTCACACACTTCAAATACACTTTGTTTTTGCTCGACTATGTAAGGGCACTAAATTAGGATCTTTATATTGATACCCCCATGGTCTCACATTTTCTCCACAATTAGGCTATGTAAATAGATCTTTATTTATTTGATTGGTATCTTGTTACAACCTCTATGATTATACTAAGTGCACGATATTCAACTTCGTTAAAGGTTGTTTAATTATGTTTCCCAACAACATTCCTAACACACTTTTTCACCCTCTCATCCACATAATAGAGTTCGTGTCCAATGGCCTCACATCTCGATTGTTTGTTGAACACACCATTGATGTATGCATATCACATATTGGATGAAATACAACGTGTATCTATACCTTGTACAAAAAATAATGTAACCATAAAAGTGAAATACTATAAAACAATGTCATCATAAAAGTGAAATACTACACAACTGTAAATGAAAGGAACACGTAAACTAAATTATAGAGAGAGAGAAGTTGATCCACAAATAAAATAATACACACAAAGAAACAACATATTATGAAAAAATCCAACCATCTGATAACTAATTGTGTTGCATGTTGCACATTCACTTCAATAAATAGTAGGTTTGATTAATCTATCAAGTCATGTACTTATCCTTGCGATTAGGCTATCTATGTAATGAAAACATGTCGATTCATTAGTGTGTTATATATATATATATATATATATATATATATATATATATATATATATATATATATATCCATGACTTCAATGTATCAATCAATCATGTATATTTATGTAATTGAGTGAAATAGAATTATACTATATCATGTATGAGAATTAGATCTATTATATAGAGTGGTCGATTTGTGTGGATTCACACTTGTGTGTTCATGTAAAACTTATAAAATGTATCCGAATATAGGGAATAGAAGGTATTTAACTTCATATTATAAAGAATAATTTCAACAAAGCGCACGAGTCATAAATTCATGATTTCAATGTAAAATTCCTTAAGGTAGGAAACACCATCATACTCCCAGGGAAAAATAACTTATAGGCCAACCTCATTATCCCCAATATAGCTAATTTCTATGTGACCCTACATATTATAAATATTTAACTAACTAAGGGGGGACCCAATGTGTAATTTCTATATCATATCCCAAGGTGTGTGTCACGTAATATGCCCTCCCTCTCGACGTAATATGCCCTCCCTCTCTTGACTAGTTTTGTTCCCAAAACACGAGAAAAAACCATGTAATGAGCATGCTTCAAATCATTGCACACTTGTCTTCATGCTCGATCATCCAACCACCCATATGTGATCTTAGTGGGTGATACATCTCTAAACCTAGTTCCATAATCACTGCGCTACTCTGATTCCATCTATATCCATAGTTGTTCCTCCTTGACATCCATGCATATCCATAAATATTATTGTTGTGATTCCATGTCATATAATTGTTGCTCCATTGATTTCATGTATAACCATAGTGATTATTCCTCCAATTCCCTATATATCCATATCGGTTGCCATTCTCATGTTCCCTAACATGCCTCCATGATTTTTTCCTCTCATGATGATGTGGGTGTCTATATGTTGCATCCTCAGTATCCTCAATCTTATAAACCATTTCCTCAGCTTTCTTTTCGTTGAATGTTTTTTTTTTTGTTATTTCCTTTATCTCTTAAGTAGAATATTATGTTCTTCTTTATCACTATATTCTTTTAAATAATCCTTTCCCCCCTTCACCATTTTAAAAGTGATTTAATAAAATTTAAATCTATGTAAGAACACTGCTTATAAGATAGATATAATAGTAAATATGCAAGATCTAGCTATAGAAATACATGTAAGAGTGAAAGATAGGAGATAAAGATGACTTAGCTTGTAATAGTAGGTCTCAACTAATTCGGGTGATGAACAGGGGCTCGAAATTCATATTATGAACTATGTAAGCTCTCATTAGAAATTAGAATGTGACGATCTCAGGGACATAAGTGCATGGGAAAGGAAACGTGTGCATGGGTGCTAGTGTCTATTCTGGGCGATGGTGTCTACGAAATAGCTTTAGTCTTAGTTCTTTTTGTGTCGCTTCTTATTCGTAGTAGGTTGCGTCGGAGTTCGTTTGTAATGTGTTTGAGTCACACCTATACACTGTAAAATAAACCCTAGATACACCTGCACAATACTCAAGTGCACATTATATGGTTAAATAATGCATATGATTGAGTCGGACTAACCTCGACCATACCATGCCGTAATGTGATTGTCACCAAGACCGAACTACATTTTAAACTCAATGTAGTTCTAGTGAGTGTGTGTGATTTGAATAGTTTTCCTTGAAGTAGGTTTCCCTAGTGCCGATGGCATAAAGAATAACAAGCCACAACTACTTTGTCCCAATGAAAAATGTGTGGTATAGAATTCAAAATATATCCTCGTATGCAATCCTTGATGTAGTTGATAGAAAATATTAGCTACTTGTAATAGTATGTATATCTTGAAATGCTTTCCCCATAATGGAGATAAATAAGTCATGTATATATATGATTCCTTTGCTTAAGTTTTGTCATTAAGAAATGAAATGCCGACCTAGGGTGATAAACAAAGATAAGAAAGAAGTACATATGAAAATTAGAAAAAGAGAGAAATTGGACAAAGGTGTTTAGAGGGGACAACAATGCCCATGCGCTCCTGTCCTTGATGAGTGGTTTTGTATAGGGTTCTCAAAAAGGTAAAAGCAGTGAAATCGAAGCTGAGAAAGATGTTAGCTAGTATGTAAAACTATAAGTTGCAAATAAGAAATAGTAAGTAATAAAGATGAAAAGGATAAAAGCAATGTCAAAGTAAAGTAAAAGGTTATTAATGAGTAATTCTATTGCTTAGGAATTGTTGGAGCTCAAAATTGCACCCATCCCAAATTAGGATGATCTCGGGGCTTTGAGATAACATGGACTATCTCTCAAGTTGTGGGACTCAAATTGAGATAGACCTCCAGAGAAGGCTGGCTTCCTCTACCTACCCTTTATGTTAAAACTACTCCTAAAAGGGAACTACAACTATCTAATCCTATTCTATGATCTCAAGGGACCATGGGATTAAAAATATGCATAAAAGGGAAATCCTACACTAAGGGAGGTGATAACACCAAAAATAAGGGGAAAGACACTTTTGAATGAGAAAAAATGGAGAAAATAAAGATGAAAAGGGTAGGAATGAAAGCCAAAGTCTAGAGCAAAGATTTGAACTTCCATTTTTATACAATGCACAATAGAAATAAACCCTGTAATATGAAGAAACATGCACAATACACCTACAAGTAAATTAAGAGGAAAGAAAATGTAACAAATCACTAGCTAGGGTAGAATAATAGCCACAAAACAAGTATTTTATTGATTTAAGATGATGCACAAATCATTACAATGGAGGAAGAAAGTATAAACACACGCAAAATCACAATCTAAGGCCTACAACTCAAAAACACTTGTGCAACACTTGACAGAGAGTGCACAAACATTATAAGAATTTCTAATGTTTACAATGAGCATTACTCCACTATTTATAGAAGAAGGAGAGAAGAGGAGGAGAAGAAGAGGGAAACTAGATTTCTTCTTCCAATCACCAACAACAAGCATTAAATTTACGGAAATCCACCAGTAATGCTATGAGATGCAACTCCATGTTTGTTTTGGTTGTAGAAGAAGGAAGGAGGCCAAATCGGATTAGATCTGGGTGGTTGAGCTAACTGAATCTGCACATTAATGACCCGATTGACGTTTCCCTATTTTCTACCTATCAAACTTTGCCAAAATATGATTTTGAATGGTCCAAAGTGAAGGGCTCGAGGACACCTTACCAACAAAAATAACAATGCATGAATATGATCTTTACAACATGAACTAGGGTCGTTTGAAGGTTGCATCACAAAATGATCACGCAATGACATGCCACGTTCTGGTTGATCCGAGGATTGACTGATTAATGTGTGCATTGATGGACGAACTATTTTTTTATTTTATGCCTATGAAATTCCATCAAAATATAATTCTAAAAATTTCAAATTGAAGGGCTTGAGGAGACCTTTCCAATGATATAAATTTTGCGTGATTTGGAGCTCTAGATCAAAAGATATGGCCAATTATAGTTTTACATGTCGGGAAGCACATAAATACACGACAAGTGACAATATTTGATTGGTTCTAAAATTTTCTCTACCTACATGTGCACCATTTTGTCCTTTTCATCCTTTACGGGTAGATCTGTTCCTTAATGAAAAATGAGCCAATAAGACAACACCACGCTCCTCGAAAATGTCGATTGTCTTTCACCTTTGTGAAGCACAAATGAATGAAGTCATTCCACGCCACTTCCCAATTCACCGTTTTGATAGTCCCTGAATGATCACTGTGAAGTGTGAGACAATGAGAAATCTCCACACTCTTCACAATGTCAGTCCTTTTGATTACCTCTTTTGATAGAGTGTGAAGTTCAAGCCAATGAGGAAGCTCCACGCTATTCGCACCGCTTTGTCGGGTTGTGTCATAATTCTTGATAACCTTGGATGACCACTACAAAGCACGAGCCAATAGGAAAGCTCCATGCTACTTTGCATGTCCATTTTTTTGATAGACCCTTTTGATTGCCTCAAAACATGAGCCAATAGAAAATATCCACGTATAGAATGTGTTCGCCTTTCATTGGCATTTGTGCCTTCACATCGTAATTTCTAACTTGGGAAGAATTAGAACCTTTTGAATTCATAGAAGTGTGCCACTGTCTTCTTTGACCTTGCCAACTTTTAACTTAGTACTTCGCCATGATATGGACCCAAAGAATTATTTGTTGTTCAGTGTATCCCGGACTTGAGGTTCGTGAAATACATTTGCTTTGTAGACTACTGGAATGCCGCCACATATTCCTTCGCATCGCAAGATCTTGAAGGGCTTTGGTGGTGTATAATTTGACAATCATTTGAACGTCTGTCGAGCTTTTAAATAGAACCCACCAATAAATTAGCTAAGTCTCCCGTGGGGTTTTAAATGCCAATGGTTGGTGCTTTTGAAAGGGAAAATTGATGGATGTTTGAACGCACAGGGCTTATAAAAATGGATGAGTCCATTTTTACTAAGTTATTTGGATTAATCTAGGGGAATTAATTTGGGATAATATTTTGATGACTTTCAGGGGATATTTTCCTAGATGATGAGACCAATAGCCTTGAAGCATCCATTAGGCATGAGTCAAGCTCGAAACATGAAAAATTGATCTCGAACTTTGAAAAATTGCTTCCGAAGCCGTTATGAACTTAGCACAACTTAGAGCTTCACGATATTGATCTATGGAGATTTGAATGAGATTTATAACTACTACGACTATCCGATTTTCCATGAAACTTGATCAAACCGGAGGTGCATTGAAGACAGCCTTGGCCTCGCTTCTTAAAGCTGATTTTGGGAGTTTTAATTAAAGCTTCACAACTTATCCCAAAATACTCTTTTTGTGACCAAGGAAGAGGCACGGGATCTCTAAACTACAACTGATCTTGGGGTCAAAATATGAGCATTTAAAACTCGATCCCATAATCTCGATTTAGTTTTTCTGCATTTGTCTCTATAGAGTATTTGCAACTGATCCTTGATACTTTGGAAATCTTCTTCCCACATACTTCCTCTACAATCCTTCATGAGAACTGTGCAACAAGACCATCCAAAAGCAACAAAATTGTGCAAAACACTTAGGGAAATTGAAACTACTCTACCAACAAGACAATGTGTTGAAAGCACTTAGAGGAATAGAAAACTAATCTGCTATGTACAAGATGTAATGAAACAACCTAATGAGAATGATTGAGGTAAATCCCATTGAATGGGATTTGTAATGCATTTCCATCAAGGTCTAAAAACTCAAAAGAGTTGGATTCCTTGCAAGCACTGATGATATAAGGCCCACTCTAAATTACATCAAATTTAGAGTGTCTCCCTAGTTTAGCTTTGTCAACATCCCATTTCAAGACCAAATCACCAACCTTAAACATCTGAAACCTGGACCTTTTATAAAACCATTGTTTGGTTGATTTTTTATGTTGTTCTAATATGATCATGGAAGAATTCCTCAATTCTTTAAGCTCCACTAGTTCTACCATTCTAATTTCTCTTTGATCTGCCCCTTCAAAATCCAATTCTTTGGGCTAATTCACGTGACAAAGGAAGCTTAAATTCTTTGCCATATATAAACTTATAAGGGGAAGTGCCAATTACCTTCTTCATTGTGATCCTATCAACCCAAAGAGAATTTTTCACCTTTGTATGCCACTTCCTTTGATTCGATCCATTGTTCTCTTCATAATCCTAATTAGGTTCTTGTTAGTAGATTTTTCCAAACCATTACCTTGAGGGTAATAGTTGGAAGAAGTATTCAAATAGATACCAAGTTATAGAGCCCAACTAAAAATTTTAGATCCTAAGAAATCCTTTGCATGATCACAAATTATGGTTTGAGGGATACCAAACCTTGTCACTATGTCTTCAAGGAAGTCAAGGATGACTAATTCAGTTACTTCCTTCAATGACATAGCCTTAGTCCATCTGTAATTTGTTCTTTGTTAAAACCCATCTATGACCAACACTTGATGGAGGATTAATCATTCCAATGAAATCAAGGTCCCATTGGGAAAATGGTTGATCTACTTGATTTGGATGAAGTGAAAGGGCAACCATCCTCTTCTTACCGAGTTAAGAAATGACACTCCTACATTTTTCGACCCATTTGTAAGAATAAAAAAACAATGTGGGCTAGAAGTAACTTGCCTTTATAATATTCATTACAGTGGATTTGGAAGAGAAATGTCCACCAAAGAAACCATCATGGAATTATGTCAAAACATTTTTTACTTGTTCACCTTCAATGCACCTCAAAAAACTCCATCAATGTTTTTCTTGAACAAAATCCCATCAATCAATGCATGAGGAATGGAATTGAGGCTTAGATGTCTTTTTATTCATTCCAAGAGGATATACACCAATAGATAAGAATATATTCATATCAACAATCCAAATATGATCATTGATTGCATCTCATTCATCCTACTGAATTTCAACGTCATGTAGAAGTTCTTCATTCATGAAGGATATTTTTTTGTTCATCATGAGCATCCAAAACAAGCCGCTTGCTTGTAAAGTGCTCCACTTGTTAGTGTGAGTTATCCTATGTGTCCTCCTCTATTGGAGGGTCATCTCACATGGGTTAGGTTTAGGGTTTCATGTCATGTGTGTCATGCACTAGGGTTACTCAACACCCTATATGTACCCTTTCACTATTCATTTATGAGTATGCCAAGACACTCGCATTATCTTTCCTCTATGTGCAAGCTTTGTTTTTGTTAAGTAAGTTCTTCCATTACTGATCAATTCCTTCTTGTAAATACGTTGGAGCTATCATGATTCCATTGGAGTGCAACTACTTCGTGGTGCCTCGTTTCGATTCGATTCTCGCAAACTCTTTTCATGGTATCAGAGCTGAGATTGGGTAAACGTGCACTCGTTATTTTTTAGTTGCGATTACTCTTTCATGGTTTTGTTCTTTTACTTTGCATGCAAGTTTTTGATTATTATTATGGAATTATTTTTGCTAATCTCTTTAACAAGTTGTTCTTTTGGAAGTGCATTTTTTGGGGTTTGTGCATGTATGTAGGTTTACGTTTTCACCATTGGATTTCACTGGTTACAGATCGTATTTAGTGGAAAACGTTATCTTGAGGTTGGTTCCTTTTACGGTTTTATTCAGATTTCTACCAAAATATATTAATTTTTTTGGAAATATGTGTTTTTTGGCCTATCCTCTCCTGCCTTTTGAATGCTTTGGCCTGTGCGTAGTTTTCCTCGTGTCATGCATGGTGCGCTATCCAAGCTTCCTATTTTTTGTGCGTGGATTGTTTTTTAAGACTCGCTTGCACCATATTTTTGTCTTATTTGCGTGGATTGTATTTATTTTACTTCTGACCCATGGTTTTTTTGCTTTGTCCCATGGCTCTTTGTTCTTTATACCGTGGCCTTTTTTTTGTCATGTGGCTCTTGTCTTTGTCCCATGGCCTTTTTTTTTTTTGCCACGTCTTTGCCCGACCGTGCTATTTTTTCCTAGATGTCCCCTACCCTCTACTCCAACCGCCTCTGCCACGGCCTCCCCCTGCCGCGCCCTCTCCACCGCCCTCTACGCACTGTAAAAACACTTATCTCTGCCCCGCCAAACACCAAACCCTGCATTTTTTTCCCAACGGTCGTGGTAAGTTTTTTAAAAGTTTTTTGGTAAGTGTTTTATCAAACATGTTTATTTCTATAACCGTAAGTATTTATTTGGTAAGTTTTTTTTTAAAAATTGCTTTTTTATAACCGTAAGTTTTTTTAAAATCTCCTTCTATTAATAAAGATAATTAGTTTGATTTATAGATCTGCATAGATCTTAAGTTTTCAATTTTTTAGATTTATTTAAATCAAATCAATTATCTTAATTAGGATTTTTTTTTAGATCTTAATTAGGGTTTATTCCCTTTGTAATTAATTAGATTTAATTACATTAAATCTAGTTTTATTAATTACGACCTTAATTAGGTCTCTTCTTTCTCGATTACTAGTTTTTTAAAATCATCCTCTAACTAACGCTTTTTATCATTTTTTAAAACTCCACTAGCTCTCAAATTAGCTAAATAGGACGTTTCAAAATGGTAAATTTTTAACGTTATTGTCATTTTTTTCTCTAATCATGCGCTCAAGTGTGCAGCATCACTTTGAGCACTTATTTCCCTTCCAGTGTTTTTTAGTGTTATGAAGATATCTGAACTCCTTGAGTTCCCAATCATTGTTTTTACCCTTATTATTGCTTGTGACTAGTGAGCACGTCCGCCACAGTCTGCAGCAAGGGGTTTTTCACTTGCGACGTGAGACATTTTTCTCACAACCAGGGTTGGCTTTCACCTCCTTTCTTATTTTTTTGCTTGTGCTTGTTTACGGTGTCCTATTTGTTGCACTCCATGAAACATTGTTGTGGTCTCCTCTCTTGTGCGTTATTACGTTGATTGTAATATGGGTTACCAAGTGTTTCAAACCGCATGCATGGACCCGATTATAATCAACACACTAAACTATAAAGTGCCGAAAGTAGGGGGTTGTTATTGTCCTAGGTGGTTGTGTTTCTTTTCTGCATTTCTCTCTCTCTCTCTCTCTCACTATGGATGCAATTTCAATTCCTTTGCTTACGCCATTCAACTTTTTCGAATGGAGATCAAAAATAATAATGAAACTAAGGGGTAAAGGGTTATTCCACATCACCATGGGAACTGAGACTGAACAGACGATGAACCTGAAAAATCTAAGTGGTTAAATTGTAGTGATGAAGCTTTAGGTCTTCTTTGCATGTCTATTTCTCCTGACTTGCTCTTTCACATCGAGGCATCTGAAACACCTAAATATGCATGGAAAACATTGGATGCTATGTTTGGACAACTAGATGACATGAGAGCGCATGAGTTGGAAAATGAACTACTAGGGTTAAATCCTAGTGACTTTGAAAACCTACAAGCCTTCTTCTTGAAATTTGTCCACATTAGATTGTTGTTAAAAGGATGTCAAGTAGAGAAGAAAGATTCTCAACTGATCTTGTCGATTCTCTCTAAGCTAGGTCCTGAATATTCTGTCTTCGTGTCAAATTTCTACGCTACAAAAGCTGCTTTGGGCGATACTTGGACTATGCCCTCCTTTGATTTTTTTTGTCCCAACTCATTTGAGAATAGGACAAACTCATTCAAATGGGGTCTCTCAAGTCCAAGTCACATGCCCTTGTAGCAAGTACTAGCAAGGGAAAGAAGACTGAAAAGAAGAAAGAAACAAAGGATCAACCTAAGAAAGAAACCAAGACCAAACCTAAAAATGACACAAACACTTCGACTTCTGAGCCTAAGGCACAAAAAAGCAAGTATTTGTGTTCCTATTGCAAGAAGTCTGGTCACGACGAGCAACACTATTTTTGGAAATAGATTGATCACTTATCTCATTTACTTGAGAAGAATAAAATAAGTGTTCCTGAATCCATAAAACAAAGTGCTCGAAGGTCGAGTCTTCTGCTAAAAAGGTGCTAAAAATGATAAGAAGAAAGGAAAAGCCCTTGTAGCTAGAGTTGCTCCTTCATTGACATGGATTATAGATTCCGGTGCCTCGCACCACATGGGTTCTTCACATGTTGAGTTTTCCAACATCAAACCTTGTGGAATGTCCCAAATCACGATGGGTAATGACACGACAATGTCGGTTTCCGGTAGTGGATCGGTAGAGATGGATGGGGGAACATTTAACCAAGTGTTGAGTGTTCCTGATCTCTCTACCAATCTCTATTGTTTTACCAAATTACTCACCTTGGTGAAGGAATGCGAGTGGAATTTGGTCCTAACTCGGTGATTATTCGTGAGCTTAACAATGACACTACAATGGCTAAGGGAAAGGCAGATCACCATTCACGGTTGTACACCTTCTCCCACTTTACTTTTGATTCTACGCCCACTTTGCCTTGCTCACTCATGCAAATGAGGTTAGTAAGCTATGACATGAGCATTTCGGACATTTAAATTATCGCTACCTTGAACAATTGAGCCAAAACGAAATGGTCAACGGGTTACCTCGTGTCAAGTTTTCTAAAGGTCTTTATGAGGGTTGTACCCTTGGAAAGCATCCTGAAAAGAACTTTAACAAAGGAAAAACCTAGAGAGCCACTCATCCTTTGGATATTGTTCACAAAGAATGTTTTTAGTCCATTTCCTTCTCCTTCGTTAACTAGAGCTCTTTATGTGCTAAACTTCATTGATGGATATTCGCGATATACTTGGGTATATTTTCTTAAGCTTAAGTCTGAAGTCTTTGAACATTTTCAGGACTTTAAGGCTCTTCTTTGAGAAATAGGTGGAAGCAGTCTATCAAGGTTCTTCAAACCGACAATGGAGGTGAATATGTAAACAATAGGTTCATGGATTTTTGTATACGAAGGGACCTCTTTACAGCATATGATTGCTTATAGCCCTTTGTAGAATGGAGTCATAGAGAAAGAAAGAGCCGTACTATGAAGGAGATGGCCACTTATATGATTCACTCAAGTCTCTTCCTCGCGAGTATTGGGCGAAGCGGTGAATTGTGCAAATTACATTTAGAACCGTGTTCCACACAATGTAGTAAGAGGGATGACACCCTTTGAAGCCTGGTTTGGACACAAGCCTGATGTTGAGCACTTTCGAGTCTTCAGATCCAAGGCTATGGTTCGGATTCCCAAGAAGAAACACAAGGCTTTGGAACCACAATCCAAACCTTATATCTTTGTAGGGTATCTTGATGGTGTGAAGGGATATCAATTGATGAATCCTACTTCTCATGAGCTGTATATTGAGAGAAGTGTTAAGTTCGATGAGTCTTCTTCGACTTCTACTTCTCCACCTATTGAGGTTCTTTAGCTCACTGATTCGGATTCTAACTCATCAGATGATGATACTATTGAGCGTGCTCCTCTTCCTAATCCTCTTGACCATCAAACCTTTGAGTCTTCTGATTCTGATAGTAGTGATGATGAGGACTATGTCCCTTCTCACTCAAGTGAAGAATCTTCCGACTCTGAGCTTGATCCTCCTGGTCCTCTTTGGGCAGGAAAATTTGCAAAGTGCTAGAGATTTAGTTGGAGATACTTCGGATATGAGATGTACTTGCTCAGATTTCATTGGACCCCACTCTTTCTTCACCTCTACTTCTGATCCATAGTCTTTCGGGAGGCTTCTGGTATTCCTAAGTGGGATTCTGTCATGGATGAGGAGTATTCCTCTCTAATGAAGAACGATACTTGGGATCTCACCACTCTTCCGAAAGGAAGAAAAATCGTTTAGTGTAAGTGGGTGTTCCAAACAAAGTATGGAGTAGATGGAAATGTGAAAATTTTAAAGCGCGATTAGTAGCTAAAGGTTTCTCCCAAATAGTTGGGGTTGATTATACAGAAACCTTTGCTTCGGTTGCGAAGATGACTTCTATTCGACTAACCCTAGCCATTTCCGCAACAAACAGATTGAAAGTCCATCAAATGGATGTTAAGAGTGCCTTCCTTTATGGTGACCTAGAGGAAGAGATCTATATGGAACAACCTTCGGGTTATGTCCAAGATCCCTCCCTCATTTGTAAGTTAAAGAAGTCTCTTTATGGCCTTGAACAAGCCCCTTGGGCTTGGTATGCCAAGATGGACTCCTTTTTACTTACATCAGGGTTTACCAGGTGTCACTCTGATCCAAATGTTTATATTCTATGGTAAGATGACTCCATACTCATTCTTGTTCTATATGTTGATGACTTGTTGATCACAAGAAGCTCTTCCTCTATTATTGATTCTATGAAGATCGCCTTAGCCAACAAGTTTTCCATGACTGACTTAGGTCTACTTCATTACTTCCTTGGGATCTAGATTTCACAATCTGACTCTGGGAATCTTGATTTCACAACCTAAGTATGCTCTTGATTTGCTAGCTCATTTTCAGATGTCCGATTGCAAGTCTTCTCCTACTCTTTTTCTTTAGGGGTTAAGTTGGTTTCAGATTTCTCTACTCCCTTGGTTGATGGTACTCTTTATCGACAGTTGGTGGGGAGCTTGATTTACATGAGTCATACTCAACCAGATTTATCGTATCTTTGTGGGATCATGTCCAGATTCATGCAGGAGCCACATGAGCTGCATTGGAAAGTAGCTAAATGGATCCTTCATTATGTTCATGGCACCTATGTTGATGGCATTCACTATCATGGAGGGGTAGATATTGACTTGATTGGGTTCATAGATTTTGATTGGGCCGGTGACTTAGATCATCAAAAATCTACTTAGTTTCTGATTTCTCTCTTGGTTCGGGTCCTATTAGTTGGTCTAGCAAGAAGTAGAATGTAATTGTGATATCATCTATAGAGGCAGAATACAGAGGAGCAGTTAACGTTGCCACAAAAGCTATTTGGCTACAGGGTATTCTGACAGAGTTTGGCATCCACTTTGGTGGCCTACCATTATCTACTGTGATAACATGAGCACTATCTCTATTTACAGAAATCTAGTTCAACATCAGTGGACAAAGCACATTGAGATCCATATGCACTTCATACGGGAGCTTATTCATGATGGTGTCATCGACATTCAATACATTCAAATAGCTGATCAGATTGTAGATTTATTCACCAAGCCCTTCACTGAGATGAAGTTTCTTCACTTACGATCTCTTCTTGGGGTGAGGTCTTCTACAGTTGCTCATCTTCTTTGGGATATGTAGTCCTTCTTCTTCTTCTTCTTCTTCTTCTTCTTCTTCTAGGAAGATTGTGTTTGTATATGGGCACCTTATCAGGCCTTTAGTTGCCGGGCCCCATTGACACATCTTTCTTAGTTGTTTAGGAGTGTCTTCCTTTTCAGTTTGTCTCATAGCCACTACCCCAGCTTCGATGAAGGGGGGTGTTAGTGTGAGTTATCCTATGTGTCCTCCTCTCATATTGGAGGGTCATCTCACATGGGTTAGGTTTAGGGTTAGGTTTAGGGTTTCATGTGTGTCATGCACTAGGGTTACTTAGCACCCTATATGTACCCTTTCACTATTCATTTATGAGCATGCCAAGACACTCCGCTATCTTTCCTCTATGTGCAAGCTTTGTTTTGTATTGAGCAAGTTCTTCCATTACTGATCAATTCCTTCTTGCAAATATGCTTTGGAGCTATCATGATTCCATTGGAGTACAACTACTTCATGGTGCCTCGTTTCGATTCGATTCTCACAAAATATTTTCATCTACCTCTTACCACCTTTTAAGCCTTAATAGTCACATCATATTCCATGATTTTGGTCACCCATCCAACTCTTTTCTCACTGATGTATGCTCCCATAATGAAGTCTATCATACTAGAATGTGAGACTAAAATTTTGATATGATAAGTGGAAAACATAATCTTGAATTTCTTTTGAGCTCTCATGATAAAAAGACCTATTTTTAATGTGATTATACTTCAATTCATAATCCTTCAGTGTTTTACTGAAGAAGGCCATTGGCTACTCTAATCCTTAATTATTTTTCTCGAGTGAAAATAACATAAATGCTAGATTAAGGTCCATATGCATATAACATAAAATATTTAACATAGTTATGATTGACAATTGTAGGAGCTTGAGAAATTTATTATTTGATATTAGCAAATATCTCCTTCCCTTTAGCTGTCCATTTGAATACCGAATCTTTCTTAAGCATTAGAGTAATGGGCCTGACCACTCTGCAAAATTAGGAATGAATCTCCTAACAAAGTTAATCTTTCCCAAGAATGATTGTAAGGGTTTCTTGTGAGCTAACACGAGAGAGAGAGAGAGAGAGAGAGAGAGAGAGAGAGAGAGAGAGAGAGAGAGAGAGAGATATTATTTCGGATCAATGGTAATGCCATAATTTATAACAATATGCCCCAAAATCTTTCCCCTAGGGACTGCAAAGTTACATTTCTTGGGATTAAGAGACACCCCAAATTCCTTGCATCTCTCAAATACCTTCTCAAGATGACTAATATGATCCTTACTTTATTTTGAGAAAATAGTAATATCATCAAGATAGACAAGGATGAATTCATTTATATACCCCTTGAAAGTAATGTCCATTGCTCTTTAGAATATGGCACATGCATTTGATAAACCAAAAGGCATTTTATGATATGCATATGTTCCCCATTTGGTTGTAAATGCAATCTTGTATTGATCCTCTTCCTTAACTTTGATTTGATTGAAACCTAAGTATCCATCAAGAATGGAGAATCTTTCAACTCCACCATGGTTTACACAATTTGCTCGTGGAAGGTAAATGGTGGTGATCCTTTAGGGAGGCCTTGTTTAAGTCGTTGAAATCAACACAAAGTCTGATTTCTACATTATTCTTCCTTCTTTGGGACTAGATTCTCCACCCACGTAGAGTATTTAATAGGAAAAATTATTTTTCCTCAATCAGTTTGGATAATTCCTTCCTCATGAGGGGCTCTATCTTGGGGTTAACTGGCCTTTACTTTTGTCTAATTGGCTTTACATTAGGATCAAGATCAATAGAATGTTGGAAATGTTTTGATCAACCCCTTTAGATCTTCATAATCCCATGAGAATACATCATTGAAATTTTGACACAAGGAGATAAAAGCTTGCTTCTCATTCTCATCACATACCTTTCCAAGTAGAAGCTCCTTGCCTGGTGTAATGGTAATTGGTTGACAATATTCTTTCCTTTCTGTTATGTTCTTTTCTTCACCTCTGAATTCATCATCAAGACTGAAAATATGCTCCAAAGTGACCAATCCTTTTGGAAATTTGTTTGTCTTTAGCTGAATAATTTTGTCACCATAGCTATCATGCAAATTAGATTTGCATTCTTGAAGAAAATTCATCTTCATTCGGATGAATTGCATAATTTTTTCATCATTGTCAAATAATTTCCAGCTAGTTTCATTATTTGGAATGGATGATCTAACCACTACCTTGATGTGTTGCATGTTGCCTTTAACAAGACCCTCAACAGGTGAGAATTGTGAACTAAGGGCTGCCATCTTGTCTACTTTTTTGTTTAATTTCTAGGCACCACTTGTAAATCAAGAGCATCAAAACTCTCTAGAAGATCCCAAACTCTATGTTTATAAGATTTCAAAAGCTTATTCTTTGTAGCACATTCCCTCTAGCTTTGTGGATGACTAATTCAAGTATCCCCAAATATTTGCAATGTTTTGATTTTTCTCTTTTTAGCAATTAGAAGACCATGCACCAATGCCTCATACTTTGCTACATTATTAGAACATGCAAACTGCAATCTATGGGAAAAGAATAATTTCTCATTCATTAGAGAAATTAGTACAACACCTACCCCAACTCCATTTATGCTTCTAGAACCATCAAAGAACATATCTTCCATAGTCTAGAAGCACTATTCTCTTCTTACTTGAGTGGTGCGGGTAAAGTAGACCCTTCTTCAAGAATGCACTATGTAGCAAGACCAATTTCAAAGGCTGTGTCATATGGATCAAACTCATTACATTTGGCCCATTCATCTAGCATGAGATTATGAGTAGGAGGAGTGGGTTGCTCTTTTGAAACTAACTCTTGTTCATGATCTTATTGTATTAGGCAACTTGATTGATGAGGGTATGATTATAAGACTCAATATGGTAGGAAAATATGGGCTCAACTTGTATGGTAAATCTTGTACCATACCTAGTTCTTAAGAGCATATGGGTCCAATATGAAGACAAATAACACCTAATTTGGTGTGAAATCTCTTGAAAATAAAATAGAAAACATGGGAGGCAAGTCAATCAATGATATGTCATGGGTTATAGTTAGGCTTGGACAAGTATGAAGTGTCAACTCAAGATATTTAATCACTCCTAATACACCAACAATTGAACCATCAAGTTAGAGACTCCTTTAGAAACATGATTGTATTTAAGTCCTAGGATATCAACAATATTTATAGGCATTACAAAAGTACTCACCTCTGAGTCAAACATGAAATTATGCACTAAATGCTTTCCCACAATTAATGACATATAAAATGGTGGGGTCTTAACAAGTTTGCTTATTGTTTCCTCCTTTTCTTGGCACAAATTGACAACAACATGAGTCTTTTCCACCACTAGATGAGCTTGGGAAGTTGTTTGAGAGATTCATGTAAAATATATAATTGTGATGGAATAGCCAAGGCATCCCACATTGTCACATTAACACTTGTATTCTTCATCTGCTCAACAATGTTGAAAGGAAGGCCCAAATATTTCTGCATTTGTGGTACAAGGTTCTCCTTCTTTGATTGCTATAATATTGGGATAGACATATTTGGTTGGAAAGCAACTTCCTCGTCTAAAATAAATTTTTTAGGAACCTTAGACAACATTTTCTTATTTGGATCTACACCAACTTCCTTTTCCATGTTAAAAGTATTACCTTGATTAAAAGAAGATGAAGTTTGAGAATCCAACATTCTATTCTTAAACCTTATATTATCAACAACATGAGTTTGAGGCCTATTGAATTGTCCACTTCTTAATTCATTACACAAAAATAATCAATCCCAAAGAACACAAGATTAATATCTAGATTGACCTTTTGGGCTCCTTTCTCTTGAGGATTAGTTGATTCTATAAATGGTTCCCTTACCGAAAGTGGAAGAGTTCTAAACCATAAAGGTCTGAGCCTATAATTAATTTCATAAACCAATTGATTACGTGGCTACTGCATAGAAAGCACAATTATGTTTCTTGTGTTATGTTGTTTTGCACTGGAACTAATGCTTGACTTGAGCTAACAACATGAAGATTCTTGGGTAGGAGCAATTGTTGCTAGTGGAAGAGGTGCATTTTGACTTTTCCACCTGTCATTTTGTTGATTCTGCCCATATCTTTGATTAGAGTGTTGGTTTCTGTAGGGATGGTAGCTTTTATTGAATCCTGGTTAGAATATTTCCCCTGATTAGAATAATTTCTATAAGGTTGGGCTTGTTGTTTTTCCAAGGATATGACTTTGTTAGACAAATTTCTAATCAAGGCCTTCATCTCTTCATTATCCTTTTGTTGTGTAGGAGAGTAGGATGTGGAGGCAATGGGTTGGGAATTCTATTCAGGAATAGGAGTAATAAAAAGGTTGAGAAGCTTGAGGCAATTTAGGTACAAGGGCATGGGTGGTCTAAGAGCTAGTTTCTGGCTTGTATTAAACAATTTTCAGCCCTAATGGCTAATGCATAGGCCCTAGGAAATGTTTTAACCCCATAGTCTAAATCATGACAACAACATAAGAATTTTAAGTTATTAAAAAGTAAAGAAAAACACCTTCTAGAGTTGGTATTATAAGGACTTGAATTCTGTCCTAGGTCGTTTGAAATCTGAAATTGAATTCCACCATGAGCTCATTGGGAGCCCTATTTATAGTTGTCAGTTATTCTAGGAAGGAGAGGTTATCTTCCTTTCCCCAAATTTATTGCAAAGGGATGTTCCAAGTTCATTCCAATTAGTAATTGATCATGATGCCAAACTCTGAACCATTGAAAGCTTTTCCCTTAAATGAAGAAGCTAGTAGCTTAACAACTACATCTGTCCAATAACTTGATGAAGAACACAACCATCTGTAATACCTTGAATATGGTCAACTAGAGTGGTATGATTTTCCCAGTGAAGAAAGGGATAATTTTTAAAGTTGCTTTATTGGGATATCATGCTTATGCATTGAGAGCAAGATGGATGCTACCATTAAAGTTAACAAATGGATGATTCCTTAGTCTGCTTGCTTTGCCATAATGATAGGCCTCAAAAAATCTAGTAGACTACAAGAAATTCCTACCGGGAGGTGGTATGAGCAGAATACTATTTGGAGGTGAAGGTGACCTTTGAATTGTTTTTCCTCTTCTTCTCCTCCAGGTGATAACTACAGGTACTCAAAAACTCCTTTCGAGGTTCTTGATCTTGTCTGGATTCTTCTCATGAAATTGAGACACTTGACTGCTTTGAAACTAGTTGATTTGAAGATTGGAGTCACTCAATGTGTAGAAATAAGCCTCAAAAGGTTGGAAATTAATAATTTACACACCAAAACTTAGCAAAATACTGAATATAAAGATTTCAAGATGACCCATTGGGCATGCCAAAACTATTGAAGCTTAAAATTACACCCATCCCAAATCGGGATGATCTAGGATTTGAGACAACACAAGGCTTGTCTCCAAGTTATGGGACTCAAGGCAGAGGCAGACCTCTAGAGAAGGCTAGCTTCCTTTACCTACTCTCTATGTTAAAACTACTCTTAAAAGGGGACTGCAACTATCTAATCCTATTCTATGATCCCAAGAGGACCGGGGAAGAGAAAGATGCATAAAAGGGAAATCCTACACTAAGGGAGGTGATAACACAAAATATTAGGGAAAGACACTTTTAATGAGAAGAAAATGGAGAAAACAAAGATGAAAAGGGAAGCAATGAAATCCATAGTCCGAGTAGTATTTAAACTTCCATTTTTCCACAATGATACAATAGAAATAACCCTACAATATGAAGAAGCATACACAATACACCCACAAGTAAATGAAGTGGTAAGAAAATGCAACAAATCACTAGCTAGGGTAGAATAATAGTCACAAAACAAATATTTTATTGCTTTAAGATGATGCAAAAATCATTACAAAAAGGGTACTTACCTCAAATAGGTTGGGCCTCATTTGTCTCATCCATCCTTGACAACCTCCATTCTCTTCTTTTAACTCAAAATATTTCAAATCGAGCTATAAATCTCTCAAGCTGCATCATTAAAATGAATTTACCATAGTACTATCACATATTTATAAGGATTAAAAATTTCCCACTTAGGAATCGCCAATGATTCCCTCAATCATGACGATTTCTTTAAATCACTTCAAATTGTCAAACTACACCTGTAAAACATCCAAATCATTTCAAACCATCATTTTCATCATCCCTGGCCAAAATAACACATTTTTCTAGCATGCGCCTCATTTTTAGGGCACCAAGCCCCTTCCAAAATCAACAAACAACCTATCGGACAAATCCTGCCTCTACCAAAATCCACCTCAAATTTTACAACTTCAACATTGGTAAGTCATACATCTATATGACGATGTGTGCAAGAATTAGTTAGCTATGCAAGTAAAATCAAGACTAATACCTAATAGCCTCAATACAATGCTAAACTAAAATCTATGCACCATCATGCTTAGAGCTTAAAAAGACTAATCTACCAACATATTTGCATTATAACATAAATAAACATCAAACTAATATGCTAAGCAATTAATATCTATCTCTATTGAATGCTACCCAATGGAATGAACCTATTTAGATCCTTAGCAATCAAAAAGGTTGATTATATGTTTGAATCTCAAGATTTTAAGAATGGAGTCTTGTCAATCCATGGCTATAAGACCACTTGACATATCTCCATATGAATTCAAAATTGGATGGATGAATGCAAGAAATGAAGATAACTAGCTCCTCTAATGGAAGAATGCTCGAGATGATAAAATGGTTATAGTATAGGCTCTATGATCATTTAGGTGTAAGTAGAATGGTAAGAGTAGGGATCCTTATATAGCCTAATAGATAAAAGAATCTCTACATCACTTTACATGTGGGATAATAGCTAGGTTGAGTTAGTTAGGGGTGACCATGGTTGAAAAGGGGTTGAATCAACCTTAGGGAGTTTAATTTGTCTGTAGTGACTCATGGGGTTTGAGAGGATTTATTAATTAACCCAAGTGATTAATTAATAGATGAGAAAACTTTATAAAATATCTTAGAAGAAAAATTAGTATGATTTAGGGAATATGAAAGGTTTAGGATAAATAAATTGTAATTTATTTGTATAATAGAAGAGGAAACTTAATTAATTATGAATAATTAATTAAATTCAAGTAGAAAGGGGTTTAATTAATAGAAGGTTGTTAATTTTTGTCCTTTTGGATAGAAGGGTTAATTAATTAGCGTAATGTAATTAATTAATGATGATAGAAGAGAAAGTGTGCTATATTGACAATATGTCGTCAATTTGTGGGAAGTAGTATAATTAACACAATTTAAGTATTTAAATTGCTGGAGCTAAATTATAGGTGTCTACATTTTCCCCTCTTTGGGGTGGCATAAGTGATGCCACTTCAAAGATAGTAGATAGGTAAAATTTTTAAGGGGTAGAAGAAAAATTAGTAGAAGTGAGAGATGCCCCCTCGAGTGTTGATGGGGTGATGAAAGAAGATGATCGATGATCGAAAAGATGAGAGAAATGGATAGAAGAATGGGTAGGGGCAAGATGTCATAAGTTAATTAGAAGAATAATATTAATAGGATAATGATCAAGAAGAGAGGAAGAAGGATAGTGAAGAACTATTCTTGCATCTAGTGTAGACTAACATTCTTATCATCATTTTGCTAAGGATCCACGTCATCGGTCCTTATTAAAAATATAAACATACGCCAAAAGTAGAATGACATAAAAAGCCATACTATGAACAATCACCCATTGTTGAAAAAACTCAATGCAACATACAAACAGTAATGTAATATGAGAAATAAACAAGCTCATTTAATAGAGAAACGAGTATAGACACACATACTCAAACCAACAACGGTCAAGATGGTTACAAAAATGTTTGTTATCAATCTGAATATCCCTAAATGTTCATGATTGATGAAAATGGTTAAGGATGATGCCCCAAATAAGGGTACATGCTAGGGGAAATGATGAAGGATGCAAGGTCTCTCTTTCATCACCAAATCTCCAACCTCAAACTAACGAGGTATGATCCTTTTGTTGTAATTCTATGAGACTTTGTTTTGATACACCTTGAGATGGTTGAGGGCGTGGATGCATGTGTCTTTCATCTAGGAGCTCTAATTTTGTGAGTCTAGCCACTATGTAATCCTCATCCTTATCTAGGTAATCCCTAAAGATATTCTTAGAGAAGGGAGCTCAATATCTAATGGGATGATAGATTAAGTTTTGAATACTAGGGAGTAGGGTGTGCACCCGTAGGAGTGTGAATGGAGGTCCTATAAGCCCAAGAGGGATGGGTGGATTTACAAATGCCAGTTGTGACTGTCTTACTCACCATCTTCTCCATGATTGAACCAACATTTTGTTAGTGGCTTCTACTTTCCCATTACCTTGTGGGTAATATGGCGTGGACCACTTTAATCTTATTTGAAAGTGATGACAGAGATCCTTAACCATCTTGTTCTTGAATGACTTTTCGTTATCAATAACAATGGCAGTTGGGATGCCATACGGAAAATAAGGTGATTCATGATGAACTTTGATATCTGAGCACCTATAACATATGTCAATGGGATGACCTCTACCCACTTAGTGAAGTATTATGTGGCCGTGATGATGTGGGTATGACCATCAGATGAGGTAGGGGTGAGCTTCCCTATTAAGTCTAATCCCCATTTAGAAAATGGCCATGGTGTCATTATCGGCTGTAAAGGTTGTGATGGTGCATGAATGAAATTTCCATACTTTTGACATAGAACACACTTTCTTACATGGTTGCAATAATCTGTCTCCATAGTAGGCCAGTAATAGCCTACCCTTAACAATTTTTTTGCTAATACCATTCCATTTTGTATGAGTGCCGCATACTCCTTCATGTACCTCCTTGACCACTTGGATTGAATCTACTACATCTAGACAATGCAATAGATTCCCATCATAGCCATGATGATAAAGTGTGCCTCTAGGAGGGTGTAATAGGCTATTTGGTGGATAAGGATTTTTTTTCAGAATGGGTAATGTTATGAGGAAAGGTACCACTTTGGAGGTAGTTAAAAATATGGGCATACCATGAGGAGTGGGGACCAACAACTTCACATGCCAAGGAAATGATTTGGCATGTCGTATGCAGGATGATGTAGATTTTCAACAAAAATGGCCTATCATTGGTTTCTGGCAGAATCAGAGCATAGAACCCACTGTTGCCATTGCATATAGATCGGTTTTGTGCCCTTGGAATTTTTCAAAGGTGATGTGCACAAAATATTATTTCAGAGTTTCCACCAAATTTCTATATGGGATGATTTTTTCATCCTTGACCTTGTACTCATCATTGACTTGCTTGATAATCAATTGTGAGTCACCAATGACCTTAAGGTGGTGGATATTCCATTTTATAGCTAACTTCATTCCAGTGATGAGTGCCTCATATTCTCGTAATGTTGTTTGTGCAAGGAAATCCAAGATGGAAAAAGCTTGCGGTATGGGGTCTCCTAAAGGAGTGATTAGCACTACACCTACCCCCGAACCATGGAAAGTAAATGATCCATCAAAATGTACTTTCCACATAATAGATTCTTCAATATACATTAGCGATGTGCATAGGTAGATCCAAACTCACAGGCTCTATTCTAGGTAAAGGTGCTTCTGCTAATTGGTCAAAAAGCACTTGTCCTTTAATTGACTTTTGGTGTATGTACTCAATGTCAAATTCACTAAGCAGAATGATCCAATTAGCCATTCTACCTGTAAGGGTGGGTTTTGACAACATGTACTTGAGTGGGTCAACTTTAGATATAAGCTTGGTTTTAGTATTCAATAGGTAATGGAAAAGTTTTTGGAAGGTAAAAAAAACCAAAACAAGATTTTTCAATTTGAGGATAGTTGAGCTCATAGGAAATTAAAGTATGGATGAGATAGTACACAATTTTTTCTTTTTGGCTTAGGTCATATTGTGTGAGCAAAGTGCCAATAGAAAATTGGGTAGCAGATATGTATAGAAAAAGTGGCTCACTGGAGTTGGAGGCATGAGGATAGGTGGATTGGCCAAGTATTTTTTAAGAAAGGTGAAGGCTGCTATTATTTCTCTGGTCCCCAAATGAAGTCAACATCTTTCTTAAGTAGATGGGTGAATGAATGAATGACATTTTTCAAAACTAAGCTTATGAAATGAAGTGGTGAATGGCTTGTATCTTCCCTTGTAGGTTGCAACTATTTGATATTCTTGGGAGGAGGCATTTCAGTAATTGCAGTGACTTTGGTTGGGTCCACCTCAATCCCTCTCCTTGATACAATAAAGCCTAGTATATTTCCTGATAATACCCCAAACACACATTTTTTGGATTCAATATGACCTTATATTCCCAAGACGTTCAAAGATATGTCACAAAACTTTAGGGTGGTCTTCTCTTGTCTTGGATTTTCCTAGGATATCATCTACATAGTCCTCCATGATGTCATGCAACATATCATGGAATATTATTGTCATGGCCCATTGATAGGTTACACTGAATTTTTTGAGGCCGAAGGGCATTACCTGATAACAAAATGTTCCCCAAGGGGTTGTAAAGGTCATCTTATGTTGATCTTCTTTTTGCTATCTTGATTTGGTTGTATCTAAAAATCCATCCATAAGAGATAGCATTTCATATATCTCATAGTTGAATCAACAATCATGTCGATATTAGGAAAAGGAAAATCATCTTTTGGACATGCCTTGTTGATGTCCCAAAATTTTGTGCAAATTTTGATGCCAATTGGTTTTTTTTGTATTGGAACTACGTTTGATATCCACTTGGAGTAGTCAATGGGTCTGATGAACCCTGCTTGCTAATAGTCTCTCTAACTCCTCTTTAACTAGAAGGGCCACTCGTGGATGCATTTTCCTTAGCTTTTGTTTAATAGGCTTTTGCATCTGGATGCACTACTAAGTTGTGCACCACCAAAGTTGGATCTAAGCCCAACATATCTTTATAAGACCATGTGAATATATCCACAAATTCTCTTGAGAAGAAAGGTGAATGTCTTTTGTTCTTGTGTTGAAAGTGAAGCTCCTAGCTTGACTATCTTTGGGTCTTCTTTTATTCCAATATTCACATCAACAGTTTCCTCTACGAGCATTTTTGACATATCCTCCATATACGCGTAGGATTGGGAGGAAGGTTGAGATCTTCTTCCAAGGGCATCTCTATGATATTTTCACCCTCAGCGTGGTCACTTCTTTTTTCCATTGATTTTTTTACTTGTTGGTCAACCAGCATGCCTCAAAGAGGTTTTCACTGTGTGACTTGGATGTATGTTTTTCCGAGGCTTTTCTTTGGAACTTTTCCCTCACTTTTTCTTAAATTTTTCTGACCATGAAGCTCAGCTTCCTTGCCAAAATATGCATAGGTATCTAAGTCAATGAAGAAACCTTTCTTGTGATCTCTCGATAGGAATGGTATCACGTATGCCCATAAATTCTGTAATAGCCTCATCATTCTCAAAGAGGTCCAATGGCATATGATGTTGTTGGTCCCAATCGACAAGGGTAGGGTATACAAGGTCAACTTTAGGATCGGTGGGGGTTATGGTAAGGATAGTGGTATCCATGAAAAGGTTCATGGAGGAAAGATCCTTGTATTGGCTATAGTGGGAATCTGTGTCACTATCGAATAAGTAGAGCTATCCTCATGCTAAAGAAGGTAGCATCTTGATCCATGGGATGTGACCCATATGGCCGAATACCAATACCATAGCATTCTATTTTGAAATGTGGAAGTGGGACGGTTCTCTTGCTCCTTGTTCAAATTTTCCACATCGAGTCCTTTGTAACCCATGGAATACATCATTCTACTAGATTTGGCATATTATGGGGTTTTCGTAGTAGGTAGGCTTAGTGTCCTCGGGACCCAAGTTGTAGGTGGGTCCAACAATTTCTCTTCTACAAGTAGTCACTAGGTAAGAATGTCCCTATAGTACGTTCATCTTTAGGCCATTTAAAGTGATAGTTGGGTCTGCCTCTTGTTTTTGGTGATAAAGAAAATGAAACTAGGAGAGCTTGTTGCACATTATATTCTCCACAACCATACTCAAGGATTTTCATCTCCCATGAATCAAAGGGAGAAGTGGATGTAGAAGCCTCATGAGCACAAGAACTTAGGGAGTTCTGAATCTACCCATGATTCAAGAGCTTTGACTTGAAGGGGAATAACAATATCAGTGGAGGGACATGTATATGTACCCCTACACACAAATTTGTTGAGAGATCTCTGTAGTGAGTGAAGGGTTATGGATCACCTTGAATGGTAACAATGTGTCCCTCATGTTTCAATTTAATACATTGATGAAATGTTGATGGTATGGCCTGCATGGCATGGATCCATGGGTGGCCAAGAAGCATATTGTATGGAAGTTCCAAATCTAAGACATGAAACTTTGTGTTGTGGCAAGTAGGCCCTACTTCCATCAAGTGTTATTGTTCCAGCTGACTCCCGCTCCGCATTTTCGTAAGTGGTTATGGTGATAATGTGGGACTCTAGATCTTCCTCTATGTGTCCCAACTATTTGATTAGTTTCAATGTGCATATATTCAACCTTGACCCATTGTCCACAAGCACCCATTTTATCTTCGGTGGGTAACAAATACCTCTATATAGGGGAATATTATGTGTGTGATCATCGTTAGGGATTTCCTTGTGGTTAAATGAGATGTGTTCAACTGGTGTAATGTTTTCCACCATGGCTTGTAAATGTGAAGGGTCTACTTCCATTGGCACTCCTGACCCCTGGAGAGTTTTGTATAGGATGTCCTTATGTACATTTGATATTTTAAGAAGGTCCAAGATTGAAATCTTGGTAGATGTCTTCTCAAGTTTCTCTAAGATGTTGTATTGACCATCTGAGGGGTAGACAGAGGAGGTTATGAGATCATGAGATGAGTGTGCCTTGTTACCACAACACAATATTTTCCCTTGATCCTAATGGTATTCACATGCTCATCAGAAGAGTGAACACATCCAATGAGTGAGTCGTAATGATTGTTATCACTTTTGGTATATAGATAGTTTGTGGCTTTGTAACTTTGGGATGACTCTCCTGATCTAAATTCTTCCCATTGGCTTATCATGTTTAGGGAATGGTTCTTTGAATATCCCCATCTTTTCATTTGGCATTTGATTTCTCTCTGGTGCATCAACTTCTATCTCTCCATTATCAATAAGATCTTGAATGAAGTGGTGAAGTCTTAGGCACTTGTCTATCTTGTGTCCCTTTACATGATGAAAATCACAATATTCATGCTCTTTATACCATGAAGGTTTAGGAGCATTTTCATCAAAGGGTTGTGTCATAGGATAAGTCACCATGTGGGTTGTATCCAATTGTTTCAAGATTTTAGACAAAGACTCGTTAAGAGGAGTGAACATTCTATGCTTGGTTGGTGGTTGGATTGGCCCTTTGGTTAGTTTAAAAGGTTGACCAACTTGGACCACTTGTATATGTTTGGAATCCATGTGATTCCATCTCCTACCACATTCTTTTTTTGTTAAAGATCTTTGGCTTTTATATGTTGGTTTGGTAGATTGATTATCCTTGGAAGATGATTTGATAGTTCCTTTTGTAATGAGGATTTTTTTCTATGTGTATGCCCTTCTCGATGACCTCTTCAAAGCTCCAAACACAATGCATTTGTAAATGAAAAGTGATGTCCAGATTTAAATTTGGTACAAATATGCTAACAAGTTTCTTTTTAGGTATTGAGCAAGGGAAGTGGCTAGCTAGCCCCCACCATCTTTGTAGAAAACTTGTGAAGGTTTCATTTGGATGTTGTTTAGTGTTACACAAGTTTGCCATGGTTATGTCACTTTCCATGTTGTATGAGAAATGTCATACAAACCTCTCTGCTAGTTTAGGCCATGTGAAGATAGACCCATGAGGTAAGTGAGTAAACCATTCCAAGGCTTGTCCTCCTAGATTTTTGAAAAGAGCCGTATGAGGTAGTTGTCATTGTAGGCCACTTCTTGGCATGCCATGTAAAAATATTTCACATGATCGTGTGGATCACCTTTCCCTCTATACTTTTCAAATTTGGGCATGTCAAATTTCTTAGGAAAGGGTTGAAGCAACATGGCCTTATCAAATGGATGGGGACATAACTCTTCGTATTGATATCTTTTTTATTTCCCCCATTATTTTCTTGAAGGCTTGTGAGTGTTGCTTTCATCGATTGTAGTTCTTGTGAAAGAAGTTGTTCTTTAGTGGGGAAGTGGCATATACACATGACTATATTTTGATGTTCCTTCCTCTTGGTTTTCTATGTGAAGTTCACTATTTTTGTCCTTAGGTTTCTCTCGATGTACATTTTTGTTTGTTTCTTTTTGTACATGAGATGTTAGTAAAGCTAATTATCGACTAAGGTTCTGAATTTTTTGTGGTATAGTGACTTCTTCCTCATGAAGTTCTTCTTCATCTTCATCACATGGGGGTTGTTCCATGTTTTCATGTTCTATTTGTACTCTACGTGGCATCTTGATGAATGGTAATTTATAACCCACCATGTTGTTGTTTTCTATGTTTGATGTGGAAGCATGTCCATGTGCTAAAATGTCATCCATGTTAATGAGAGGTGGTTCTTCCTCATTAGCCTCATTTGTGGGTGGAATAGTTTCATGTTCTGTTGGCATTCTAGCACCTAATTCCACCACTCTCACAAGTACCCTATCTTTTTTTATAAAAAGGAATTCATCTAATAGGGTGGGGTCAAAGTCAAACTCTGCATGTGTGGTGATCTTGCTTCATCACCACTATGATCTATCATCTCTTTACTTCCTTTTTCTATGGAAAATAGAGGTCCTAAATCATGACCAATAAAGGGATTGACCCTTGTTTGTTTGATGTTTCCCATGCTTTTTTTTTCAATGACTTGTCTTCTAGCTCCCAATCTTGTTTTGGGGGCCATGATGTGTGAGAACTTCACTAAGGTGTTTTGAATTTGTTCAAAAGGTATTGATCAAACCTAAGTGGAAGTTTACAAATGTCAAGGATGTCAATGGTTCAAAGAATGATGAATGTCAAAGAATCAATGTGTCAAAGTGATTGTCTTAAAAGAATAAGTCAAAAGTGACAAACAAATACAATCACTCAATGCTCATTTTAGACCAATCAATCAAAATGTCATACTTCCTAAGTTTTTCTCAAATGGTAGTTGGTTTTTTAAGATGGTTAAAAAAATGTCACCACTTATGTCAAGTTCAAAGAAATGAACAAGGCGTAAGTAATAACAAAAAGTTAATACGATCCCCAAAAAAGTATACTAAAAGTGAGCTTGAATCCAATCAAGACCTATATCTCAAAAAGTGATAGTTATGATTGTGAGTGACACAACAATACCACTAAGATATGTTAACCAAATTTTTAGAAAAGTAAGGTATTAATATCAAAATGATATTGATATAACATGTGCACAAATGGTAACACTCAACACTTTTCAAAATGAGGTAATGTTTGAAAACAAACTAATGCTAGAGTATACCAAGGAATTGTTAGAATGTGTGTGTAGCGTAACATTACAATCTAGACACTTAGGCCAAGTTTGCAAGAAACAAGACGTAAGTATCAAAATTTTGTGATACGATACAAAAAAGATAAAAATTCAAAGGAGAATCAAGATGATGAATCATGCCTAACTATGATTGATGATCTTGACTTGGTATCAAGATAAAAAAGGCTACCAATGATATGAAAATGTCTCACACACTTTAGATGTTTAACAACTCAGCCACAAACATGGATGAGCGTAAATGAACACAAAAGTGGTGAATACAATCAATTAGCAACACAAGGGTAGTCACTCTTCTCCGATCAACAAAGTGTCAAAAGAAAGTGAAGGAAGTAGATCAATTGGTGTTGAAGAGAGTTTGGTGTCACTTGGTAGAGTTTTTCACCTCACCTTAGGGTGAGTGAAAAACTAAAAAAAGTAATGCTTCACAATCTCCATGATGAATGACACATCATTTGAACTTTAATGGAATCTCCTCTTGTTGAAAAACAAGATTTTGATTCTGAGAAATTTCTCCCTTTGTGATGGCTCTCAACTCAAATTGGTTTTGATATGGTCAAAGTTTGGCTCTGGACAAGATAGCTTCCTAGGTGGTTCACTCAACTAGGTGTCACAAGTTATCTAAATGTGAGTGAGCTCGGTTTGCCAAGGTTTCCCAAGGAGTATCCTGACTTTACTTTACCCCCTTCAAGCATAGTGGGAAATAAATGTGTCCATCATGTACTCTCACTTGGGGTCATGATATAGATAACTTTGATGCTAAATCTCATGTGTATCACTAGTCAAGTAGGTAGTACATGGAGCACTTCCCATTTCATCCACAAGGTTCCCTCTTGTGTGGACTACTTTGGGGTTCCTAGGACCACCCCCATTGTTGTAGCTTAAGGCTTATGCCAAAGGGGTTATGTCCTAGTTAAGTGGATGGGGCGTACCCTTATCTAAACCTACAAATATAGTCTTTTGATTGTGGTGTATTTTTTTATCTTTTATACTTAATGTGGTTTTCTTGAACACCATTTGGAAACTACATGGAAACTGTATTAGTAGTTTTGTTTTGTCTTGATCCTTCATTCTTTGACAAGCATTTAGGTCTGCATGATGGATTTAGTAGTTTTCCATACACATAAAGAGGATGAAATCATTTTGATTCTCAAGATCATCCTAGGATGCAAGAGAAGAGCATACATGATGTAAAATCCAACTATGAAATCAACAATGGAAAATACTTGATTCAAATGCAAAATTTGTTCATTTTAACCAAATTTGACATTCTTTTCAAAATTTTTCAAGGAAAAAGAGATATAGAAATCATTTCTGATTCCCAAGATCACCTAGAAGGTGTGAGGGAAGAGCATATGTGACTCTAATCTCATGATTAAGCATGCAATGTTCATTTAACCCTTTAAACAAATCAAATCAAGTTAGAAAAAACATGTAAATAAACCCTAAAAAAAAGTTAATCTTCAATAAAAACTACAAGGAGTCAATAAATCCTAAAAACATGTTTTTGTAAATTTTAAAGTGAATCACAAATCTGAACTATGATGTGTATGCTCAACTCTGGGTGTGTGCCTACTTCAGGATGTGTATACCCCTCTGTGGAAACTGATAGTGAGCTAATGGGTATATGGCTAGAGAGAGTTGTGTATGCTAGCATTTGGATGTATACGCCCATAGATAGAAAGGTCAAAGAAACAACACTAGTAGATAGGTATGCTTGGGTATAGGTGTGTATGCTAAGGTTTAAATGCATATGCTAGTAGATAGAAAGACCTAGAAAAACTCAGAAGACAAAAATTCATGTACACTGGTAGTGAGATGTATACGTTGGACTTTGGACATGTACGCCCATAGAGTCAAAATGGGTCAAATAAAAGCTCTACTAGATGGGTATGCTAGAGTATGAAATGTGTATGCTTGGGATTAGGTGCATATGCATGTGCAAGACAAGAGAGAAAAAAAAAAACAGAGGGAAGGATATCATGTACGTTGGTAGAATGATGTATACGCTAGACTCTAGACATACACTAGCATTTGGATGTGTATGCCTAGGTTTGGATGTGTATGTGCCTCTGTCATTTTTGTGTATGCCATGTACCTAGAAGTGATGTCAAAACATGGAAAATGACGTAATCGATCTCAAAAAGCTCAAATTTGGATAGTTAGCTCAAAATTGACAAGAACCCATCTAAATTAGATCTATAAGCAAGACTCAACACATGTAAAGTTAGCAAAAATCATAAGAAATTCAACATTAATTCACACATGTGCATATCAAGGGTTAGTCAAAAATTGAAATAACAACAAAATTTGAACTACAATGCTAAGGGACTAAGGATCCATCCCACCGGGCATGCCAAATGTGTGCAAGAATTAGTTAGCTATGCAAGTAAAATCAAGACTAACACCTAATAGCCTCAATACAATGCTAAACTAAAATCTATGCACCATCATGCTTAGAGCTTAAACAAGACTAATCTACCAACATCTTTGCATTAGAACATGAATAAACATCAAACTAATATGCTAAGAAATTAATCTCTATCTCTATTGAATGTTAATCAATGGAATGAACCTATTTAGATCCTTAGCAATCAAAAGGGTTGATTGTATGTTTGAATCCCAAGGTTTCAAGAATGGAGTCTTGTCAATCCATGGCTACAAGACCATTTGACATATCTCCATATGACTTCAAACTTGGATGGATGAATGCAAGAAATGAAGATAGCTAGCTCCTCTAATGGAAGAATGCTCTAAGATGATAAAATGGCTATAGTATAGGCTCTATGCTCATTTAGGTGTAAGTAGAATGGTAAGAGGAGGATCCTTATATAGCCCAATGGATAAAAGAATCTCTACATCCCTTTACATGTGGGATAATAGCTAGGTTGAGTTAGTTGGGGGTGACTATGGTTGAAAAAGGGGTTGAGTCAACCTTAGGGGAGTTTAATTTGTCCTGTAGTGACTCATGGGGTTTGAGAGGATTTATTAATTAACCCAAGTGATTAATTAATAGGTGAAAGCTTTATAGAAGCTTTTAGAAGAAACAATTAGTATGATTTAGGGAATAGAAAGGTTTAGGCTAAATAAATGATGATTTATTTATCTAATAGAAGAGGAAACTTAATTAATTATGAATAATTAATTAAATTCAAGTAGAAAGGGGTTTAATTAATGGAAGGTTGTTAATTGTCATCTTTTAGATAGAAGGGTCAATTAATTAGTGTAATGTAATTAATTAACAACGATGATAGAAGAGAAAGTCTTTTTATAAGTGGTTGAAACCACTTCAAATAGGTGCATCGAATTTCTTGGATCGCTGATGATTCTAACAAATCAAATGTGATTAAAAATAAGAGATCAAACTTTGGTTTTATGGATCTTGGATCTTGATCTTGAACCATTCAAACTTGTGAGAAAAACTCTATCATTCCATCTATCTCCACGCCTGCAACGAGATTCTGTCACTCTAAGAGGCCATCGGACATCGGTTTGTGAATCCATATGTCTTCAAGATCATCTTCACATCATCGGGTAGTCAAAAATTTATCATCACAAACCTAACAAGTCTCTGTGAGAACTTTGCAGTCTTTTTTGGGTCAACAGTAAGCTATCTCCACTTAATCTTGTTTCCTTTCCATTTTATACATAATAATAATAAGAAAATAGTCATCTCAAATTTTGTTTTTAATCAATTTAAATTTTCTACAAAAAATCAAATTCTTTATAGGAATCACCCATGATTCCCTCAATCACAAGTGATTTGTGTGAATTACCTCTAATTGCTATCAATTTAGTCTAATTTATCAAGTCATTGCATTTTATCATTTGTTATCTATATATCTAGATTAATTTGTTTATTTGTAATAATGTTTGTGTTGTAGATGACTATTCTAGGTCAATCCCATCTAATCACAAGCATTTACGATCTTCCGATCATTCAACAACTGTTCATGTGGGAGAATTTGACATCCTCCATGAGATTACTTTTTTTTTCCATCACCTTCGCACCAAATCGGGAAGACACTGAACAATTTGAATTCCTCCATGAGATACACATATCAATTGAAGATTATTGGTATGATTACTATGAAGATATTTAGATCATCGCCACTCTAGCATGGGAAAACTACAAAGAAGAACAAGATCTTCCCCTTTCATCTTGAGTTATAACTTCCTTATCTTATATCTTATGTATTTAGATTTATCTACCTCACTATTTTTATCAATGCAACTTAATTGTATCGAAACGAGATAATATCCTTCAGGAAGTCCCTTTGTATTCATGGGATCATCCTTTTTTGAGAAAATCTCCATCCTATTTATCTAATCTCTCTAATTTAGCTATCTTTTCTTGCAGGTATCTTCACTCGGAAAAAGGAGGAGAGCTTGTTCATTATTCACTCTCCATCATCCTAACGTCATGATTGTTGGTGCAGGTATCATTAAACCCCATTTTTTTGAGTTCTAGGTATTTTATGCACTTAATAGTATTTACCAAAAACTACCTAATACAATTTCTTATCCAATCATAGACACCTTTGGTAGGGTTGATTGCATCGAGCATAAACAAAAATAAATTTATGAAGTATCTTTAATCACTCCCCACCTTTTTGAAACTATTTTTGAGGATCCTTAGCACTCTTAGCCTACTTCTCAAACTAACCATGACAAGTGGGATCCCTTAGAAGCACCGTCTCAAATTCTCGGTCCAATCACCTTCTTAGAATTCATGCACATGTCACCTCACCATCATGAGCATATTTTGTTGCCTTTGTTTGACATGAACATATCTTTCCCTCCTACTTTGGGGAAGTCCCCTAAATTACATGGCTTGAAAGATTACATCCTTCATCAATGTGAGGAACTTTCCATTTGTACAGATTATACCAAAGAGATTCAAATATGCATCCGTTTCCTTGTAGTTTCCATGATTCTCGAGGAGGTATTGCTTTGGGCGGATGATCCCCTACCTTTTATCTCTTTTCAAATTAGTCAAAATATAGTCAAGTGTGCCCTCATTGATGAAGGTTTCGACACTTGTGTGGCCTCTTTAGAATTCATCAAAGCCCTTAGTTACTTAATCGACAACCTCAAAACCACACGTACTACTTTCTAGGGATATGATCATCGACATATGCCCCCAAGGGTTTCATTTGGATTTATATCACTATTCCTCCTAGGACCGTACATGTGAAGTTCATGGTCTTCAACTTCCCCTATCTTATAATATCCTCTTAAGTCAACCTTGGACCCACTATATGCATGCGATTTCCTCTTCTACATACCAATGTGTCATATTTTTACATAAAGGAGAAATCTATAAAAGTCAAGGAGATCCAAATCCTTGGAATTATGACACTCTACGATAAAAGGGGACTTATAAATTCCCATCCCTTGAATAATTACTTCCTATCTCATTCCATGAATATCAATATTTTAACTATCCTATTGAGTGTCTTCGTGGAAATGTGCATCTTCAAGAATTGGTTGGGCACACACCTCCCAATATCTTGGCTTCTAAAGATGATGAGCCTAATGAGATTACTATTAGGATTAATACCTCATCTGTCTGTAGATCTTATCATATCCCAACTGCATGTTAACTTACAATCCCACAAGAAGGATCCATCTATCTCCATCACCATTTTAGGTACACCTCAACCTCCACCATAACAAAAGGTTCAATAAGAAACCATAATTGATTCTTATGTAATAGACCTCACTACTCTTGACTATGATGATGGTTACACCTTGGAAGATCCCCATTTGAATAGTTATGCCAAAATTTAGGATAGAGAAGTCTGACATTACCAAAGAAACCTCCAAAGCATGCTCGCTTGTGATGTGAATGTCATTCTCATAGAAGCAAAATATTCACATTGAGTTGAGCCCTTTCCTAGCAAATCAATTCCTGAGCCTTATATAGCTTCACCGACCTCATCTTATGCCCACAATTCCACTAATATACCACATGATATACATTCTCATATAGATAAAGGGGAGTGCATACCAAGATTTTAATATGAATTTGAGGATCTCATGGATGAAGAAGTGTCGGATGTATGGAAATCATCCATGTCAACCCATATTAGTCACTCAAATCCTCCCTTACCTCTTGCCCTCATGGCTCTTTAGATTCCTAGGGAAGATCCATATTGTACATGGCATAAGGATTGGGGGCATGATGTATTAGGATTGTAGAGCTTATGGATGACACCTGAAAAGCTTGATTATGAGGTTAGGAGAGGCCAAAATTTAAAGGCTACATGACCTTCCACCTCAGCCCCATTGTATTATTCACACCATGGTTAATGTTTGCATATCGACGTTAAATGTCAAGTTATGTGTAGAAGGCACCGGTTCCCAAGTTCTCTTCACGTGTAAAAAGTGTAGAGATGAATCCTCTCGAGCTGACCACCTTCCCCTAGACCATATAGACCAAAACCTTCATATGAACCTCCACCTTGAATGGTTGAGCGAGAGAAATTGATGAAGTACGAGAGAAGTATGAAGGATTACACATAGGAATGTACCCGTAGAGAGAAAAGGATAACATGGGGAGGGCATCCGTATATGTGGAATAGGGTAAGCGTGTGGGAATGTGCGAAACATGAAGCAAACCTTGGACTTAGTCAATTTTCAAGATCGGGCTAAAAATAGACTTGCGGTGCGTGACTAAGAAAGCATAAAAGGCACATGTAGAACAAAATTTATGAAGGCTATTAATATTATTAAAACAAGTATTATATTTAGGAATTGTCTATTATTAATTGTTTTTGTAAAAAGCATGCAAGATTGTACACATAGCTATTTTTAGGAAAGAAAGTCTGATCTGCTTTTGTGAGCATAACTTGTAGTCATTTTTATACCCTTAGAACAACAGTCTAATCTCGTAATGCGCCGACCTATCACCCAACGGGTCTTTGGAGTGCTTGACACGAGGTACGCGTGAGTGTTGAACCCCTCCTTTATGTGAGTCTTGTGATAATACATCATCTATGACATATACTTAAGTGAAAAAGAATGGAAAAGAACCAAGCATTCATTTTGAGAACTTGGGATGAGTTATCATATCAATGCATCCATTTAGATAGAAAAAGAGGAGTATCAAAAAACATATAAAAATGATTCATAACACAAAGGAAATACATTAGAATTATGGTCATAAATACATATATGCTTTAGAAAAAAACCTTCTATTCATATTAATGAGTTCAATAACCACATTAAATTCATTGAGACCATAACATACCCATATAATAATGCTAAGCAAGGTCATGCATCCGAACCTATACTACGTTCTTTGAATTACAAGGATAAATATATACCCATCCCTATAGATATGCCATCACTCCTATATTTCCTCTAATCCCAACCCATAGAATCCTCCATCTATATTTCTATAGAGCTTTGCCTTTCTTCCACCATACTACCACCCTACCACACATACATCTTCTACTACCTGCGCATCCATATATATAGCTTTTTACCTTCACCACCATGCCTTCGAGGTAAGATCAGCTGCAGGGTGTCCAAGTGGTCCTCTAATGGAGTATGTCTCCTTTGATCGAGCTCTCCAATCTTTGCAATGATTTCCTTCGGATCCTTCAATCGCATGCATGGAACATGACATTCTTGATCCTACTACGGCCTTCTAGTGGCACCTTATCCACTCCACATGTTAGACGGGTCAAACTTTTCTCATGTGCTATCTAGAACTATGAATATGGATAAGTCCCAAAACCCTTCTTGTATTACGTTCACACACCATATGTTCTACTAAACCCTATTAGAACCTTGCCCCGCATTCCTTCAACCTGCACGCCCTTCCCAATTAGGTCCCGCACGCCCACTCGCCTTCTTGTACTTAGCCAATATTTTGGGGCCCAACATCACCCCACACTACACCTGTTCTCCATCCTCAAAAACACTTATCTTCAATGAATAAAGAATGGTGGTCTTAGAATAGGGGAAAAAGAATGAAGGAATGAAGAATTGGGAGAAAGAATGGGGAGAATGAAGGAGAAAAAATGCTTATTTTTGAAGGAGAAGAGGGAAATTCTTCCCTATTTCTACCTCAAGGTTTTCCTAGGTGTTAACCTCGTTATGAACTTGTGACCTTTTTCTGATCCCTGCGGGGTCTTACGGAATGGAGACATCACTCTCTGGGTGATCCGGGGATAGGTGTTTTTCTCAAACTTAGGCCTTATGCAAAGATATACCTGGATGAAGCCCTTCCGGTGATCGACATCGTTATTGGATTCATCATTTGTACTTCATGGGAGACATACTTCTCCACATACGTGCACTTCTTAGGGTATACAAGATTTTGGTGCAGCTCGTGGTGGTCTTGGTCCACTTCACTAAGGTTGAACCTTAGCCTTTTGGCCTCTTTGAACCGATTGATTTTTCCCTAATTCCTCCTCTGGAAGTATTGCACGGTGAAGGAGAAGGGTAGCTTGTTGAGACTATGGGCTCTTTGTCCCATTCGTCAAAGTAAACCTACCAATGCAAGAAATGTTGATGAATCATAAATTCTACTTCTCCATCCACAAGCATGGGTAACTACTCTAGGATCCTCCACTTTTCCCCGAATGCACCCACACATTTTTTTGTACCACTTCTCTAGGCGCACCTTGTGAGAAACCGTCATGGTTTCACAAGTATACTTCTTGAACCTTTTCGTGCGAGATGATTTCTCTTTTGGATACTCCCAAACATTTTTTTGTCCCATCTAGTACTCCATCTCCAAGAAGATGATGGTGAGGAGGATGTTGCCAAATAAGATCTTTTCTCCTTCCTGCGTGCTACTTATGATTTCATCCACAATAAAGGTGGACATGTTATAGATGGTCCCTTTTGATATTTTCTAGCATAGATTCAACCATTCCTTATTCACTTGCTTCCATCTTTCTTGATCATTAAGCTTGGTGACCAAGCACACGGCCATCCTCATAACATGGTCTAGAATTTACGTGATGTCAAAGTACCATGAACCATTTTTGTAGTCATAAGCTGCTATTGTTTCCTTGATAGCCTCCTTATCACTCAAATCACATCTATGGATTCTCCCTCACAATTTAGGCCAGTGAAATTGGATATCAACTGTGGTGTTATGTGCATCTTACGACATGAAAAGTAGAAATGGTCTTCATTTATGTGTGACATCAACCATTGATAAAGCGCTTGGGATTGCCAAAGTAAGGCAACTCATATAGTTATAATATCCCTACCTTTTCAAACTTAACCTTCACCTCATGTTGTAAATATTGGCATTACATATGGTGTCCTCTTGTTAGTTGGACGAACCAACTCAAGTGCCATTTCTTTCTATGTAGTGCTTGTGCGATGGTTGTAATCACTCACGGTCATCATCTCAAAGTACAACACCCACTCATTTTCAATAGCCTCCTTATCACACTCCATCTATGGGTAGGCTAGTGTGGATTGATGCATACCATTACTCATTGGAGATCACGATGGTAGCGGTTTATTTTCCTTTTCCCTCGTGATTCTATTTCTTTAGTGAAATGGTCACCTTCTTTGGTGCCATCTATCTTCTTTCCAGCAAAGAACACTCGTAGTCTGTATTTATGCATACCATTAAAATTTAAAACTCCTTTCTCGCTGCTTTAAAATTTAAAACTCTACTCTTCTCTACTCTACTTAATCCCGAAACTCAACTCCTGGAAGAAATCCTTCTATCTCCATGCCCTAGCTGCCAAAACCTAACTAGGAAAACCTTCCACAAGACAACGCACTACAAAATAATTCTCCCCACGCCCATGTACTCCTTCCACTCTAGTCTGTAGATCTATTCTAGTCACACACTTATATTTCTAGGATTCTTCTTCCTTCACACAAATATCTCTGGATGCCCTAGTTTGCAAGAGTACTTCAAATTTGTAATAGAAAGGTAGAATAATGACTTTCCCGACCTCATATTTATAGTTTTTTCTCCTCTCCAACAATAAATGCTATACCACCTATCAATGTATTTAACATTAAATGTAACTTTTTCCACTAGGACAACTTTAAACGCCCTTACCCACATGCCACATCCTGCACCTTTTGAAAAACCTTCTACAACCTTATGGTGTGCAAAAATTTAATCTGACCGAAGACTCTTACACACGCGTTTATAGTCTTTGAAGGCACTTCTTCCGTCCTTTAACTAATTTTTTCCCTCACCTACCTCATGTTGTTCCTACGCTCTTCATTCTTTGTACGTGGTCTTTATTACAACCTTCTTGACACCATAATTCATTATCCACCATTTCCCCATGCACTTTCTCAATCTTACACACTTCCTTCTATTGGGCCACTCAACTTTTACTATTGGCTTATACTTTTCTTTGCATTACTCCACCCCACACTAAAAAAATGCATGGTCCTCTGCACATACAAAACCTTGGAAAATAATGTGGTTACTCACGTATAAGGAGAGAAATGGAACAAAAAAAAGGAACAAGAAATGAGAAAGGGAAACACAAACAAAGTAATAAAGGGAACTTTTAAGCTAAATGACAATCTTGCATTATTTACAAACACCAAGAAGACTTATTTATAGTAGGGCTTCAACCTTCTCCCATTTAAATGACTTGGTAATATCATCCCATCTAGCACTTATAAGCTGGAAAGTGCTTGAATAAAGGATGTAAAAGATGATGTAAGGGCCCAACAATGGACTTTCAACTTCCTAGATGGTGAAAAAACTTGGAATTATATAATAATACCATCTTCCCAACCTCAAATTGCTTGTTCTTGATATGACGATCATGCTATGCATTTTGTCTTTCCTTTTTATATCTTCTAATTCTATATAGCAAGTGACCACCTTTCATCTAAGCTGCATCAAATTATCAATCCTCTCTTCCATAGCTTGTTCATTATCCAACCATCCTGCATTCACTATACATAACGATGGTAACATGAATTCAACCGGAAAAACATCCTTTGCACCAAAAACCAATTGAAGCGGTGTGGCCTTGTTACGACCTCTTGTAGGTTGTCCTGTATGCCCATAGAACGGATGATACCTTGTCATCCCAATCTTTTCTTCAACGTCACAGATCATAGTCAACATGTGACTTAGTATTTCATTAAATTCCTCATAAGTTCCATTCACTTGAGGGTGATAAGGGGTAGTCTTGTGATGGGACACCATAAATTATGCTAATAGAATATTGATCGTTTCATTGAGAAAATGTGTACCCCTATCACTAGTTAAGCTTAAAGGACAACCATACCTACGATTATGTTCTCCCATAAAAATATAGCATTGTCGCTGCGGTGTAATTCCTTCATAGGCACTACCTCTATCCATTGTGTCAAGTAACTAGTGCAAGTAATGATATACCGTGAACCAGTCCTTCACGCATTTGGAAAAATTGGCCCTACAAAGTTGATTGGCCATTTTTCAAATGGTTCAACTTCTTGGCTATTTGTCACAAGGGAATTTCATCCCTCTTTCTAGGTTTTTCAAGGCGTTGGCAATGGTCACGGGACCAAAAATTACAAGCCTAGTAGATGGTTTCCCACCAAAGCCCTACTTGTAAAATATTCCACATGGTAATATTTCCCCCATAATGTCTTCTGTAATCCCACCATGTGCTTCCTCCATAATTGCCATGTGCACATGTTCTAATATGCATCGGTGCAGAACCTCATCACTTCCTAACTTATACAAATCTCCACTAATCAACATGCGGGGTGCGACACGTATTGCTATATGCTTCCTCTCTAGAGCCATCATTCCTTCCAGTGACACACTTGTTTTTAAGAACATTGCGATATCTTCCAAGTCTAAGTGTGCGCTAGAACCTAAAAAGTTACACGTATGACATGGTATCCTCAAATATTTATGCATCCTTCCACTGAGTTAAATCTTGATAAGTGGTTAGGTCCCGAATTTCTCTTCCCTGGTTTTATAACCACCTTGAACTCAAACTCTTGGAATATATGAACCAACAAAATATGCACCCTTGCAAAATGGGATTGTTCACCAAGTATTTTAATGCCATGTGGTCTGTGTAGAATATAAAGGGTAATGCCAACGGTACTATCTAGACTTATGCGGTGGATAGATCATTGATAGTGCCTCACTCACGATAGTTGTGTAATTTTTTTCATTTGGTGTTAACTTCCTACTTGTAAAACACAAGGGTGATCAATAATCCCCTCACCGGGCTATACTAGTACTTCTCCCATGGCTATTCTGAGGCATCAACATGAACATGGAAAGGCTTATCCAAAGAAGAAAAGCATAGTATGGGCATAGTGAAAATCTTGTCCTCAAAGTATCAAATGTCTTTTGTTGTGCCTCTCCCTAATGAAAGACACTCTTGTGTTTTAGTAATTATTTTAAGTGCGATGATATTTGGCATATCCCTTGATGAATTTCCTATAGTACCCCATATGCCCAAGGAATCCACACACTATGCTTTGAATAGTAGGCTCCCTAATCCCACAATGGCTGCAACTTTGGTGGTATCCACTAGTAAGCCTTCCTTACATATAATATGTCCTAATGAGGTTCCAAATGGAGTAGCAAAGAAACATTTCTTAATGTTGAGGATATCCTCAATCGCTTTGACATCTCTCAAATATCAACCTCAAATTGTCATTATGGTATTGTAACAACCCATATATAGTCCAGTCATCTAGGTAAACTTAAAGAAATTTATGGATGAAGTCTTGAAATGCTTGTACCACGATGCGACCTACAACACAACAGTGCATTCTTGATATAAAGGCATAACCATGTAGGAAAAACTTCCCCATTTAGTGGCAAAATTTATCTTTCTCTAGTCTTCCTTTGCAATCCTAACTAAGTGATTCCTTGAGAACCCATCCATGAAAGAGTAGACCTCGCGTGACCACTCCCTCTAGAATTTCTTTAGTAAAAGGGGTTGGGAAAGGTTTGATAACCTATCTTGCATTAAGGTCGCTATAGTCCACATAGATCCTTATTATTCCATCCTTCTTGATCGATGACCATTGGGCTTATCTATTCTAATTCTTCCACAACATCAATGATACCAGATCTTTATTATCTTATCTATTTATTCCTTGACCCATACGCGAAAATTTAGATTCATCCGATAAGGCCTCTTACGGATCGGGAACACACCTTCCTTGACTTGATCTTCATCTCCCCCAAGGAATGGTGAACACCTTTGAGTTCATGGTACCCACGAGGGAATAAATCTTGGAACTCACAACAGACAGATCAATGACCTTTGAAATTTCCTTTTCGATCAATATTCCCAATGATAGATTCCTTAGGTTCTATCTTTGCCCCAATGTTAACCTTATTTGTTTTCAATGGCTCATGGCAGGTGCGTGCTCGCTCATCGAGTGCTATCTATGAATTTACACATACCTTGAGAATGGTTAACATCCAAAATTTCCATCTCCTCGCCATCTACTACATAGACCATTTTTTTTTTTTTTTTTTGATGCACGAGCACTCAAACTATACTTCCTCGATTCTTCTTCATTGAGGTGCATGTCCAAATAAGGCTCACCCAAAAAATCGATGTAGCCTATCTTACGCCATAACACTATCTCCCATTATAAGGCACTTGATTACTTTGATGCCTTATCCACTAATGGCTTAGTATTCCTATACTCGAAAGATTGAATGAGATCAGCCTTGACTCCTACCCGATTTCTGTTTATGCAGAACATCTTGAATGAATATACCATGCTTGCGCACAACCTTGTAAGGTGGAATAAAACTTATGCACCCATAACAAAGTTGGTAACGCTTCTGCGATTCCCATCTAGGCCTTCTCACACGCTTAGACATGAGATGAGGTGGTATCTTTACCATGGTAGTCTTGGATGACGGTGGGTGCATTGCTCTAGAGAACCTTACGAGAAAATGTAATTCTTACCTCATGTAATTCTAGGAGTCTCTCTAATGTGTATCCCACTAGCACACTATAGTTAAGAGCACGTTATAACTAAGCATTTCCCTTCTCTCGTCCTCATTCTTCCACTTTGGGCCTCCATTTCTCACAAGAAAATTTTAGGGCATGCTCCTCTAGAGTTACTTGGAAATTTATTCCCTCCTAAGAACTTGAATGAATGCACCTTCTTCACCCTTGTTATAGATCCCCTCAATTGTCACCCAATCATATCAAAAGTCCCATGCACCTAATTTTCACATGCCATGCTAGTGATATCACTCAAGGATTGATCATCTTCAAACTAGATAAATAAATACGTGGGATGAATTATCTCAAGATCTCTAATGGAGTGTACATAAATTCTACCAAGGAATTACTCTCTTTAGGGCTCAATATAGGGCATTGACTTCCCATACATTAAAGGGATAATCACCCTTTCTACCTTGTTATCAAAGTTGATATACCCCTTGTTAAACCACGAGTCAACATTGTTCTTATAACACCAAGGGAGCCCAAGTAATGCTGGGAAATTATCCACCTCGGCGAGCTCTAAGACTTCAAAATACCAAGTAAAATTAGCCCCTTAAATAATGATAACCGCATCCTTCAATAATCCAATGGGCATTGCCTTTGTCTTGTTTTCCATATACAACACATTCAAAGATGGTTATAATGCGGGTCTTCCCATTTGATTCTAGGCATACAAGGTAAGAACATTGACCTCTGCTCCTTAATGTAATCTCCTTATCATAGTCAAGGCTATGAGGAGGAAGGTTTGCATCAAAACGTACCTTTTATACTCTACTCGGCACATGGTACCTTCTCCTTAGCCATTCTCCTATTAAGGGAATAATATTCTCTTGCTTTAACATCCTACATACTTCCTTGAATTATTCCAAGTCCTCTTTTAGAGCCTTGACATTCTTCCTTTGCTCCAACTACTTTGATTGCTCCTTTAGACATTGGATCTCCCCTAAAAAACTCCAAATCACATCCATAGTCTCTTAATACACCTCCTTCTAATGAGAAGGATGTGAATACTTTCTATGTACCACTTCCTCTCTTGAAACCAGTGTCCTTTGTCTCAACATCTCCTTGGCGTGCTTGGCCTCTGCTCGCATCGTCACTAATATAGGTTCTAGTCTTGACTCACGCACCACTCTTGGCATCTACTGTGAATCAGCCTTCTTTATACTCACCATCCCAGTGCCTTTTTCCTTCATGTGCTACTAGTTCATATGCTCATAAATCTCTTGACACTCTTCGTACTTATGTTTCTTTCCACACCACGAGCATTGCAACAGATCAGGACACTCACACTTGTAATGATCTGTACATCCATAATTAAAATATGTTCCTTGTTTGAATTCACTTTTTCCTCTGCTGTGGTTACTGCAACCATGAAATCCTCCGTGATAACTCCTTCCACATGATCCTCCATAAGCGCGCCATTCATAGAGATGATAATATTCCTTGGAACTGCTTGCAAGACTAGTCTGACACACACCAAGATCGATAACATCATGAATCTGATCAATCAGTATGTAATCCTTGGTATCATAGGTCGTAGAGGTACAAATCTTACAATAGCTAGAAACATTATTACGGATTGCATGCTGTAGTAGAGGACACCTATTTGCATCATGATCCCAATGGAAAATCTCACAGTCTACCATCATGGCATGTACTAAATTTTGAGGGAAAGTATCCTTTGTATGCCCTTCCAATTCACAGTCTGTACACCAAAGCCCACTAAGAACCTCATGCATTGAGTTTATAGACGACTTCTCCAAATGCTTGACCATTTCAACAATTTGAGTCTCGAGAAAGGGGCTAACACTAGTATCGATGGTCTTAACAACATCAACATGCAAGTCGGCTTCCGAGGCCTCATGTGGGTGTAACGTCTTGATTTTTAGAAGCTACTATGATAACCTCTTTTCGTGATGTTGTAACTGTGGAAATGAGGATAATTATGTTAAGATATATCTTTTAATCTTAAAAAGAATGTGTTACTGATCTAAACCCTTGCTTACTGTAACTTGTTTACTTGGGACGGAAGGTCATTATAACTTGTGTTTTGCAAAGTGTGAAACAACAGACTTTCTTTTGTGTTTGATGAACTCATATTGTTGTTGACAGCACACCTTGAATCAATTCCATTGATCAAGGTATCTTTGCGGCCTTCTTTGTGATCACTTTGTCGATTTACTTTCTAATTAGAACAAAGTCTGGAACTAGACTGAAGGTCATTATAAATTTTACAGAACCTGGTTACAGGTATAATTATTCGGCACCATGTTGCCAATGGAAAGGTTTGATTTCTGAACTACATACACATAGTAACCGGAGAGCGTAAGGCAGTAAGAGTTTTGATACAAGTGCACAGGGTATAGATATGCGTGTTGGACGGAACGTCCTGCATTATACTAGTTATGAACGCCAGTCGGTAAAACTTGTTTGGAATCTATTAAGTAAAATACTATGGGGATTAAATTCTAACCTATGACCTAATAACTATCCTAGGAGGATTTTATAAATTAAATGGGATGTAAATTTTTACAAATCCTAATGACTTGCGACCTAGGTGAATACCTAGCTATGGACAATATAACCTAAACTAATGCTAACCCTAGAAGGGGGACTTGTGGATACATGCTGATAAAAGGATAAGAAGGGAAGGTTTGAAATTTAATAAGGGACATTAAATGATGTCCTTGAAGTTTTAAACACCAAGTTTGGCGGGAACATGGGAAGTTGGAGATATCCAACTAGCAATGTAGCTAAGAAGGAAATTACATGCAAATATTTAAAGGTGGAACTCACCAAACCTGAGTCGGTGGTGGCGTGGAGATAGAGGAAAAAGCAATGCATTCAATGCATTTATTGATCTCGGTCTTGTGACCAACTCACCTTGGAAAGGAGAAAGAGGAATTTTGGTGGTTATTGTTGTTCATTCGGGTTTTGAGTTTTGCTCTGCATTTCTTTTATGGTTCTTTCGAACCTGCAACTATTTTGGTCATTGTTGTTGTTGTTTTGATTACCCACGGCTGTTTTTGAGCCTGTGGAAGTAAGGAGATCATTGGGGAAACCTTGTTGTTTGTCACCGTGGAAAAGAATAGCTCCTGAGGGCATGACGCGGTTTTCTTCAAGCAACAAGAAGTTTTACAGGCATGTTGAGCTCTTCTCTTTAAACCATTTTGCTCTTTGTTAAGCGTCTTCATTAAAAGAACTTTGCTCTTTTATTGGATGTTTTTGTAAATGAAAATGTTGATATGTTTGCTGAGATTTCTGGGTTGAGTTGTCTTTTGGAGATAAATACGATTTGGGTGTTTTCTTTACTAGGAGGGTAAATGAAATGAAATCTATCCTTGCGTTATTTGAATTTTTACAGTAATGGGTATTTGGTTTTATCTCCCATTATGGGTTTGATTTGATGGAAGTAACAGTGATGTGTAGATTGTTTTCTGAGTTCTGTGCATGTAAATGGTTTTGGAAAAACCGTGAGAATGCTTGATGGAACTGTTTGCGTGAGTTATTTTTCTGGTCGTATTACAGTGCATAGAATATGAATTCTTTGGGGACAACAAATTTATTTCATCATCTTACCCTTGCGTGATTTAAAAACGATTCAATGTCTCCTTATTTGGTTTGAAATCCGTGAATGATTTTTAGGAATGATTTACTTAAATCTGGAGCAGAGTATCTAGTTATCTGTTGGATGGAATAGAGCTTATCATTTTATTCTCCTTTGAATTCGATGATGAATTTATATATTTATATATATATATGAACTGCAGTCTAAACTTCTTCGTTGTTTCATTAAAACTGAACTGAAGTTGATTTCTTACTCTGGTGTTTGAAAAATGATTCCTTTTATTATTATGATAAAATCATGATTTTTTTGTTTGCTGTACATTCTTGCTTGTTTCAACCTAGCTGGAAATGTTCGTTTTTGGTGAATAATTATTGAAAACGATTTTAATTGAAAGATTCAGTTGTTTTTGATACTTGCGGAATCAGATGCAAATGAACTCTGGTATGCTTCCTTGAATGGTGGTTAGTAAGTTTTAAACACTAAAATAGACTTGTTAGAAGAAATTATCCTATGGGTATAGATCGGCTCTAATTAGTTGATAATTGGCTAAGCAATGAGAAGAGATAATATGAATCTTCTTCTTTCATTCGATTATTGGTTTTAATTGTTCTCTCTCCTTGACTGTTATCGTTGATTGTTATCACTTCTTGTTCAAATCATCCTGTTCGGTTGTGATGAAAGGAAAGAGAATATTGAGTGGGTAATCGGAAGTAATAATTATTTTCTTCTCTTATCCAGTTGAAATTCTATTATTTGATATTGAATGAATTTCCTACCACCTTCGGCGTAAGTGACTACATTTTAACTACTATTTTCTTCTTTTCTGAATTGAAAGAAAGTACTATCTTTTTGTTGAATTAAGGAAGTTAAATAGATTGTTCTTTGTGATATAAGGTTTCTTTTCACTTATGTATTTGATATAGTTGAAGTCCAGTGGATGACTGAAGGTAAGAAAGTTCTATCTTAATTTTAAAATTGATTCAGTATATGGAATTCATTCTTGATGATGAAATGAGTTGGACAATGCATGCAATCGAACAACAATCTATAAATAATTTCATATAGCTGTCTTAATATGTGATTGTTTAGAGAAAATACTCCTTTTAGTATTATCTAAGTTTAGAATGAACTCTTTTCTTTTCATTAAAAAAAACTATGAGAATGGTGAAATATACATCATGATAGGTTAGCCAATATAGAAATTGGTATGCTTTGATATTTATTATTACTTGTTTAAAATGAAACTATTTATTGAAATCAGGTTGTTAGAATTGTTCAACCTTATTGGTGCGTAACTATTACGTGATGTTTATCTCTATTGGATACGTTTCATAAAAGTAGAGTTATTTTATTGAGACAATTAATTAAGAGCACCTCATTTTAATGATAAGTGCTTAATATGCTCGATTCGATGGCTGACTAGTGCAAGAATTAATTTTGCGAGATGGATTCCATGAGTAAAAATGAAGATATGTTGTTTATGATGTTTCTTTTGATTAACTAAGGGATGAATCTTTTCGAGATTTTATTATTCTTCTACGAGGAAATGGAAAAAGAAAAATTTGTATTCTCCTTTCTTTATGAGTTGTTAATGTTGTTTGGCATGAATGAAGTCCAGTAGTATGGACTTGTATATTGTATGAATTTTTATCTAGAGTAAAGAGTAAAAGAAGAAGGTGTGTTATTTTAATGGTTGTACCACCTTGGAGCTGTTTGAATAAGATTGAGAATATAATTTTATTCATTGAATTTGGATATATTCAAATGATGGTTGATAGATTTTAAAGGGACATAATATCTATTCTTTACTTGAATACAACTTTTAAGTTGGAATGGGAAACTAATTAATACTTGGGTCAATATGGATTTAGAATTGACATTAGTAAAGAGTAAAGTGAATACGAACTCTTAAATGAATCACATTCGAGAAATAGAATATAAACTAATAGATATTAGTAAAGAGGCAATTGAACTCTGTATTCTGATTTCGTTAATATCCTTGGGAGGTTTTGATCAAAGGATATTCGGTATGAGGAACCATACCTCCTCATATCAAACCTTAACTGAAGTAAGGTTATAGTAAATAAATGAATACATTCATTTGGGATTAGGCCTCATTTAAATGACGTCTAATGAGATGGAATTCTGAATTTAAATTCGGTTGCGAATAAAACTTGGTTAAGTTTAGTAAGTTGATCTTACTACGTTAAGCTGTAGTGGACTATTAGTCTAAAGCTTAAATTAAAGAACTAAGATGGAAATATGCAATCCTTCGGTAAGAACAATAAGGCGATTTAAGTTCTTCTTAGCTATGCTCTGTTTGTAATGAACAGTGAGGTTAGAGGATCAGCACGGTTGCTGAAACTTATTCTTAAAATACTAAGGATAAGAATCTAATCATACTTCTAGCTGGATGTGTATCCCTTGATGGGAGGATTCCGTAGGACATTGGCACACGTCAGCTGCAATCTAGTGTCTTCATGAAGGCGGGGCCTTCATGACGACACAATGTTGCAGCTGACATGTTACAATGCCCTTTCGAATCGAATCATCAAAGTTTACATAAGCTTGGACCAAGTTAGGAATGTGACCTTGTATATGGAGTGACTCAGGAAGATTAAAGGTAACTAGACACACGCAGTCGACTAGGGTCGACAAGGTATGTCTGCGTACCTTTAGTCACCACGAGTGCCTCCCTATACTCTTTCATATTGCTATCTTGGGTTAAAGTTTAACCTTGGACAAGAGGACTGACAGAGATCAGAAAAGACCATTCTAGATAACAGATGAAGTGAGGTGAAGGACGTATTCCATTGATGTGTGTAATGTCTAGGAATATGATCATGCAAAGCATGTGAAAATCTTTGGCCAAAGTATCACAAGCTGCTGGTTGCGTTGTCCTAATCACCTAGTTTAAGAAGCAAGGATTTAGATGAATATCGGTAACAAATATTCAGATAGGCCTCTTAAATGGAACACTTCGATAACTGAAAATGGTAAAGAGAACCAAGTATACTTAGTATACAATGCATGGATTAACATGAAGGATCGGTAAGTAGCGAGTCATGAAATGAGAGATCGTTGAAACTTCGAGCCATAAAATGGGAGATCGGTAGTTCTTCGAGTCATTACAGCACATATGGTATTTGTTATATGATTGAATGGCATTGAATGTGTGTTCCATATTATAAAAAAATGTGAACAGAGAACATTGGTTTTAAAAAGTATTGTGTGTTCTAAATTACATTAATTGGATAGAGAACAATTATTAAAACTTGGTCGTGTGTTTTGAATTACATAATTCAGAACAAAGAACGTTATATATATATCTAATTTTTTTCCCCCTGTTCTAATGTCTTAAAATGGGAATGTTACGGTGGGTCTATGAAAGTCTTGTGTGACAACACCCTTCTAACGGTGTTATCAATCCTCAAAAAAACCATTGATCATGTTGAGAAGGGTGGATGTCATAGGATAGTTTTGACAAGAGAGTTTTGAAACATGCATCATACTCCCACACACTCTCTGCCATTCCTTGTTAGATATCCTTCAGGGCGTTGATGCTCTTTTAATCAAATTGCAGGATATGGAATTCTACTAGAAGGCATTCTTGATGCAGTGTAGTCTACCACTGTTTGATGAGGGTCATATTTCTAGTACCAACTATGCATGTGCCCTTGCAACATCATTGCAAACTGACTTGCCTTCCACTCTAGGTAGTGATCCCTTTTACGCGCCATAGTAATTCACACTTATGCACATGCTCTACAACATCCTCAATACCCACAGTAGTGCAGTAAGTGCAAAGATATCTCAAAAATACTCATGGAGGTGGGTATGAGCCTTGTCCTCTTGATCCGAAGTCTTGGTTTCCTTCGATGTTTCCTCCACTAGATCCACTTTGGATCCACTAGATCCTATTCCTCTTGACCCACCATATCCTCTAGATCCGCTAGGTCCACCAGGCACTCCATATCTTACACCACCATATCGACCTCCTATAGCCAAAAAATGGCCTAAATTTTCACGCATAGTATTCCCAATGTCCCCTTTGAAATACACACTAATGGTTTGTGATATTGTCCCACTACTAGTTGTATGTCTTGTGCCACTCCCAGACATGATACCCAAACCTTGCATACTTGCACCTTGCCCAAAAATTCCTCCAAATCTGGAATGGTTTGCCTGACCAAGGATGTTTTGAATGAGAAATTATATCTCACAGGTGTAGATGGTTACTTCCCGATACCAACGGGGTTAGGAATACTTGTTTCTTAATTTGGAAAACCAAGTGCCGGTGTTTGGTCACTAGGTGGGTTGAGATGTGCATCAGCGAATATTATTTCTCCATGTGATGAAATCTCATCAAAAGCCAAAGGGTCTCTCTCTCATGCTTGCTAAGATGGGGTAACATAGACTACTTAGGTTCCACATCCTCTGCTGAACCTTAAGTCCTTCTCACAATGTTTGCCTCCATAGATACATCACACTTATGACCTCACGTTGTCTAGAAATATCCCTTTCAAAGTTTCACCATACTTGAGTAATCTTTCTTCCCTCTCTTTTTTTGCCGTAATGTCGCCATCTTCCTCCACCTTAGCTTCCTCACCCGGTGCTCAAAGAAGCTTAGCCAGCCATGTGAAATGCTTCTAAACTTAGGGTAATGACTAAGATCTTCATAGATAAAGGAATAACATCGAAAAATGATCCTTTGGGTTCCCTCAAAAACTCAAACTCAACAACTTTTGGGCAAGAATACATAGAAATTGCATATTCTAGATTATAAGCTGGTCAACACTCCTTTCCACCGGTGATCAACAACATGCATCAAAGTCAGATCTGCATCCTGCAAAATCTAATAATCATCTTGGGTCCATACACATGGTCTGAAGTACTATCTTGATCTGGATGCATATTCTGAAAGCCATTCATATAGTTTTACTGGAAAACAATAGAAGAATGCCTCATACAAATCATGGTATAGGTTATCTTCTACCCATCTACGTGCATCAAACTCAGGTCCAGTGCTAAATATTTGAGAAAAATCATCCTCTGTGCTCTTGGACTATGCTTTAACACTTTCCAAAGTTAGGCGTTCTGTCATCATGCATCGGAGGGACTAAGATATATGCCATTTCTCATGAAAACTTTGAAAAGAGGTCTCGATATGAGAACCAAGATGTAGTCAATTTTATACCCTTAAAACAACTCCGTGTGCTGACCTATCACCCAGGCGGAGTGCTCACTCGAGGCATGCGAATGGGTATCAAGACCCTCCTTTATGTGATTCTTGTGAGAATACATCATCTATGACAAATACTTAAGTGAAAAATAATGGAAAAGAACCATGCATTCATCTAAGAACCTAGGATGAGTTATCATATTAATGCATCCATTTAGATAGCAAAAGAGGAGTATCAAACAACATATAGAAATGATTCATAAAACAAAGGAAATGCATTATAATTATGCTCATAAATACATATATGCTTTAGAATATAACCTTCTATTCATATTAATGAGTTCAGTGACCACATTATATTCATTGAGGCCATAACAGACCCATGTAATAATGCAGAGCAAGGTCATGCATCAGAACCTATACTACGTCCTTCACATTACAAGGATAAATATAGACCCATTCCTCTAAATATGCCATCACTCCTATATTTCCTGTAATCCCTACCCATAGAATCCTCCATCTATATTTCTACAGATCTTCACCTTTCTTCCACCATACTACCACCCTACCACTCATACATCTTCTACTACCCACACATCCCTATATATAGCTTTTTTCCTTCACCATCATGCCTTCTAAGGTAACATATCAAATGCCAAGTTTCCAGTGGTTTTCGATGGAGCATGCCTCCTTTGATCTGAGCTCTCCACTCTTTGCAATGATGTCCTTTTGGATCCTTCCATCACATGCATGGAATATTCCATTCTTGATCCTATAGCTGCTAGGATGGCACCTTATCCACTCCGCATGCTAGATGGGTCACGCTTTCCTCGTGTGATGTCTGGAACTTTGAATATGGCTAAGTACCAAAACCCGTCTTGTCTTACGCGTGTGCGTCGTGTGTTATGCTAAACCATGCTAGAAACCTTCCTAACATGCCTTGACCCGCTCCCTTTCCAATTAGGTCCCGCATGCCCACGTGCCTTCTTGTACTTAGGTAATATTGCAGGGTCCAACACACCTATTATTAAGAGGGTGCATGGACGGTGAAGGAAAATCCCCACCCTTATATATACCTCATGTAGGTTATTGTTCTAAGTAGTTCTTGGATGTTCTAGCGAAGACATGTTGTTCTGCTATTTAGGGTTTGATATTTATACACATGGATCTATGCATCACTTTATTGATTGGTTTTTATTAAGCTTCTTTGTCATGTAATTAATTTTGATTGTAATGGATAATTATGGATGGATATTGGTTATCCATGGATCTGAGTGTGGTAACTTAAGATTTCAGCTAGTATTAATTATTTCTTACATGGATTGATTGAATTCCTTATTATATGTGTTTCAAAAGTGAGATGAATGTAAGGATTAAATATGGATGAATAATTTCTTAGTTAATTATCATGAAAAATATACATGCTAACTTCATGTCAATCAACTCAAATGAGGTACCAGTAGTAGCTATGCACGCTTTGGGTAAGCATTCGATTCTAATTGAACAAGGTTCCATTGCATATAAATTATGTGTACATCTAAATTAAATACTAAATTTTTGTTTCATTGCGAACCTCTTTTCAAATTTCTGCTAGGATATTGAATGTAGATGACACATCGATTATCTTTGGAAAGAATTGAAAGTTGGGTAGAAGATAGACAAGATAAGTTTTCATAGAGGTATAACACTAGACCTAATTTCAATGTGCAAAAGTGTGTAGAAGATAATCTCTATCATGGCTGAATGAGCGTTCTTCATCTTATTTCCAATAGAGTTTATATCGGTGGTTGGAAGCTTATGCATCGACCAAGATCTCTGCCCTAGTGAGAGAATTTAGGACGTAAGAATATTATCATATGCTTTCTAATACAAATGAGGAATGGACTAGAGTTAGATCATTGATGAGGCCGATTGTCTTGTGTAATTATACTTTGGAGTATGTAATTTTTACATATTTTTGTCTAGAGGAAGACACGTTTAATCTTTTATGTGAGCCTAAAGGATCCTATTTGCGCGCTATACCCTTAGTTATCAAGATATTGATAATATAATTGGTATTAGAGAGATTACCAATGGATACCTAAATCCTCACCATGTGTAGGGGTAGGGGTAGGTGTGTAGGGGATAGTGGTAGCCTTGGTAGAAGATTGAAAGAGAGAGGAAATATGGCTAAAATATAATGAATCTGAGAGATGGAAATTGAGGCAATGTTACAATCGAGAAGAATGATGGCTCGTAAAGGTTTTGTAGCTCTCGTGGAAGATGAGGTGACACAACATCATGTACTCTCGACATTGGGAAAGCGCAGTAGAGAGTCCCCATTGGATTTATATGAGAACGCATCAGAGGAGAGAATGAGAACCACAAGTGCACATCTAACTCAACATGACTACTTAGCACTTGTGCTTGGTGTTCCAGATCCAAAGCTAGTTGAAGAGAAGAGTAGTAAAGGGAATTGGACAACATATTTGTGTAAGGAAGGAGATAAAAGTAGGGTTAACTCATCTTATGATCAACATAAAAGGAACACGCATATGACAACACAATAGGTCCTAGTGTTTGGGATTTTCTGGAAGGATTTCTTACGGGTGCATCAAAAAGATAAAGTATTAGCTTGTAGACCATTGAAAACAAATATGTGGGAGTTATGACATCACAGACATTGGGTGTCCAATTTAGTACTACAACTGGGACACAAGGAATTTTGTTGACTAGGCCACAAGCATAAAGCGCAGGAGGAGGTGTGAGAGGCTTAGGAGGATCATGACAACCACCACACGAGAGGGAATCCAAGAGGAGGGTCTGGTTTTAGATTAGGTATTTCTCTAGGATAGGGTCACAACCACCACAAACTAGCCTTAAAAACACCACCTCGGTAACTAGTGTAGTAGATACGTAGAGTATATTTTGAGATGTCTCTCCACTTACTAGAGTATAAAGGTGTGGAGGATATGGCATGACACGTGTAGAAGTGTGAACTATTATGGCACACTATAGAAATTATAGATCTAGATTGAAAGGAAAGTTAATTTGATACTACACTTCAAGGGCATGCGCATAGTTGGTACAAAAGTATGATCCCCACCATCTTTGCGGTGGACTATGATGCTCCGTGTGCTACATTTTTGGCTAAGTTCCACATATCAAAGTTTGAGCAGAAGAGTATTAGCGTGCTTAAGGACATAAAATATGGTATATAGGTGTGGAGGATATGACATGACACCTCAGTAACCAGTGTAGTAAATACATAGAGTCTATTTTGAGATGTATCTCCACTTACTAGAGTATAGAGGTGTGAAGGATATGACATGACATGTGTAGAAGTGTGAAATATTATGGCACACTACAGAAATTATAGCTCTAGACTGAAATAAAATTTAATTTGCTACTAAATTTCAAGGGCATGCACATATTTGGTATAAAAGTATGATCCCCACCATCTGCGGTGGACTACGATGCTCGTGTGTTACATTTTTGGCTAAGTTCCACATATCAAATTTTGAACATAAGAGTATTAACACACTCAAGGACATCAAGTAGGATTTATTAGAAAGTGTAAGAGAGTATGATGCACATTTCAATAATCTTTTGTAAAAATGATCTTAAGATATCCATCAAGTAGCATGCATAATGGTTTCTCGCAGGGTTCTTAACTCATTTTCAAAGGGATTTATCTCATAAGACATATGCAAATCCACGTGAGGCCTTGGAAAAATATTTACATGCTGAATTGGTTGGGGAGTGTACTGATAATGGTATAAACTTTTGTTCTTGGAGGAAAAAATAGTGGTGATGGCGAAGAAGTTGGAGATGCTCTCTCGACAACTCATCGCATGAGATGCGTAGTGGAATATGATAGGTTAAAGGAAACACTAAGGATAACTACCTGCACAAAATGGTGTGTGTCTTGTGATAATCCTATGAGATATGTCGAGAGAATCACAATGTCTAAAACTTCCCACTCTTATAACACGTGATGATGAAGAATGTATCTATATCTGTGCAAGATTTTGGATGTGCATACACATGATACAAAGGATTTATGGTTAATAGATCAAATCCATGAGGCTGGATTGTGGAAAACCATTGTGGCAAGTAGTTCCAGTGTACATGAGACTTAACCTTATGAATAATGTAACAATACGGGAGGTGGATTCCGTGGAGGATATAGGAGTAGAGGTCATGGGGGTAGGAGTTGATTTCCACATGGGACATGTTATACTTGTGGGTTCTTGATCATTACCAGTGTGATTGTCCTCAGAATATATTATGTGCCTATTATGGAAAGTAACATAAGCTTGAGGACCGGCCTGGCCTTTATGAGCACATGCAAAAAAAAAAAAGAAAAGGACAAGGGTACATGAATGATCAAGGTACAACACACGAAAGTGATCAATGGATGCCTAAGAAGATGCCTTATCTAGAATCACAACCCATGCTAGTGACTACACATGTGGAGGAAGAATGTGTGCATGAGCCCCTGAAGGATAAAAACCTCACAGAGAGAGAATATATCATACATGCTAAGTAGAGAGATGGAGTACATTAGAAGGAGAGTCTAGAGAGGAGAGAGATGTGAGTCATAGAGAGAGAGAGAGAGTGAGAGAGAGATGAGAAGAGAAGAGAGAGAGAGAGAGAGAGAGAGAGAGAGAGAGAGAGAGAGAGAGAGAGAGAGAGAGAGAGAGAGATGTGGATGATGTAAAGGAGATAAAAAGATTCTATGATAGGATAATATCATCCAACCTGTTAGGGGAATGGTTTTTTGAGAAGGTACTGCACACTAGAGTTGAGCATGAGTGATAAATACTACATGAAAAATTGCCACCACAAAACCATGAGTATGATAAAGAGATCACATTGGATGTAATAATTGATGGGTGGTTGGTAAGCAATATTTTGATAGATACATGTTGAGGTAAATGTGCTAACTCTAGATGCATGGAATTAGATGGGGAGACCTACATTACAACCATCTTAAAATGTGTTGTATATGGTGAAAAAAAGGGCTATGCCTATTGGGGTTTTGAAGGATGCTTCCATTACAATTCAAGGAGCCAATTTTACTAGAGAATTTGAGGTATTGGAGCTTTTTGAAACATGCAACTTTCCAACACTACTTGGGTGACCCTAGTGTTATGCAAATAATGCAGACCTACGCTTTAACAAGGGATATATCAAATTCAAAAATAAGAATGAAAACATGATCATACCTCTGGATGAAGTAAAAGAGCTATACCTTATGTAGAGAATTTGAGTGAAGAAGAGATGAATAGGATTCATGCACGTACAATACATGACCTTGATACTTTGGAACCATCTAAGGAAGGCGTGCTTTAGTGGGAAGATATGCATTTAGTTAGTGACACCACAAGTGTTTCTTGTGATAATTGGGCCCATGGAACATATGAAATGGTCGGACATGAGATGAAAGGAAGAGTAACTAGAATGATCAGGAAACACATGGTTAGGTACATGGGAAGAATTCAACTACCTAAACAAACGGTGAAGAAAATCGAGTTATTCTTACGCACATGCTTGTGGAGGAACACTGGAAGAATGAAGGAAATTGATGAAATATGTTATTTTATACATTTATGAGGATTGTAGTGCATTGGTGGGAGACACACAAAGATAACTTGTTTGGATGGTGAGAAGTGAGAATCACCTTTTCAACAAGGTTCACTCTACTACACTTATCTATGAGTATGATGGGAATAATCCTACTTTGGTACACGTTCATAACTGTGAGAGATAATGGAAACAAGGCTTAGAGGATTTACCACCATATTTATGGGTGCATAAGTTCTATTCCACTTTGCGTGGATGTGCACATACATGCTTATGTTCATCTTGAGCTCAAAAAGAGATTGTAAGCTAGATAGATATGATTGAAGGTATGAAACATACGTTTGATTATTTTTCTAATTAACCTCCAGTCCATGGAGCATTGCATATCATCAGAAGCACATGTGTTGGGTGATATGGGGGATGAAAGAAGAAGAGCTCATTCTTGAGTTTCTCGGAGAACTTGATTCGAGGCGCACTCGATAGAAAAAGAAGATACAAATGGGTTATGCTTGGAAGGAGAAAGAGAAGGGTAAAATTGTTTACCTTATTGATGATAAAGAGGTTAATAATTTAGAGATTAAAAATATAGAAGGTAACGTGAAGTAATGGGAAAAGAAGATGAGGACCACACGTACCATACACCCATGAAGACAAAGAATGTAAACAAGAAGACTAAAGATGCACCAAAGAGGCCATTATTGGTTATTCTTGGTAAGAATAGGAGGTTACAAAGATCATAGATTTCTTGCGTGATTTCTAGGATTTGTTTCCATGAGGTTACCATGAGTTTAAAGGAGTGCATCCATCATTGGAAGAAATGAATATTAAGCTGAAGGAAGGTGCGCGCCTAGTTTGGAAGAGGACTTATAGGATGAATCGAATTTGCACATTCGGGTAAAAAAGAAATAGATAAAATACTTAAGTCTATGGGATTATTGAACCAATTGAGGAGTCTATGTGGGTAAGACCCATGGTAATCATTATGAAGAAGGATGTATAGATTAGGATATGTGAAGATTATAGGGAGCTTAACACATCATGTGTTATTGATCCTTTTCCTACACCATTTACATAGGAAATTCTTGAGGGCATCGAGGGGTGAATTTACCCCTTTAATGATGTATTTTCAGGATATCATCAAGTGTGTATTGTGCATGAGGAATAAGAAAATACTACCTTTACCACTTGAATGAGGAAGATTTACATATAATTATCATTTGGTTTGGATTGAAGAATGCATCCATTGTATTTTTGTGCATATTTTTGTGCAGGATTTTCATGATTTCATTCACAAATGTTTTTAGGTTTATCTTGATGATTGGACTATTTATGGCTTGGTTAAGGATCATTGTGATAATTTGAGGCTGATGTTTGAGAGATACAGGAAGTTGAGCATTTCTCTTAATATTAATAAGTGTATTTTGCTACACCTTTTGGCACTTTTCTTGGGCACATCATTTGCAAGGAAGGTTGTTGGTAGATCCGAAAAGATAGCAATGATCTTGGGATACAAGAGCCTACCAATAGAGTGAGGTTTTCATATTTTTAGGGCATGCTAACTACTATAGAAAATTTACTAAGGATATAAAAATATTTCCGCCCTTAGAGGAGTTTCTCAAAGCTAAAGGAAAATTTCATTGGAGTGACGTGTAATAACAAGCATTTGAGACATTGAAGGATAAGCTTACCACTACACCAATATTTACACTTTCCTTCATGGAACAAACCATTTCATGTACATGTTGATGCTTTCTGGAAATTCAATTGGTGTAGTCTTGGTGTAACCGAGAGAGGGAAATGTGGATCATCCCATATGCTTTGCAAGTAGGAAGTTGACACCAACAGAGCAAAATTACACTACCACCAAGCACGAGGCATTGTCTATGATCTATGTAATTCATAAGTTTTGATATTATTTATTGTCTACTCTATTTATATTTTAAATAGATCATATGACATTGAAATATTTTGTCAAAAACCTTGTTTGGCAAGGGAACATCTTCAGGTGGATACTTATTTTTCTGGAGTTTGATTTCACAGTTGTTGTGAAACCAAGAAAGAGTAATTTATGGCCTGATCACTTATCAAGAATAAATTCTAGTGAGGACATGTATATTATTGAGGACACTATTATTGATGCTCATTTGTTCAGGTTGAACACACTTTGCCTATAGATTTGGAAGATATATAAGTATTTTTGCACACTTGGACTTGCACTGCAGAAGGAATGAAGTTCCTAGAGAAGATGCAACTTGTTATATGGGCAACACCTTATCAAATGATTGGTGGAGACTTGTACAATATGGGAAAAGATAAGGTCTTATGGTAGTGTGTGCTTGAATATGAGTGCAAAGAATTGTTTATGGAGGAATCTCATGGGGGTATTGTAGGAGGACAATATGCAAGAGATGCCACTATGCATAAGATCCTTATACTGGACTTTGGTGGGAGAATTTTTACAAGGACACTAAAATATATGTTAAAGAATGTGATAACTATCACCACCTTGGAAAGCATGTGAGTAGAGATGAGATGCCCCTGAGACCAATTGTGAGTTAAAACCTTTTGGGAAGTGGGCTATTGACTTTGTAGGACCTATTGCACCACCCACATGCGTGCAGAACTAGAGAGCATTAAATAATTACATGTACATATTATTTAACCAGGTGGGAAAAGGTAATGCCTACAAAAGGTTTCACCACCACCACAACAAGTAAGGTTCCTTTGGGAAAACATTATTAGTAGGTATGGATTTCCATTAAGCTTGACCATTAGTGATAGAAGAACATGTTTCTTGAATGAGATAATTAGAATTATGTTAGCATAGTTTATGGTGGAACACCATAAAACCACCCCTTATCACCCTCATGCTAATGGTATTGCAGAAGATTTCAAAAAGATTTTGGGACAAAATCTTATGAATATTTGTGATGTTGGAAGGAAGGATTGGGATGATAAAGTGTTAGTTGTACTTTGGGCTTACATGACCACATATAAAATATTGAACAAGGCCACACCCTTTTAGTTGGTGTTTGGCATGGAGGCATTACTACATGTGGAATTTTTTCTGCCATCCTTGTATGCATGCACGTAGGTGGATTTCAAATGAAAAATATATAAAAGAGTGCATTGAGAATCTAATGCAATTAGATGAGTGGTGCACCATTTGTGCGTAGGAGAAGAAGCGAGAAGGCACACTAGAAGGATTGATATGATAGGCACATCAGGAACAATTCATTTGAAGTTGGAAAAATGTCCTTCTATATGAATCCAAGTTTGTACGCCACCCATGAATTTTGAAGGTGCATTGGTTGGGACCTTTTGTAGTAACCAAGATACTTGAATTAGGTGCATGTCAATTGTAAGTGCTAGATGGCACCATGTTTCTCAGTTACTTCAATGGGAGTAGGTTGAATCCCTATTATAAATAAGCTTCTTGGTGTTTGTAATAAGGTAGTATTGCCACTTAGATTAGGTTTCCATTTCATGTTTTGTGTGTTTTATTACTTTTAGTTGTTTTTACCTACTTATTTTATTGTTATAATTGTGCTTATGGATAGGAAGCTGATTACTATCTATTGAGATCATGCCTCAGAGGACCATACATGCATTTAGTATGGGGTGAAACAGGTGCATGTGCACAAAAAAGAGAATTGGTTGGCACTAAAAGTTGGTGTAGATGTATGTGTGATAATGGAAAGGTGGGATGTTGTTTAGGTGTACGTAAAACAAAAAAAAATGTCATAGATATAAAGAATGATGGAATAATTTATTAGATTGAAGACCACATGAGGAAAATTCCATGTAGTGTAATGCTGAGGTAGGTAGTATAAGGATGGAATACTTAGGTATAAAGCATAGAGGAAGAGGTGTTGTGTCAGTGCGAGGTAAAACACACAAGAGGATGTCTGTGGGTTGAAAGTAGTAAGCATGCAGAAGGTTATGACTTACACAAAGTGCAGAGGAAAACAAAGAAAAGTGTAGAAAAAGAAAAAGTATAGTTAAAATTTATAGTATAGTGGTAGGTGAGGAGTAATAAATGTGATAAAAATTTGGAAATATATACAAATGGCGCCAAATGAAGTTCATTATTTACCTTTCCTTGTGAAGAATTCCTACATTGAAGAAGTGAAAAGCAAAGTGAATTTGTGTGAAACTGCTACAAATTTCGAGAAAAAAAAAACTAGTTTAAGAAGCCATATGGCCTATTTGTGGAGCTTATTCAGGTGGAAGTTTGAAGCTGGAGAAAAGGCAAAAAGGTTTGCTTTCAGAGAATAGGGTTGCAAGCTAGGGTTTGTAAGAAAATCAAAAACATGAATTTGAGCTAGGGCACAAATTTGATAAACAATGACAAGTGTTTGGGAGCAAGGAGGGTGAACAAAGTAAAGTATTTGGTGTGAATAGTTGGATAAAGGATTATTAAGCACCTAGGGAAAGAGATATTTCGATTTGTGAAGGAAATGTTGTGCGAGAATAAAAAATGACACCAAGAAGGGCACCACGATGGTGACTAAGGGGAAAGGAAAGAAGAAATAAATGGAAGTTGAATTCAAAGAAGTGCATGAAGACCAATTATGAGAGATACAATAACCATAAGATGTTATCATGAGACATATATGGGAATACCACATCAAGAAGTGTAATGTGAGTGACTATAACCATCACTCGAGACTCAAATGAGCGTGTGATAGAAATTAAATTGATACAAAAGACCAATGAGAGGACCGCAGATGAAAACCAATCTATGATGACAAAGGGTACTAGTTATTTGAGGGCATGAGAGTTCTTCAACTCTATGAAATGCCTTATTTTGGAAATCCTGAGCACCTTTACCAATGGTTGATGTGTGGGTCCATGAGGACTTATTTCACTTTACAAGTAGGAGGATGCACATTAACACACAGATGATCGGAGAGTAACTATAATGTGCAACTTAGGTATAGAGATAGAAACAAATTTCGATGATGAAGTGGGAGTAGAGGCCACTTATTGTTAAGCTGAAGTATCAAAGAGGTTGGCTTGTGATGGACATTGTCAATTTTCCTTACCTAGTCTTGAGAGTCACTATACATATGGTCAAAAATTTGAGAGCATAGGAGATATGGAAACAAGTGAATAAGAGATGACTCCATGTTGTAAAGAATATGGATGAAGGGATGATGTACAATATCACTACCTTCATTGCAGAAGGAATAATTGAGGAACCATGTGCTGAAAACATGACCTCATGGGGAGAAATCCTCCTTTTGATTGTCTTTGCATAAATTGGATTACTTGATGGACCAAGTGATAAGATATGGAAGCACCCCTCCCGAGAATAAATCCTCGTGAAAAGATTTGTAGAGTACATTTATAATGCAATATCCAATGCATACAAGGGTAGAAAAGTGGTATAGATGAATGCACGATACATTCAATCATGAGTGCCACATTCTAAGTGAGTTACCCAAAATATTGGAGGGAAATCTTAGTTCGCGAGTATACAAAAAAACTTACGCTTAGGAAGGTTTTACTTAAATACTGGTGAGAAGATTCCTTGGTGTAAGATACTTTATGATTTTACAACACGTTACTTTCAGAATCCATCTATAAACAAGTTTCTAGGAGCGCGCAAGATTAAATTTGATGCTGATAAGGAAGATTATGACTACCATCCACTACACAAGACATATGTGTACCACTGGGAAGGAAGCAAACATAGAGACTATGGTATCGAGATGATATTAATATCAATTAAACAACCTTTGAAAAGGTAATGAGGAAGTGGCAAAGGTTTATATATTTAAAGCCCAAATTGGTTAATGGAAATTCATTGAGGATGAGCTTGAGATCCTAGAGCCACCGAAAGATATGAAGACAATTGGGACTAGGAAAGCACTTGAGGCCACTCCTCAAGGAAGGATTAAGGAGAAAATACTAAGGACGATGATGAGAAAGAGGAGGAATAAAAAGAAGATATTGTCATGCTTAAAGAATGGGAGAAACAAGTCAAGAGAATGCATGAGGAATGAGACAGGTGACACATGAACATTAGAACCTATGAAGAAGTCACCAAGAGTCACACCACCTAAGCCAATCCTAGCAGAAAATAAAAATAAGAGGAGATGAAGGCTAGTGCGTAAAGGTGACACTGATGAGGAATAAGTAATAGAAGATATCACATAGGAGAAGGAATTATAAGAACATGAAGCTCCAATCCATGATGTCGAGGAATAAGAGCACAAGGGGTGAGTGCCATGCATTATGCAAAGTACATGAGGTACATGAAAAAATCCCAAGGGTAAAGAGGAAGGAAAGGGAAATAGAATGCTAACAAGGGATGAAGTGTTAGGTGGAAATGGAACTAGTGCGTGCACCCAAAATGAGTAGAACATACCAACAAGTAGGTGAACTAGAGGTAGGAGAAGAAAGGATGAGAATGTGTGAACACCACACATTAATTATATTGATGATCAAATAAAGGTGTTGTGCATAAGGTTTCAGAGCACCATAAAGATTAAGGACCTTTATGGCTAGAAAGTGATTGAACCATAGGGTGTGTCCATGAGCACAAGAAAAATGCTCTAATGGAGTATGTAGACTCACATGAAGGAGCTTTAGTTTGAGATATTTGAATATGTCTTTTCTAAGAACAATGATGAAAAAGGTGTCAAAGTATCATTTGACCATAAAACCAACAAAAATCATTGATGAACAAACAACCAAGGCATTGAATAATATGGAGGAAGAAGTAGCTCAGAGAAATATGGACGAGGGGGCCACCATTAGAAAATTGCATGAAGATAAAAAGGATAAGTCATAGGAGGTCCAACAACTTACGGAGGTGACCAAGAAGGTAGAAATGCATGCCAAGTATGTTCTGGACATGGCCATCCATATTGCGGATTAGATCATGACAACGCACCCCAAGTTCGATGACATAACCAAGGAAGAGTACCCATTGACATTGCCTTATTTGTAGGATTTGGTTCATATGATTTTGGAAGAGAAACTAAGTATGTAGGGGATGACACAAGAAGACAAAATAGATGAGAAGGAAAAGAATAAGAATCTAATAGCACGCAAAATTATAGAGTATGAGGTATCATGCAAGAATATGAAGGATGTGCTAAAGAAGGTGGGCTGGGATTTTTATCATTATAAAAACATTGATCCCATACTTAAGGCATATAATACTAAGGAATGAGAAAATTGGCATGTGCGTAGGCGAAAGAGAAAAATAAATATTGGTTGCGAGGAGATCTTAGTGGAGATTGTGCAGAAAGTGGATGCCCTAAAAATAGTTAGGGATGCTTATGAAGTAAACTTAAGAAGTTAGGATCCTCTTCACGTAAAGGATGGATGGTATGGAAGGATTTATCTCAGGCCTAGCTAGAGTGATAAGGGAGCTAAAGTAGAAGGGAAAGGATATGACCCCAAAGAGATGATGAAGGTTTTTGGGATGATTCTAGATACAACTACTAAGGGGCTAGTAGAATGGGGTGAGTTGGAGAACATCCTTAATAAGGAGTTTCTTGAACTAATGAGTTCGATTGAGGAGTAGGGATCGATGTGCGCTAGATATTATTTCATTCTTTTACCAATATTATTTGTACCTAAACATTCTTTATTCATTTATGCATCATGATATTTTATTTGATTCACTAAAGAGATAAGTTGAGCACCCCATTACCATGGATGGGAAATGTATTTAGTGTGGGGTAATGTTGAGTAGAGAAATTGAATAAGTACCCGAGAATTATGAAGGCTTACATGTAGGAATGGATACATGTATAAAGATAGGGATAGTGAACAGGAGGGAATGCGTAGATATGGATCAGGGTAACATGTGGTACTATGCACACAAAGGAAATAAAGTAGGGAATTAGCCAAATTTCTAGATCGGGATAAAAATAGACTTGGAGTGCGAGACAAAGCAAGCGAGAAAAGGCACATGCAACATAGGATTTGTGAAGGATATTAATAATATTAATGAAAGTTTATATTTAGAAATACTCTATTATTAGTTTTTTTGTAAAAGCATAAAATCTTGTACGCATGTCTATTTTTAGGAAAGAAAGCATGCAATATGATTTTGTGAGCACACCTATTATTAGGAGAGTGCATAGATGTTATATACCTAGTTTAGGTTTTGTTCTAAATAGTTCTTGGATGTTCTAGTGAAGTCATGTTGTTTTGCTATATAGGGTTTGATACTTGTGGGAATGGATCTATACATAACTATATTGAATGGTTTTGTATTCAATTTCCTTGTTATGTAATGAATTTTGATTATAATGGATAATTGTGGATGGATATTGGTTGTTTTTATGTATTCGAGTATGGTAACTTAACAATTCAATTGGTGTTGATTATTGTTTTCATGGATTAATTGAATTCCTAATTATATGTGTTTCCAAAGTGAGATGAATGTAAGGATGAACTATGCATGAATGATTTCTTAGTTAATTATCATGAAAAATATGCATGTTAACTTCCTGTCAAGAAAAAAAAAGAGGGAAATGTTAGTTGTTCACGCTTCGGGTGAGCATTCAATTATGATGAGTAAGGTGCAAACACGCATAGCTTATGCGTGTGTAAATCAAATACTACACTCACCTTGAGCCCTCCCCCACCCTTAATGAAATTTGGTGTGGCATCCTCACTCATTGAGGAAAAAATAGATGACACTTTATTTTCCACATGGTCTGAAGTCCATCAATAGGTAGCTATTACATAACATGATATTGAGGACCTCATGACTTGTGCTCAAAGTCATATTTTGAACCAAGTAGACAATATCATCATTGATACTATACAATCATTCACCCTCATGGCTAAGCATCTCCTTTAGAAATACCTTGATTTCATCTTTGGTCTGAGCTCTCACCTTTGCTTGGGCTCTTGTCCCCCTTGGTTTTTACACACATCTTCAAAATCTCTTATCCTTTCTTGGGCTCTTCACCCTATTTAGGTTTATCATCACCTCTCTTTTTATGAAATTTCCTACCGTTGGAATGTCGTATTCTCGATTCTGCCTATTTTGGGTTTGATTCGACCGACCTTTCCTAATGAATCTATGTGGCCTTGGTCATCCTTGCTTGGATTTATATTCATTCCTACCAGATTTCATGCCTAAATATTATTATCATTCTTCCTAAGTATCATGCGTATTACCACATAAATACATGAGAAAAGAAATTAATGCGATAAGTAAAGCATCAACCACCAATATCATTAATACTATCATCATCATATATATATTGAATAATTTTTTATATAATGATAAAAATACAATCATGATCCATCATAGTACATCATTAATATCTAGGTGGCTCAAGCATCCTCACCGTAACATGTGGGGGATTTGGATGATTTATGCCGATAGTTCCCCACTAGATGCTCAAAGTTGTGAAAGCTAGAGACTTCACACTAGATTTAGATCTAGAGGCCTCTCCTATTCTCTCACCGGTTGCATCTCTAGCATCACAATCCTCTCTACAATGGTCTTGACATTTTAAAGGCATGTTAGATAATCTTAAACTAAGGCACATTGTTCCTACAATAAGCTCTCGTAACATCAAATCTATATTGTCGGTGTATGTCAATGCCTACGTGTCTCTCCATCTATGTAGTGTCCTAACAACCTCTCCAACTAACCAAAATTATCCCACTAACTCGCCAACCAATGATGCTATGGGGTTCGATATTACTAAGGTATCACGAATATCCAAAATCTAGGTCTTGATCTCGTGGTACACACTCTCTATCAAGGAGTGCCACTCCTCTATCGTCCACTCCAAAAAACCAAAATTCACTTATCGAAGATCGTATCATGACATATTTATAAATTATAACAATATACATTCCTAAATAAAGTCATCATCATACATACTTGTCTTCCCAACTCTCAAGATGACGGTCCCTACATCTCCATGGATGTCCAATACTAATTTTTCCTCATCATATTGATGAGATTTCCACCTGACATATTGTGCCCCTATATCTCAAGGAACCAAAATCACATATCCTCTACAACAGTCCTTATCCTATCCCATAATTGTAGGCCCTAATGGCATCGAGTAACCACCTCCGGTCGTCGCATCCTATGCTCTCTCATCCATGGTCCTAGTTGTCTCTCCTCTCTCACTTTAGTGGTAGGACAAGTTATTCCTATATCACCCACCCTTGGGTCAAGCAGTGGGTCCTCCATCGGATAACTCATTTGAATTCTCCAATGCAATAATCTATGGTACATCCCGAGTTGCCCCACCTCTCTATCTCTACCTCTAAACCTATGTGCTTATGACCCATACTCTTTGGGGATGTAGTATAGTACTCTATCTCGCTACACTCACAACCTCCCTTGCATGTCATTTTCTATAGGTTGGTAGTGGTGGTACCATGAAAGGTTCTAGTCTCTCAAACCTGTTTGGGTACCTTGTCCATCAGATGGGTCTCTACCCAATACAAATAATGTCACGTCACTTCCTCAACTAACTCTAAGTCCTCTTCCTTGGGCCTATTGGGACACTAATTAAAATTCCCTATGTAGGTATCCCATACAACCTCATTAGGATGTACCCATCATAGTGGCCAATACGATGAAAGTGCTCTCACTTTGTCTTCCCCGTGCCCACCGAAGTACTATCGTGGCATTTTTGTTATTACCAATAACGTCCATGTGCACCAAGACATTACAAATCTCTCATAGATCCATGTTTTTAGTAATATCATGGGACCTATCGTCCTCGGTGCCCTCCTTGAGACCCTATTTAAATCATACACCGCCCACCCATATAGTGGTCCCCAACCGAATAAAACATCACGCTCAATCACCTTTATGCATATAACACCCAAATACAATGGAATGGTCCTTAATATTTAAATACCCTTCATTTTAGCTCCCAATATTTGAAAAATATGCCCTCAATTGCATTGGGATTGTGATATTCTCCCATTATTTTTGACATATTACACACCCTATTCCACTATTTGGCCAAAAATCATGTTTTTGACCTTATATCTCCAATTTCTGAATCCACAACATCCATCCCATGGGCCCTTAGCTAGGTTATTTATGTCTTATTTTACTAATGATCCTCTAGTGTTTTCATTTAGTTTTTTTCTTCTCTAGGGTTCTAGTAGCATGGATTGTGCCCATACATAGTAGGATGATTGACACTATCAGGTATGCATTGGTAGGTATATTTCATTTTAGCTAGTCCTTTATTTACTTTCAAAATCCACTTTCAATTTTTTTATGTTATGTATCATTATTTCCGTTGACTACCCCATGTTTTACTATTGTGACATGTGGTAATCAATGGTTGGGGCATATGTATACACCTAATTTTTTACACTTTCTATTTTCATACATGTTACTAACAATTTCTCTTTTCAGGTTAGAGGTTGCTAATACATATATTTCTAGGAACGAGTTCCTTAAGGGGATCATTCCAGATAGGGGTATGGTTATTCACATAACCATTGGGTTAGGGATGATACATGGAGAGATAGTAAATTTTGGTCCTATTCATTTTCTTATTTTAATTCTTCCTCATTTTCCTCCATTATTCTAACATATTATTTGATCATGGCCACACTACTTATGCCTTACATTTTCTTTGCTTCTCATGACACACTACACACACCTTTTTACACTTCCCTCCCTAGACAATGCCATCATCTCGGCAGGTGATTATGTTGGTGATATTTCAAATACCTAGCTTGTAACCTTTGCCTCGTAGGCTAGGCATTAGTATAAATACCCCCACTTACACTTCCACATCGTAACGTCATCAAAAATTATAAAGGAACTCACCATTAACTATGCTCTGTTACACCAACTTGCATCTACTCGCTCTAATATTGGATCACTTACATCTTAAATCTTGGCTTGGAGATTCTTCTAGATTAGATTGGTTTTCTTGCTCTTTTGGGTCATGTATAGTGAGCTAGGACTGGATTATTTTCCCTTCTCTTTCCAAAATCTAATCTCTCTTGGTGTATTGTCCTTTGGGAGATAGATGCATCAATGACCGCCCCTCAACAAGTAAGTGCTCTAACCCGACTTGTCATTTTGTAAAGAGTAGTATCCTACATATTTTCTATTTATTATATGTTATCTTTGTATTTTATGTACATGCTAGGTTATAATATTATATTTTCAAATCTTCATTTCATGTTACATGATTTACTTTTGTTAGTATAGGATTTACATGATTATATAATCTTTTATTACTCCCATTGTCATGATATCTCAATAGGGTTCCTTCCTCTTCTTCGACCCGGGCATTGGGAACCTTAGGTTGTCCAATTGTAAGGGTTACTTCCCTTTGGATATGTGATCTTAACGATCCTTATAACCCCTTTAATTTTATCTTGATATTGGTGTGTCCCTTATTTTTCACCTTGATACCCTACTTGAACAAATGATAAGAGTATATGGTGTCTAGACACATTTTAATCCGCCATACACGATGTTCCCATTATCTTAAATATGTGGACCACCTCCGATAGCCCATCATCTTCTATCTCGTGGGCCACATCCTAGTAGTCCATCATCTTCTATACTTGGGCCATGTCCCAATATCCCTTCATATTCTATCTATGGGACACCTCTAAGCAGCCCACCATCTTCTATTTATGGGACTTCTCCGAGTAGACCATCATCTTATATCTATGGAAACCTCTAGGTAGCCCATCATCTTGTATGTATGGGAAAATTATAGGTATCCCATCATCTTATATCTATGGGACACCTCCGGATAGCCCATCATCTTCTATTCTCGGGCCACCTCCAGCCCGTTACCATCAATTCTTGTGCCACAAGCTATCCCATTCCCATTAATCCTTGAACCTTATCCTATGAAAAACTATGGTAAGCCCACAATAATTCCTAACACTCCTATCATCAATCCCAAACATCCAAATTATTCTACCATTTCTTGGGATCAACAACATCACACATTAACTTATATGAAGCACAAGTAGTTTCTTGATTAAGCTAATATCAAAAATCAAGAGATCTTAAGCTCCAAAAAATATAACATCCAAAAATTCAAAACTCAAACATGATTTAAACATGCACCATAATGCCAACACCAAGTATGATGCTAAGTAAAAACTCTATAGATAGGGAGCTGAAGCTCCCACATGCAAAATCCATGTTGCAAGATAATTCACGGTCACTTATCAAGTATGATCTCACAAAAATAATTGAGATTAGAGATAATATCACTCTTGATAGTAAAAATATCCTAGTCTCCCTCATCAAATAAATAAAAACATTTTTTGGATCCTATCACATAGAGTGACATTGTTGGTTCTAACCTTCTCATTCATCTTATCCTATTCTTTCTACCCTATCATGGATATTTTCACTCCATCATATCTCATCCATTTCCATAATATCCTGAATCTTAAGAAAGTCCTATCTCTTCATGGTTTTCCCTTATCAAAACCATCAAAAACATAAAAATAAATAAAACTTTAAAACTTGAAAAAATTAAAGGTACAAACACCCAATATTATAATCAATTTTTGCATAAACATGGATGTTCTTTCCTGTCTTTTTATTAATCTACAAATCACCCACCATTTTCATCCCTTCAATGATATTTTGGTCATTCTTTTGCATTTATTTTGCGGCATTGATCTCTATTATATCCATTTGACTTTGGTCTTTCATTACCTTGGTAAATTAAAGAATGACAAACCTCTTAAATATCATATCACTATCATACATTTAATAAACATGTTGTGACATCCTTTAGGCATATCTATTGACACTAGCCAATTTTGTCATCATAATCACTTCCATATACTTTCATTAATCAATTAGTGGTTCTTCCGCCCTTCTCTAAACAATCGAGATAGCTGAAATAATTTTATAAAATAAAAATAAAAAATAAAAAAGAAAAAAAAAATCAAATCATTACTAAATATAAATATCTCTTGGGGTATTTCCAAAGTATCTCTATGGTGATATGGGTGTTAGATTTAACAGGTGAAATGTAATCCACAGATCACAGATCCACCATTAATGCTGCCAAATATTATAGATTATGGCATGTAGTCCAATCTATATAAAATAGCTAAAATAGATAGTGAATAATAGAGCTTAAATGAGTAAATAATGAGCAAGAGCTGAAAGAAAACAATAGACAAGAACAAAGACACATTACACCATATTTAAGTGGAGAAACCCGAAGGAAAAACTCCATTGGTAAAGCACTTGTCTTTTATTAAGAATTTAATACAAGATTTTAACCCAACACTATAGAGATATGTTTCTTATTCATTTGATACAATACAATGCAATACTATTTTAGCTCGGCCCATTTTTATTCCTCGGTCTCTCTTTATTTTGACATCTTCTCTTCTCTTTTATAGATTGCTCTACATTGATCTTAAGCTAGATCTAGTCTGTACATAGTTGGAAGTCTGTACTATCTAGTCATTGCTCAAAGATCAATCCCAAGAGGGATCACCTAATGAATGTGGTGGGTGAATCAATCAAACTACTTTTCCAGTCAGACCACTTCACTCTTTGAGTGTGAAAGACTTCACACATTAAATTTTGATTAAACAAACTTTAATAATGTTGGGGCATGCCCAAGTGGCTGATCCCACTTGACATTATCACCCCAACACTCCCCTTAATGTTAAGTGGGAGAACACAATCAGACATGCCAAATTTTAGACCCTTGAATCAACAACAATGATTCAGGCTGAGCATTCTAACAAGGGAAATCTGTAGATCTTCCCAAACAAAAATTCTTAAGATCAATGCTTTACATATGAATACTTACATCAAATTATGGATCCTTTTATAAACTAAGGCATCCCCATAACTAAAGCTTTGTTGGGATTTACAAGTAACTTCACATAGAGTGACACATTTACTTATTACAAAGTGGAGCAAGTATTGGAAGTTTACAATGTTACAACCATGTGTAACCAATCCCTAAAGGATCACTTTGTTACATACAAAGTGGGTGGTCATGATCCACTCTTAAGCCATCAAGAGTTGGCATTGCCATACACACTCCCCCTCAAGGGAAACTCTGATAGGATGAACAAGGCACAAGACTTGTAAAACTTCACAGCACACCATGGCTTGAAGAAGATATCTGATGTTGAACTAGATTCTTTATCAAGAGCAATCAGCCTTCACTACCAGCAGCCTCTTTAGCCTCATGGATCTTTTGCTACTCCAAGTGATGGTGTATATCCATCTTGATCACAAATCCAACTACACATTAAATTTTAAACACAACATCAACAAATATCAAAGTAAGCATAATAAAAATCATAAATATTTTCACTTTTAGCCAAGTATAAAGTTTAAACATTAGTTGTATAACAACTCAACATATCACATATGCTTAACAATTAACAAATGTTTTATCAACAAACATACATCTTATTCCAAGCCTTTCATATAAAGATAAGACTTGATCAGATAGTCAAATCATTCAAGCTTTAAGCAATGACCATGTAAGCAAAATCTAAGCTTAGACATGTCATATATGATCAGATTTTTTTATGCCAAAAAAACATGATTTAATAGTCAAAAACATTGTCTGATTCTAAGAATTATATTCTTGTTACTATTAAGAGATCATGCCTATTTTGACAAGAGAATCATTAACAAAAAAGATAGTTAGAGAAACCATGTTCATAAAAGCACTTGACACAGGAATCCTAGTCAGAGTCAAGGATTGAAAGATCTCCCTTTAAGTCTACATCCTTTATATTAAAATGTAAATGAAAAACAAGCTATGCAGAATAATTTCAGTTTTAGATTATTTTGAGGAGGTAGAGAGGCATATTTAAATTTTTTTCTCTTAACAATATGCACATGTTCTTTGTAACCTTCTAGGTATAAATTTCATGATGTATAAATGCACTTGACATGTTCTTTGTTGACAAGAAATTTGTTCATAGTTACAACATCCAAATGAGCTTTAATGTTCTTAATTAGTCTTTATAGGAGTTCATGATGTCTGATTATTATCATGCAACTACTGAAATTCATTATGAATTAGCATATCTTGCATGGATTGAGATCCTATAGGTTTTTAGCCATAAAATAGGCTTTTAAATGGACTTTCCAAATGCTATAATTAATTTCATTAAGAGTTGAGACTTATCTATTGAAAAAATAGGCATAACTAGCTAGTATAGTGCTCAGACGAAAAATGGAGACAAATATAGCTAAAAACAACAACTCAAGGAAGCCAAATAGAGACAAAAAACAAGCTACAGATATTTTAATTTGTCATATGAAAACAAACAACTCGAATTTGATCAAAAAATAGCTTGAATTGGTCAAGTTATGGATAAATTTAACAGGGCTAGGTTGTGTTTTGGCTACATACCATTTTAATAGAAAAATTAGATAATTAATTAATTAATTATGAGCTTAAGATCATAGCAAAATTCATCAAATCTTCAAAAATAGATTAAATTGGTCGAATTTAGATCAAATTTACAGAATGAGTTGGGGTCAAGTTACGTGAAGCTCGGGAAGTTCTTTTGAAACTCCACTGGTGAGCTATAAAATGAGCTACATGGGGTCAAATCAATCGGGGTTGAGTAGCTCAATGATTTATTTTGCAACTCGTCGGGCGAGCTCAAAAATGAGCTCAAAATGAGCTACTTTAACAAATAATATAAGTTAAAAAAATAGCTCATATGGGGGTTGACACATGGTACAAATCAACAATAAAAAGTGAGGCACATTTCAGCTTCAAAATAGATCCTCGAGCGGACGCGACACTTTAAAAAATTAAAGTTAAAGCTCTTTCGGCTCTAAAATTGATTCAAAATGTGACAAAAGAAAAATAGACACATGTCAAAAGACTATAACAAGTCTGACAACAAATACACGTGTCACTTCTTAATCAACTCATTTTTGCAAATGCATCTAATCAAACAAACTAACAATTAATTAAAAATAGAATCGTATACATGTGTCCTTATTTAATTGGATTGCATTTCTTAAATTTGACACAATGTGACAACAAAGTGAAAGTCAAAAAAGTCATTTATTGAAAGATTAATGGCTTTAAATAATTTATAAACCAAACTTGAAACAAATTTTGGGTCCGGAAAAAATAAGACAGGTGTCATGATTTAAATGACAAAAATAAAAACAAAATACCGACACCCTAAAACTTGCGAAGATCGACACACTTAGAACACGCGCAAAGAACAATTGGATCACGTTTCACAAGTATAACAAAGTTTGACAAGTGTAAAAGAAAGAATACACATTTATTCTTAATTATCTTAGACTTCACAGTTCACAGAATTAAAAAAATCCATGAAATGAAGAAAATTAGAGATTCGTAGTATAAAGGAAAGTTAACAAACCTACGAAACAAAGAACTTGACACCGCTAAAAATACTAAGATAGGTGTCACTTTTCTATTAGCTCGCACTCTACTAAAAAAATGACAGATATATATGTGTCCAAATGCTATTGGATCACACTTTGCAATGAAATAAAAAAGACTAAGTCAAATAAGATATGTGGAGCCTTTTAAATGGCTCACTTTTCGCAAGACTGAAAAAATGACAAATGTAAAAGGTGGAAAATTTTAATTAGATGACGACTGCCATAAATAAAAGACTGACAAGTGTGAAATGTGGAGCAATTCTATTGGCTCAGATTTTACAAATCTAATAAATGCGATAAGAAGAGATACGTGGAGAAAATTTATTGGTCTACCCTTCGTAAATGTTAGAAACAAGTTAAATGAAGATTGAAAAAGTGGAATACGATGCCACTTGGAGAAATATTAATGGCTTAAGTTTCACAAATGTCAGAAATAGCTAGTTCAATTCTGACAACACAAAGACACACATAAATCCTTTATTGGCATGTGGATTTCATCGACAATTAGATAAACAATATTCTAACACCTCAAAGCAAGATGGAGCAATTTTATTGGCTTGAGCTTCATAAAAACTAACAAATGTGACACTAGATGGAGCAATATGATTGGCTCAAGCTTCGCAGTCAAAGGAAGTCAAATAAGTCTCACAGGGAAAGCCGATGGCACAAAATGATTGGCCCAAGCTTCACAATGACATTAAGATGTCGATCAAATCCATTTAGCACTCTAAGAGTGGGTACGACTTAAAAATATGAAAAGAAGAGCAGGAAGCTACATGGAGCAATATTATTGGTCCAAGCTTTACAAAATTGAAAATGACCAAAAATACAAAGCCAAATGACACCAAATGATTGGTTCGGCCAGTAAAAGAAAAATGGAAAAAAGCAAAGACTTTTACCATTAAAACGGACTTAAAAGCCCAAACAAACTGGATTTATATAGATATTTAAGATCCATATTCAAAAACAACTATAACAACTATTTACAACGGGAAAACTAGAAAAATAGCTCACAGATGATGGATTCAAGTCATAAATGACTGAAATGAGATGTAAAAAACATAGATCTAAGAAAAAATCTTAAATATGATCTAAGAAGCCATTTATCCCTTTTTAATCAATATTTCAAGTAATATTAGGTAGAAATTGGAATTTTAAACCTAGTTAGCTTGAACACGATTGTGGAACTTTTGGGTCTCGTAGATCTATCAATAAACTTAAAGTTTCTTCACTCTTTCAAGTCAAAACACTTCTAGATCAATCCTACACATGCACAATCATCACGCTCTGATACCATGTTAGATTTAAGCAGTGAAATGTAATCCATAGATCACAGATCCACCATTAATACTACTAAAGATTATATATTATGGCATGCAGTCTAATCTATATAAAATAACTAAAATAGATAGTGAATAAAGAGCTTAAATGAGTAAATAATATGCAAGAGCTGAAATCAAACAATAGACAAGAAACTAAACACATTACACTGATTTAAGTGGAGAAACCCGAAGGAAAAACTCCATTGGTAAAGCACTGTCTTTTATTAAGAATTTAATACAAGAGTTTAACCCAACACTTCCACTTAGCTCCATATCTTTTTCACAACAAATGTAGAGATTTGTTTCTTGTTAATTTGATACAATACAATGCAATACTCTTTCATCTCGGTCCTTTTTTCTTCCTCGGTCTCTCTTTCTTTTGACAACTTCTCTTCTCTTTTATAGATTGCTCTGCATTGATCTTAAGCTAGATCAGTCTGCACACAACTAACAGTTTGTACTATCTAGTCATTTCTCAAAGCTCAATCCCAAGAGGGATCACCCAATGAATGTGGGTGGGTGAATCATTCAGACCACTTCACTCTTTGAGTGTGAAAGACTTCACACATTAAATTTTGATTAAAAAAACTTTAATAATGTTGGGGCATGCCCAAGTGGCTGATCCCACTTGACATTAGCACCCCAACAATGGGATATTGAATAGTATATGTCATCTATTTTCACCCCCAGGGTGAGAATAAAAAATTGGGAAGGCTTGGGTTTAATCATTTGTCAAGGGGCCTTCATAGGTGGGTCATATGATTGCAAGTGAATTGTAGGCTCCACAAGAAAGTGTAATTATTTTAGGGAAGGTTTTAAGTCACAAGAGATATTTTTTTCCTCTTATGGGTTTTATAGGTTCAAGAATCCATCTAGGTCAAGAATTAGTCTCGAGGGGCCCACATCTAGCCAAAATGGGAAAAAATTGAGGGGGTTGGTCTCAAGGTGTTTCATTGCATTCCATATGCCCTTGGAAGTCCATAGGATTTAGAAGATTCTTAGAAAATTCAGAGAGAAAATTGAAAAATTTGTAAAAATTAGTCTAAGTCCCCAAATAGCTCGTTGAGTTGTTTCCATCTTGGTGAGGTGGTTGAAGCAAGATAGTTTTCATGGAAGACAAGGGGCTGAGTTGGCTGGTTTAGCAATGAGATAGTTCATGTCGGGAAGCCCTTTGAGGTTAGTTTTGTGGCTTGGAGTGAGTCACAACAATGGAAGGGGCAAGTTCGGTGGAATGACTCGGCGAAAGTGAAAAAGGGAAGTCGGGCTCGATGCTAATGTGGAAAGGTGTGAAGGAATTGATTCTTTGAGCCCAAAGTAAGCTCCATGGTAGGAGGTTGTGCCTAAATCAGGCCCTGCAAAGAATAGATGGCCCAAGGAGCTTAGGTCACGAGTTCCACCAGCCTCGATTTTCCCATAATATGAAGGATGCGGAGGCGAGGTGAGCTGCAGTCCAGAGAGCTAGAAGAAGACGGTGCGGGCCCAGTGAGCTTAGCAGGTATGAGGTAATGTGGTTGCAAAATATGATCAAGGAACATGAATTTTCCATAGGAGAGGATGAAAAACATAGTGTAATGTGGCTTGGAGATAGAATGGGGAGCCCACCAAGATAGAAAGGTAGGAGGGGCAAGGTGGCAGCTAGATCCATCGGGAAAAGTTGGGAGATCATATAAAAAAGGCTGAGACCAAAGTGGGAAGGAAGTGTGACGTAGCACCTAACCAACTAGCCGATGGCCCCGAGATGGTTCTAATTTAAACATAGTCATCACTCACCCCCACCGCCAAATTTGATTAATTCAAGACTTTGGAGCCCACACAAATTTAAAATCGACTTCCGTAGAAACCATTAAATTATAAGAAAATTCCATGAAGGAGGGAAAAGTGAAAATAATAATCTCCAACAACCCAATTTAATGCTTTGTCCCATGGAATGATGAAGAAGGCAGAGATGGGATAAAAAGTAGTCTCGCACTAAAATGATCATACCTTTCTCATTTCTCAAGTAAAATTGGACTCATTGGAACCGTGATTCCGCCCTCTACACTCACCAATCAAGAAAACACATATTTAGCAAAATTTTTTGGTGTAAATTGTAGAAAATGAGCCCAATTCCAAATGATGAGTTTCAGGAAGTTGAAATTGCATTTAATGGCCATGTGCAACCTTATTTCTTCTGCTGCAAGTTACAAGACAACAAGGGATGGATTTTGTAGGTCACCCCATCACTTTTGCAGGTGTCATGATGGATTTTTGGGTGGTTGAAGCATGAATTTGAGCTCCTTATCTCTCCTCTCAACTCATTCTCCTATATATTGTAAATGAGGGCATTATTGTAAGAGGTTGGAATTGTTTAGTGTTGCCCTCCCTTCTTCTTCCATTTAAGGTATTTTTGGAGCTTCAAGCCTCTATTTTTGAGCTCTGTAATGGTGAATCTTTCCTCTCCCTTCTATAATGATGTATTGTGCATACTCTTGGAGCAATAAAAATTAGTGTTTTTGATTATTTCTCTATCATTGCATTGTTTTTATTACTTTCTCTTGAATTTCTTCATGCTTGCAGGTGTTGTATGCATTCTATTGTTCTCATTGCATGATTATTTGTGGTTGTGCTTAAATGAAAATGGTGCATTGTGTGTAATCTTGATCTGCGATGCTTGTCTATCATATCCATGCTCACCTTCCTCTATTTCCAAGCATTGAGGATTTCTAACACCCCCTTTTCTTGGTGTTATCGGGTCCATAGTGTAGGATTTCTCTCTTTCACCCTTTCTCTCTCTCTCTCTCTCTCTCTCCGTCTCCTTAGAATCAATAGATTATGATTAGTTAGCTGCATTTCCTTCCTTAGGAGTAGTTTAGTTCTAGGATTAGGTAGAGGAACCAACCTTCTCTGGAGTTCCATATCAAGTTCGCAAGTTCCACAACTTGAAAAATGGTCTAATGTTTCCCAATTACACTGGTAGCTCATGCACACACACATGAAAAATCAAAGGGTGTTGTAATTTGGTGATAACAATAATGGAGAAATGTATGGCTCTCTTTTAACTCTTCATTAACCAATCAACTTCCAAATGAACCATTCCTACACATTAGCTAGTTTTTCCTCACTTGTTGCCTATCAAATATTCAATTCAAGAGGTAATGAATTTCCACGTGCACACACTCGATCCCGATGAGTAACATGACTAGTATGTTACCAAGTGTTCTTTGGACCCTTTTTAGACTCTTGCTTTAGTTTATTTCTTGTTCATGATTTGTGTCTTTGTCTCATCACCAATCATCTAGTTACATTTTCCATATCCATCCATAACATCCACATTGTTCTTCACTTGCTCAAAACATCCATATGTAAAATATTTTATTTCTACCATATTTGAGGTAAACTTTGTTCCCATTTCAATAAAAACTCTTGTCCTTCTTTCTATCATATGTTTCTTGAATATATTTTACTTGGGGCACACTCGCTCCTTCCTAGCACTCCATTGGTTTGAGTTCATCATCATATGAACATATCCATCTTGGATTTAATTTGAAATATTTTATATGCACATGATTTCCCCTTGTACATTCTCACCTCTCATTGTGGGAATCTTTGAATTTTTGTTTTCTTGTACATAGCTTTGGAATACTTTAAAAAAACCCTCAAAATTCACAAAATCCTGAAAATCCAAAAACATTGGCAAAGTCTCCAAAATCCAAAAACATTGGTAAGACATTCAAATATCCAAAAAATTTGGTTAAACCTCCAAAATCCAAAAACATTGGTAAAAGATAAATAATTCAAAACATTTGTAAAAATTAACAATACTAAACATTCACAAAACACAAAATCCTAAAAATTGAAAACTATACTACAAAACATTCTACTTCAGTGCTTGCTAGTTCTTACACATGACATGCAGATCATATTGTGATATTACTTCATAAAAAAATCTAGTTTTCTTGTTGTTTCTATTTTCCCGACATATATCGTTGCTCGGGGAAGTTTCCTAGTGCACATTTCTTTTCATGTTACTTCTATGTCCTCCATCTACTCCCTTACATGTATCCTTGTCCTGGGCACCATTTTAACCCTTGTCATATAACTCGAACATTTGGGAACTGAAGCTAGATAACAAAAACATTGGTACACTTGTTTTAAGCATTTCTTCTTTAATTTTCTTTGATTGTGTTTGTTTGTTTGTTTGTTTTCTTGTTTATTTACTTTCTTGTATTGCATTGCATATGAATTTTCTTTGAGATAGTCCTTTTAGAATGAAGAAAATCAGTATTATGGCCCTTCATGTCATTTTACCCTTTTTTATATGCTTATATAAAATAAAAAGGTACTTCCAAGCCAAGATGGTACATATACTATGTAACAATCTTCTCATCCATCATCTATTTTATCTTCCATTCTAACTAACTTCTACATATAATTTTCCAATTCTTCTACCTATTCATCCAAGACATGATTATCATAGTGACGCATTTCTTTTACTCATTCAAATTGTCTAAAATTTTCTACTATCTTTAAAATGGTGTCGTTTTGCGCTTACACCACATCAAAGAGGGGAAAATGTAGATAACTAACTTTGAATGTAAATTTTTAATACTAAAATTGCACAATTATCCTCTTTTCGTCATTTTGTTATAATTAGTGTTTTCTCGCTAATTAGCTAAAAATTCCATTTTTCTTTTTCAATTAATGATACTTCATGAATTAAATCTTATTTTAGAGATTTGTTTTTGTAATAAATGATATTAAGATGATTAAGTACAACAATATGCAAGCACTAAGAATTAAAAGATGTAAAACCCTAAGAAAATGAGAGGGATGATGACTTAGCTGATTTTGTATATATTGAGAGTGACTGTGATTGTGTATTTATTTGGAATAAGATAGAAACAACATTGCAAAGGATTGATGATTGTTCGAGCCCTAGGAATGTTTAGGTTAGAAGCACTGCAGAAGGGAAAGAGCTCCTAGGTGCTAACAAATGATATTGGCACTTGTGTCTACTAAAATGCTCAAGTTTTGATATGTTCCGGCTGTAAGACCTTCCATGTTAGCTCCTCTTTATCACTCCATTTAAATTTTAGATCGCCAATATCACCTATAACATGAAAAAATGACTACCTACACATGCCCACAAACCACATCAAATCTAATAAAAAGATGCAAAATGGGGAGTTCGACTAATCCCGATTATTGCCCAAAGAGTTAAATTAGGACCAAGTGCTACACTACATATCAGACTCCATGTAGTTCTCCGTGTGTGTGTGTGTATTCATCTTTCATTCCCTAGGTTTCCCATGTGAAAGTTACACGATGATAGTGAGATAGATCTAGATTGTCCGAATATACAAAATGTGTACGATGGAAAAGAATGAACTCACCTATTATGTAGTGTATATAGACCAATGCAGTCCTTGACCCTTGTATGGATGTGCTAGATATGTAATTTTTAGTGCTCTTATTCCTTTTTGCAAGCTTATGTGGTGATAAGTAATGTTTATGATGTTTGGCCCCTATTTGAAAGAAGTAAATATATATGATTCCCTTGTTTGAAATTCATAATTGACAATGAAAAGCCAATCCCAAAGTATTAAAAGGTGATCAAGAAGTGAAAGGGGCATAACAGATTAAGAAGAAGAAAGAGAGGGCCAAGAGCACCAAGGAAGGAGAGGAGCACTGGATGATTCTATCCTAACCGGGCGCTAGTGTTAAATGCCATCGAAAGGTAAATCGGTCAAGTGCCAACAGAACTATAAGATGTGAAAATCCAAAAGGATGCTTAGTGAATATCAAAAATATTAAATTACAAGAGATAAAGAAGGAAAAATGTCAAAAGGTGTTGTCAACCACTACTTTTCTTACTTAGGAATCATGTATACAATAGTATGCATTAGGACCTAGAAATATACCCAAGTGCATTAATGTTTTGTTGAAAATTTCCCCACTTTATGGTGTAGAGAGAATACTTAATAGATTAAAATAAATAGATGTATGTACCTTGTAATCTAGAGAGAGTTTTTGATAGCACGCCGAGTGGACAAGTAGCCATTTGAAACATGAAGTGATTATAATATGAAGTGTGGAAACTAGGAAAGGGATGTAGACCCTAGGGGTGAATCGTATGCATAGTAGCGTGTTGTTGGAGATTTTGATTATTGATGTGAGATGCTTCTTATTGCTTGTAAGGATGGACCTACAAAATAAGATCAAGAAGTAGTTAAAGTCCCATTTATGAAAAACCATAATAACATGTATAAGTAAGTAAAAGTGTGTAGAAAGTAGTAGCTAAGGAAAGAGTGCACTTGATGTATGAGAGAGTATAGGATAGAAAGTTTTCCTATTTTCTTTAGATATGTTATTGGATGGGGTTAGGAGTGATCAATTCCCAACTAAGAAAGTTTTGAGCCATGGATTTCAACATCTTACCGCCAAGGATGAGGTTTTTGGGTGATCTCATGCCAAGTATGAGTTTATTGGGTGATATCACACCAAGGATGATTTTTTGGGCTATCTCACACCAATGATGAGTTTATTGGGTGATCTCATGTCAAGAGAAGAGTGTTGGGGAGAGAGGTATATTTTTCTCTTCTTCAAATAATAAGTGCCACTATAGATTGACGCGTCCTGATTTGTAACCGAGTTTAAACCAAATTTTAACCAAATTGTAAACTAATAATAAGAGAATTATAAAAAAGTTGTAACCAAATTGACTAAATTATATAACTAAAGACAAGTGTCTGATACTATAGATCTATACTGTAACTTGCTAGAAACTATGCTGAACTAAAAATTTGTCTACTTTTTCCCTAGGACACTAGCGCCCAGGTGTGACATAATCACCCAAAATTCATATCTGTCGCTAAGCACTAATGTTTGCTTTGTATTTATGATCCAAGTCTGATTTTTACCACTCTATTACTGTGATGTTATGTTCTAGAGCTATATTTGGTTGGAAGGGTGATTTTTTCACCCAATAGTTTCTTGTCCTCATTTGGGTGTGTGTGAGGAATGTAGGAGGTGGCCATAATGAGAGGAAAATAGAATGATATGTATATCATATATTTCATACTTGCAGGGGGTAGGGGATGTACATGGAATAAACCAAGGCACATGCAAACAATATAGGCTAGAAGTAGGTGTCAGTGTAAAAGAGATAACATACAATAGAATATAATATATCAAGAAACTATAAAGACAAGAGGGAATGAGAAAAGTGGGTTGCATACATAGGACATCACTCAATATTTTACAAGACACTCATGGCTAAAGCTTCAATAAGCAAACAATGATCAAGCAACACATAAGGCATAACCCACATATAGTGGAAAACAATAACAGACAAGAAGTAATAGATAACCATGGTTGTATCATATCCTAAAAGGAAATTTCTACACATGAAGCACTCATTATCATGTTAGAGAGATAAATATTATTTCAAAGCATGTATAGAGAAATGAAAAGTAAGTGATAGTGACAAAAATTAATAAATATTGTAAAAATAGGACCTGTGATATGTACTAGGAGAGAAGAAAAGGTAGATGCCCCAAGAGCCTCGATGGGATTGGTAAAGAATGGTGTCTAGCATCATGCATAATTTAAGAGAATGTAAAGGTCCTACATTCACCTCAAGATACCATGCAAAAACACACGTGTGTATGGAAAAGGATAATGACATACTAAGTATCTAAATAGCATAGGAAACAAAGTGCAACATACAAGTAATATAAGATAACAAGATAACCAAGATAGGTAAGCACCACATGAGTGTGATGGTGTGTTACGATATGCAAGATGTGTAGATGGGAGGAGCCACTATAGACACCCAAAATTGGGTTGCAACCCTCTAGGCCCCCTTCGACTAACATACCCCTTTACCATGACCCCTCCACACACTATTATTAATTTAATTACCCATATTAAGTTAATAATCACCTCACCCTTCCACCTCACCCTTCCACCTCACCTCTCCACCTCACCATGGACCCATTCCAAGCCTATTTATTAACCTAGACTAAGTCACCACTCTCCTTAACTAACTATGACTCCTTCTAAACCTAACTATGAATTCTTCTACACCTCTCCCACCTATTTCCCACTTCATTAAGAATCAATAAAAACCTCCAATCCATAACAAATCTTGACCCACACTTAAAGGGTGGAAAAAGGCTATTTTTGAAAAATATGACCTTTTCTCCCTAACCGACGCCGGTTATTCCTCGACTGGTACCGGTCACGTAACCTTCGTTGGTTCCTTTAAAAGTAATTTCTAACCCTATACTCAAGTTCCTCTATCTTGGATTATGGCATTATAGTATTCTTGCATCTCCAAAGCATCCGATGATCAAACACAAGACCAAAGCATTCCATTTCTTCACCAACAACCAACCTCTCGCTCCATCACTTTGGATCATCCGCATGGAAGTATACATGCCTCATTTCCATGACACGAACCAGCATTTGTTTTTTGTGAGCATCCATAAACCACCAACCATCATCTATCAACCTGCAATCTCCAGATAAGTATATTAATCATGTTGTTAAGTTCCATTAGCTTTTGGTATTGATTTATTTATTCTACATATTACTTCTCTCCCGGATATCTCCTACACCCACCTACCCGACAACCTACCCATTTGAACCTCTCTGTCCCCTAACCACCTATTTTACCATCTTTGAGTCTTCACATAAATCATAACATCTAGCCTAAGCCTTCCTAACTCTCTGTGCAATCATAGAGAGCTCCCAACAAGCCATTTTAACCTTTTTATCTAATTTCCGCTACACAGGTGTTGCTCACCCAACGACGTCACTATGACCAAGTACCAACGTCGGATGCTCAACCAACATCGGTCACTATGTTTGGTAATTTTCCCCATACCAGTAAGCCATTAACCTCACCCAAAACCTCTTAAAACCCCACCAAACTTCACCCTGACCTCCCTAACACCCTCTGCTACACTTGCATGCCCTGAAAACTAACCACCTTTTCTAGATTAAGTCTTATATGCATTATTAGATTAAATCTAGCTTATTGTATTTGTGTGAGACACCTAAATCATATAACTACAATAGGATTTCCTTATTTCATGTTATTTCTCTACATTAAGTTGTATTTGAACATGGATTGAAAACCTTCTAGGAAGCACCTCGCTTCCCGGATCTAGCTCCCACTAGGTAGTCCACCGACCTATATTATTAATGCTATCTTGTGGTCTTATTTTGCATTTAGGTAGTCCTTCCTAGCCAAAAAGGAGCTCTTCATGATCAGCCTGGTCTTCAACAACGTGTGCAACCTTCTTCAACTTCACAGGTATTCCTCCTCACCTTTACCTTATCTATTTTATATGCAACATTGTGGTGAAACATTTTGGCATGCCTAGTGGGACCCTCATTTGTGGGTTCCTTTCTATTCATATAGGTTGCATCTTGTGTGTTTCCTTTCTAAATTGCTATTCACTAAATCTTCCTCTTTGGTAAATTGCTCCTTCTTTCTAATTTCTCTAAATGAAACACTTCTCTTGGTGCATTTAAAAAGAATCCTTCTTCTTTTCTTCCAAGTTTGCATTAGTGAAATTCATCCTTATTCCTATTCACTATTGTTTACATCGAATATCATATTTCAATTTTGGGTTTAAAAACTTGCATTTCATTCCTGTATGTTTATATATTTACCTCACATAGTTAAGTAGTAATCATACGACCATAGAGCCTATATTTCCTATTCCTCTACCCAAGGAGGAACCTATCACGCCTATTCCTCTACCCAAGGAGAAGCTAACCCTATCGACCTATCTACTTAAAGAGGATTCCACATTGCTTGTTTTTCCTCCTCCTCAACCCATAGAGGATCAAATCTTATCTCCTCTTCATATAGGCAATTATTCTCCCAAGGTCTTATAATATCATGTCGACCTTATTACATGACTCCCGCCTCTTGAATTAGAGGTGAAAATATTCCCTGTATCACAAGACTCAAATTTTTGGATGGGTTTCACCACTGGGTCATTGTATTATAAAACAAAATCATTCTCACATTTGATAGACCGAGTAGAGTATGTTGATTACTCCACACTTTGGGGGCATCTTCGACTCCCAATATCCACCAAAATGGAGATGTTGTCCTTGGATACCTCAACTATCTATCTTAAGGTATTCAAGGAAACTAAAACCATAACACCAATGCTAATCATATCAGCCTCTTCTTCTTCAACCTCACCTTCACCCGAACCCCTATCTGCACCTAAACCTACCAACACCTAGCCTATTGCATCCCACAGTGAAACTAGACTTGTCTTCTCAACTACCAATCCTCACAAAACTGATTCCCAAACCTAAGAGGAAGACCTAACCTCCTAGGCCTCGTACCTCGATCTCTCCCACAACTTCATTTTCACCTTCACCTCTACCTTCGATTTTAGGTCCATACCCTTCCACCTTGGTCAAGTTACCTCTTCACCAAGGAAAATCCAAGGTGCAAAAACCCACACCCACACCTTTACCTTCTCTTTTTCCCACACCTTCACCTTCATCACCTCTTTTTCCTACATCTTCTCCATTACCTATAACCACATTATTTCCAACACGCCACTCTCACCTTGGATTTCTAGGGTACCTATTCCTTCTAAATATCCTTCTACCTCATGCACCCTCCTGTACCTTTACTCAAGAAGGTGAAACCCAAACCGAAACAAAAATCTTCACTACCTACCAGTAACGGTAGTCACACGTACACCTCATCCAACTAAGCCTCCCTCACGAAAATTACCTACCTTTATCCAAGAAAACTCTAACTTCTCATTGTGACCCATTAGCAGGATCCTATTCTAACATCCTCACTAGGTTGTTAAAAACCTCTGGTATCTTACTTCGCCTATTAATACTTATTACCCACTTAAACCAAAACTAGTAGGGTTTGATGACACTAAAATTTGTACATATCATTGCTCACTAGGGCATGATGTCAAAGGTTGTAAGGCCTCAAAAAAATTATCCTTCAACTTTGTACTTCGGATGGTCTCTTTGATGAAGATGACCTATTGGAGGAGAATTCCATTCCCCCTTTACCCACTACCACACAACCTAGCTCTATACCTACTCAACAACCTTTACTTGTATCTCCACAACCCTATTTTCCTCCTCCAATATTTGAAATAAATATGGTCCGAGTAGCCACTCGATCACAAAAAGATAAAGGAAAAGAGAAAACTGGTAGCCCATCCAGTGCACCTTCACCCGCCATTATACTGCATTCGTCCCCAAAGTAACCATCGTGGGCCATCTTATCCTATTTCGATGAGTTTAACATCACTTTATGATTAAAAACTTCATCAATCTCCTCTAAAGATGTCCTTTTATAACCTAATTCAAACCTCGAGTCTCATCGTCATGCCCTCATTGAGGTCCTACAATCTATCAAGGTTCCACCTAAATGATCCTACACCTGTGGCCACCATCTTTACCCCTCATCATGTGGCCACTCTCACCACTTCACCTCAAACTTTGACCCCTATTACCTCTTCTTAAGTTTCTGCTACTAGTTTCAATGATTTAGAGATTTCCCCTCTACAATAAGATGATCTTGATCCTTCCCTCTTCATCATTGCCTACATCAATGATACTCATGTTCGACACATTATGATTGATGGAGGTGCCAACATTAATATCATTTCTTCCCATGCATACAAACAATTGTGCATACCCACCCACTGCATGCATAAAAACCATGTTATGCTACATTATTTCAATGATGCCATGACTTCTACCCTTGGCACCGTCATCCTCCACATCGCGTGGGTCCCCACACCAGTCCTAAATTATTCTATGTGCTTGAGGGGGAATTTCAATATAACATGTTGCTTGGTCGACCCTAGATTCACGCTATGGGGTGTGTCACTTCAACCCTTCACCATTTCCTAAAGTTTGAATATGAAGGGCACCCCTACACCATTAAGGTGGATCCTTCACCTTTTAAAACCTGCAACATGCTCTACTACCCAAATGATGTCCTTGTTTTAGTCACAAAATCTACCACCTCTACCACTTCATATTCTTCCTTGCCTCATGTACCACTTGGGACACTTTATATTCTTCTTTACCTCATCAACCATCGCTACCGCTACACCTTCCACAACCATCCCACACTAGTGTTGTAACTTCCACAAACAACCCATCTACCAACCCACCTATTTCATTGACAACTGATGCCTCATCTTCTCTAACTTCGAGTAGCTCATCCATCCCCGCTACCCAAGTACCAAACTCTAACCCATTAGTATGTGTTTTTCAGTTCCTTTCCCTACGAGAATACCACCTATGCAACATAATTTCGTTACCCCTTAGGAGTACATAAGCCTACACCAACACCCATGTTACAACCATTGTGTAGGAGAGCTCTTTCCATATGGTCCTCCCCACCTTCATACCAACCTGACATATGGGGGACTAGACACTTCTTCTTATTCTCCTAAACCACCTACCCAAACCTAACCTTTCTCATCTAACTTCCAATACCTCACCAACCACTACTTCGCCCACACTTTTCTTCATCGATGTGCTTGGAAGGGCTTTGGATTTAGTATTTATGAGCAAGGTCATCATACAATCATACCTTGCACCACCCGAAAACACAAAGACCATTGTGGACTTGGTTTTTATTCGTAGCCTCCTCCCAAGAAGGCTTACATTACCCTCATCGAAGAAGAAAAGTATTCCCCACCATCCTCGCCTATCGCACCGAATTAACCCATGGAGTCCATGGATCCAGAATCTATCCCTCCTAACTTTTTTTTTTTTGTGAAAACCATTTCTTTGGGACTACCGACCTATCATCATGATGGAGAGGCTCCCTCTTCCCTTCATCTCCTTTATCTTGATATTCTAGATGATGACACACCTTCTATCAATGTCATTCAATGTTAGGATGATGATTCTATTCTCACCTATTTAGGCGTAGATGATTCTTACATTCACCAATTGTTACCTTCTAAGACACAAACCATGTTGAATTAATTGACCATAGAGATCAATATTCATGCTCAGGATGACCCTCAAATTCTAAAGATAAGACAATCTTTAGATTCTACCAAATAGGTATCCTTCACCTCTTTCCTCCGAGATCATAGAAACAATTTTTCTTAGTCTTATGCCAATATACCCGATATTGAACCTAATATCATAGTCCACAATATTATGACTATTCCCGATGAAAAACCTATGAAACAAAAAGTGAAAAATGCATCCATGTATTGTAATTCTTGTGAAAGAAGAAATCTAGCGCCTTTTTTCTATTTCCTTCATTCTACCCATTGACTATCCATAATGGATTTCTAACATTGTTCCTATCACAAAAGCAATAGGGGGACTCCACATCTATATAGAATTCCACAAACCTAACCTTTCCTTCCCTAAGGATGACTTTCTTCTACCTAGCATCAACAAACTCATTGATCTTACAACTGACCATGAGATACTATCTCTTATTGATGGATTCTTGGTTTATAATCAAATATTACTCACTCCAGAAGATCAACACAAAACCTCCTTCATCACCCCTTATGGGAATTTTTATCATCACGTCATGTCATTTGGTTTGAAAAACACTTGGTGCCACCTATCAATGTGCTTTATGACCTGTATCTTGCCACGATATCATGTATGACATATTGGAAGATTATGTCGAAGACCTCAAAAAGTATAAAAGTCATGCCAAACACCTCCTAGTCCTTAAAGTCATCTTTGATTGTCTCATTCAATACTACGTTCATGTTTAACCAAAGAAGTGCATATTTTCTATTCTCTCTAGAAAACTCCTTGGTTTCATCATCTCTTTGTGGGGCATTGAAGTCGATCCCACAAAAATCAAGGCTATTGTTGAGATACCTCCACCTATTAACCTTTGAAAACTTTCGTAGTTTGCAAGACAAATTACAATCCATTCGATGATTTATTTCCCAAATTTTTGACCGATGTCACCTTTTTCATCATATTCTTAAAAAGGATGTCTCCTTCAATTGGAACAATGAGTGCCACAAATCCTTTGAAGCATTGAAGAAATACCTTCTTCATCCACCTATGCTCATCCCACCTAAATATGACAAACCTTTTTACCTCTACATTTCTGCCATTGATCATTCCTTGGGTGTCATGCTCACTCATCGTGACGAGCAACACATGGAGCAAGTAGTTTATTACATAAGCCATACTATTTTAGACTATGAGACTAGGTATACTCACGCTGAAAAGCTTTACCTATCCTTGGTATTTGTGGCCACCAAACTTCACCACTACCTACTTAACCATAAAACCTTTTTCGTCACCAACACGGACCCTTCATTACATGTATGCTAAACCTTACCAACACCAATGCCGGGCATTGCTCATGCTCCTTGCAGACCTAAACCTGAAATTCATTCATCAAAAGTATGTCAAGGGACAAACCATTGCAGATCATCTTGCAGATGCTCCTCTTCCTAGAAATCAATCTTCTAACTTTGATTTTCCTAACGAATCCATTGCCACTCTTTCCCTAGGTGACACCATCTATTATATGACCTTATTATTTGAAGGTTCTAAATGTTAATGTGGGGGTGGTGCAGGGGTCATCCTCATTCCTCTTGATGAAGATCCCATTCCTTTATCCTTTAAAATTGACTTCGACTGCACCAACAACATCGCCGAGTATGAAGCACTTGTCTTGGGCCTTTAAACTGCCATAACCTTAGATGTTAAATCCACTAATATATTTTGTGACTGTCAAATGGTTGTGAACCAAGTAAATTGTTTGTACGAGAGTCGTAATGAGGTCCTTCAAAAGTATAAAAATCATGTCGACATAATTTTGTCCACGTTTGACACCTACCTCATTCAAACCACTCTGCGATCCACTCAATTTTTTTTGGATACCATGTCTTGCCTTCCCTCAAAATACCTACCTCACCTTCAAACTCTAAAATCTTTATCACAATACAATAGTTGTAGTCACCCTCTTATCTTATCTATAGTGTCAATTTTGTGGGAAGAATTGAAACCTACCCACACGACATTTGGTATAAGTAGTTCACTAACTACCTCTCCCTTTCAATTTTTACTCCAGATCTCACTTGTAATGGATGAAGAGACTTCCTAAAAAAGTGTCTCTTGTTATTTCAACATGGGGGGTATCTTTTACAAATGTGACTTTGATGGTATCCTCCTACGATGCCTCACTAGTTTTGAAATTCCGTACACCATTAAAGAAATCCATGACGGTATTTTTGGTGGAAATTTTAGCACTCTCACATTGCTAAACGTATCATTCGCGTTAGCTATTACTAGTCAAACCTTAACCAATACTGTTGTGAATATGTCAAACATTGTGTGAAGTGTCAAAAACACACTACCCTTCACCACACCCCAAGTCACGCCTTACAAGTCGCCTAAGACTTTTGGCCCTTCTCTCAATGGGGTTTGGATATCATTGGAGAGATTAACCCACATTCTTCTCAATGTCATCACTAGATCATCACAACGATATAATATTACACTAAATGGGTGGAAGTTATCCCTCTCATTTCAACCAAAGCTGAAAAAATCTCCGAGTTCATCAACCACCACATCATCTATCTATTTTGGTGTCCATCCTCATCTTATCATTGATAATGGAAAACAATTTAAAAAAACCCTACATAAACTATGTGACAACTTTGGCATTCAAATTAGTTTCTCTTCACCCTATTACCCACAGATAAATGGCCAAGCTGAATCTTCCAACAAAAACCTCAATAAAATTCTTATGAAATTCATCGATGACATTGGTAAGGATTGACACACGTATATTATTTTCTCCTTATGGGTTTATCATACTAGCATTCATACCTCTACTAACTCCACACCTTTCTCTTTGGTCTACGATACATAATCCATCCTAAATTTGAAGTCCAAATTCTATCTCTTCATATATCACTTAAGGATATGCTCTCTAACGATGACAATTTTCACCAAGAATGTTTGGCGTAACTTGAGCTATTGGATGAACGTCATTTAAATGCTCTCAACCATCTCCAAATCTACTAAAAATGCATCAAGCATGCCTATGAAAAACATGTTCATGAATAAACCTTCAAAATTGGTGACCTTGTCCTCAAGGAAAACCAACATGTAACCAAAGTGGAGAAAAGTAAACGAGGAAAGTTTGCTCCTAATTGGATTGGACCCTATATCATCACCCATACCTATGGGTTAGAGCTTATCGTTTATCTTCTCTTGAGGGTAAACCTGAACCTAATCCCCTTAATGCCTTGCATCTTTGACCATTCTACTATTGAATAAATTACTACATAAATTTATGTCACTTATATGCTCATCCCTTGAGTGACCCTTTCCTTTCACCTACCCCATTAAGGACCAATGAATCAAATAAATTGTGTGATTATCTGTCACCATTCATCCTTATCTTAAATATGAGTACCATGGCTTTAATCATGGCATGATTCTCATGGAATTTTTTTTATCCATTTTAGGATGGAATCCTATGGTTATTAGTCACTTGAAACCCCTCTTTCATAGCTAATCTTTTCGTGTGATGCTTTTTCCCTCCTAAAAGAGGCCTATACTCCTTTATAGTTTTGTCTATGATTTCAAGTCCAAAAATAAAAGCAAAAAATATATGGGATAAAAAAATCTACTCCTTGAGTCAAAATTCTTGCCAATAGATGATTCCCTCAAAAGGACATCTCTCTCTCTCTCTCTCTCGTGCTGCTATAAGTAGACTACTCCCTCGAAGGACAACTATAAAAAGTTAGCCACTTATTGTACTTAGTCTATCCAATAAAAAGAAGACTAATCGTATCTCTCAAATAAAATTATCTTGGAGCTTCCCGCATCGATCAGCTTCATGAAGACCTCAAGGAGAACTTATTTATCCCAATATAGACTTCTCACATCGATCAATCTATACATGTAAAAAAAAATACAAAATTTTGGTCATGGATTTCCTATTCTAGTTTTGGGTATCTTGCATAAGGGGCATGTTTTCCCATAACAAGGTTACACTTAACAAACTCTTCCACCTTACCTTTTGTTTATTATCTTCTAAATCAACTCAAGGGATATGGCATGTATTCTACACATTGTGATCACACAACTTCTTTCAATCCAGACCTATCAATCATGCAATGTATCTAGGGACTTATGTTCATAAGCCTAGGGGTGTGACAATTATAGTCCTTGCCAACTATGGAGCATTTCACTTCTTTTCAGTTCACCTCACCCTACTTGTTGTTTTTCAACAAGAAAAGACCATCAAAATTGAATCAACCATAATTCACCTTTCCTATTACCTACTCAATATTTGATCTTGCATATTTTCAAACATTCCTTATGTAACCAACTTACCTATCCAACCTACCCAACCACCTTACCTACACAACCTACCTAATCAAGTTACCTAACCCAATCTTATTATTCCTTGGTTTAAGGGAGAACTACATCTTCCTGAGGCCCCTTTTGCAAGGGCTATGTAGGTAACACTCCGAGGCATGGGGCCCTTGGAGGTTATCTTTTCCACTCTTTTCCTCTACCATTTTTCCACCATAAACAAGCCTAGTTAGTTAATTTTCATAACAATCATAACTTAGGAAATTAATGCAAAACAAATCATACATTTCCCATACACATCATCATTTACTTTCCATAATACCAATGGAAATTAAATTAAAAAAACACAACAAAACCATGCCTACATCTCATCTCTATAACATCAATACATTGGAGATCCAAATCAAACTCAACCATGCCTACATAGCTAGTTTCCATAAAAACAATAACTTGGAAATAAAAACAACATCATCTCATATCACAATAACATCAACCCAACCATGCCTAATCATATAGTTTCCATAACATCAATACATTAACCAAACCATGCCTATAATTAATTTCCATAAAACCAATAACTTAGAAATTTAAACCAAACCATGCCTACAACTAGTTTCCATAATACCAATACATTGGAAATTAAACCAAGTCATAATCATACATCATCAACCATGTCAATCATCTAGTTTCCATAGTATAAATAAAATGAAAATGAAACCAAACACATCATATATGAATGTCATCATCTATAATACTAGAATGTTTGTGTGTCAATACAATGTATACACAACAATAAATAATAATTCTCTAAAAAAATCTCATGTTCATCTTGCCTCTTCGGCATGTAACCCGGTATATATAAGTCAAAAATAAAAAATAAACAACATCTCCATATCAACCACGGGAGGGCTGACACATTTGCTACTCTCTCCTATCTCCTCACCTCTCACTCGAACCTATCCATGAGACCAAAGTGGATCCCTTAACTTCTAGTACTATGGGTCCGTGAGTGTCCTCGCATGACCGGCTACCTCGATGTGCTCTATACTTAGCCTATGACACAATCTAGATAACAAAATCTATAATATGATCCCGATAGTACCTGGCCTAGGAAACAACATATTTGTATCTATCCATGGATATCACCTGGGGAGGTTTCATCGCTCTAACCCCAACCTATGAACCCTGTACTAGTAATAGTGGACCTTTTCCTACTACTGTAAAATGGGACCCTGTCTCGGCTTTCTACAATGTAATTGCTATTTGTGCTTGTAATGTGGCCACTTGTTCTATAAAGTAGTCACTTGGGCCTAAAATCTTGCTACCACCCCCATCTCTTGTCATGTGCTATGCCTAAAAATTGCTTTAGCTGTCCCTTATAAGGTGGCCACCCATTCTTGAGCTTCTCGCTAGCTTCCACTGTAATGTCATCACCAACCCATGTAGCCTATCCCTCTCCACTATAATAGTAGCCAAATTAGGATGTCTTGGCCTTGTTAGTGCTTGAGTAGTTGGGCTATTCACAAAGCACATGTACCCATTAGTGGTGCCCACGTCATCAATCCTCCTATTAACAACTTTGCTCCTCCCGCCTAATGGATCTACTAGATGTTGTGAAGATAATGGCCTCTCCATGTCGTACTCGTGATACTTGTGGAAAGGGCAAAGGCATATCCTATCTTGTAGCTTGAACTATCGCTCTTGACTTGGTTGACCAATATCATCTCATGTTCCTTGGGTATGCACCATTGTATCCATCTTAGGATTTGTAAACCTAGTAACTCCTTTGTCATGCCTCCAAATGACAAGAAATATACATAAGGCCACCACAAAATATCAACTGTTGATATGCCATCTAATAATCACCTATAATATGTCACATCTCGTGACAATTCATCCACCCCAGGATGTGCCCCTATCGGAATCGACCTCATGTACCTTGCTCTATATACACCCATATACCGATCTTGCCATGGAAGGCCTGGTGGATGTAGACATACTATATGCTCGTAAGCCCAACAGTGAAGAAGATAGGTGCAACACACACCAAACTACTGAATCCTCCTATATGCCCACATCTCCTTGTATGGCTTTACTAGGTACGTTAACACTCATGCAAAACAAAATCTATCCTCATTCATATCCTCCAAAACCCCATCAAAGACCATGAAATCTCCCACCCTTTGAGTCTAGGAGTGTATAACAACGAATCCCCACCATCATCAACACTACTAATCTCGTCTCCTATGGATGTGTGACATACATCTCACCGTAGCTAATGCTCACACTATGATAAGACAAATCTCCCATGGCCTCTCCAAAAACTATAACCATAGGATCAAATGAATCATTTGAAGAGATCTGATACAGTGGCTCCCCAATAATAGGTAGCCTCAAGATCCTGTAGACATCCTCTAAGGTGATAGTCATCTCCCGGTAGGTAGGTGGAATGTGTTGGTCGTCGAGTCCCATCTATCGATGAGGGTGACCATCATGTTATGATCTCAAAATATCTACCTATACCACCTAACCCCACCCAACCTGACATCCCTCATATGATCCCACTCCTCCTCTATGACACTTGGTCTCATCTACACTAATAGGGGTGGTAGTCTATCTCTCATCTTCAATTCTTTGTCGGGCTTGCATCATCAACATTCACACCAATTAATCATGTACTTTTTCCTACCTAGATCTACATTCTACCTTTCCTTACCATTCTTACCCTATAACCTATCTTCCTTACACTATTTTCCTCTATGTTTCCTTTTATTTTCCCCCCTTCACCTATTGACCTAACTTACCCCATCCATCTTGCACCCATTCTACACTGTTGACCTATACCTTTGATCTGTCCCTACACCTTCTTATTTCTCCTTAACCACCCTTACCTAGCCTACACCCACCCATTCCTACCTTAGAAAAACCTAACCCACCCATTCCTACCTAAGATAACCCTAAACCACCATTCCCTTACCTTTCATCCTCTCCAATTTCCATTTTCTAAAACTTAGTCACATTTAGCAGTGATTGACATTGGTCACCCTTATCGATATCTTGGTCTCCTTTTACCCGCCGACGCTGGATAGCCTACTAATGCCAAAGAGCCTACTAACGCCAACCATACCCAACTATTATCAGATTCTTGGTTCAGCCTCAGGACCAAACCCACATGTCCCCATATTCTAAAATTTACTAAATCACCTAAACTACCCACCCAAATTACCCCAAATTGCCTCTAGCTTCCTTTTAGACCCTAATTAAACTAAATTTTACCCTCCCCATACCCACTTTCACCCAATTTTAAACAACATTCCAATCACATTTTAATTTTTTTACTTTATTCTACCTTATTTTTCTAAAAAAGAACACCAATGGAGCTTGAATCCTACCTCTACGCTATTCTGTATCCATGGTGGGATGTCAGGCCTTTGCACTAGAAATCCTCCTGTGCCCTCTCCTACCTCTACCATGTCTGAATCACCTTCTCATCTATCAACCAATCCAATCTTTCAGGTAGATCTCATGGGCCCACAAAATCTACTCCTCCAACCACTAAACTCTCACCAACACATCCTAGAGGGAAGCTTTTTCATTTTCTTCATGGATTATGCTCTCTCTCTCTCTCTCATCATTTTCACCAAAGTCAAATGCACAAATGAGTAATTTTCACGCGGATTTCTCATTTTAACCAAAATTTAGCTCAATCGATATTATTAGTGTCATGCCCTAGGTGATCGACATCAATTACTTTTACCGACATTGGTCACCCTACCTAAACCAATTATACCTACTTTGCCCAAAGTTTTGATGTGGGATGCCATTTTCTTACTTGTCTCATCCTTACCCTAGCCCTACAGGCTCACCTACTAACCTTATCACCTAAACCCCTACCTACATGTAAGTTAGGTACCTTTTTTCCTACACATTGGCCTTACCCACATCCTTACATATACACCCACCTTGACCTTTCCCATTGGACACTCAAATTCACTTACTCATTGTACCTTGTGATGATGTTACTCATGTTTTTTAGCCTACCAACCTTGCCTTGCCTTATGCCATGATGTTTATCTTGACCTTACCAAACCTTTTAGTTCCTTAGGACATGCCTATACCTAGCCTTGTTGTGTCTCTAGGACCGTATCCTATACCTTGGATACTGGACCATATCAACCTTGTTTGGATAAACACTCGACCTTTGATGATGTAGAGTTTGTGAGCTCTTTAGCCTAGTGTCTTGTAAAATTCTAGATGTGTGTGCATTTGAATACTCCCACCTATTACCCACATCGATATTACCCTTGCCTATACCCGCACCTTACCTCCTTTATTATCACCTACCACTTTATCAAACCCATCACCGATTTCACCTATTATTTCATCAGTTCCTATTTCAAGGGGATCACCTCCACCCATACCTGGGACAACCTCACCTCTACCCATACGGGGTAACCACCTCATATTTTTATTAGCATCTCTTATCAATACAAGCTACATGACATAAAGGGGCAAATGTAGACACCTAAATTGAGTCGCAACCCTTTATCCCCCTTTGACTAACATACCCCTTTACCATGAACCCTCCACATACTATTATTAATTTAACTACCCATATTAAGTTAATAATCAAATCACCCTTCCATCTCACTCTTCCACCCAACCTCTCCACCTCACCATGGGAAAATTCCAAGCCTATTTATTAACCTAGACTAAGTCACCACTCTCCTTAACTAACTATGACTCCTTCTAAACCTAACTATGACTTCTTCTACACCTCTCCCACCTATTTCCCACTTCATTAAGTGACAATCAAAACCTCCAATCCATAACAAATCTTGACCCACACTTAAAGGGTGGAAAAAGGCTATTTTTGGCAAATATGACCTTTTCTCCCTAATCGAATCCGGTCACCTAACCATCGTCAGTTCCTTTAAAAAGGAATTTCCAACCCTTTACCCAAGTTCCTCCATCTTGGCTTCTAGCATTCTGGAATTCTTACATCTCCAGAGCATCTGACAATCAAACACAAGACCAAAACATTCTAGTTATTCACCAATAACCAACCTCTCACTCCATAACTTCAGATCATCCACAGGGAAGTATACATGCCTCATTTCAATGACACTAGACCTAGATCCATTTCTTCTACAAGAACCTATCAACCACCAACCATCATCTATCAACCTGTAATCTCCAAATAAGTATATTAATCCTGTTGTTAAGTTCCATTAGCTTTTGGTATTGATTTATTTATTCTATAGATTACTTCTCTCTTAGATATCTCCTACACCCACCTACTTGACAACTTGCTCATTTAAACCTCTTTGTCCCCTTAACCACCTATTTTACCATCTCCGAGTCTTCACATAAATAATAGAATCTAGCCTAAGCCTTCCCAACTCTCTATGCAATCACAAAGAGCTCCTAACCATCCCATTTAAACCTTTTTATCTAATTTCCCCTATCGGTGTTAGCCACCCAACCGACGTCTTCTATTACTAGGTAGTGACATCGATTGCTCAACCGACATAAGAAAATATGTTTTGTAATTTCCCCCATACCACCAAAACCATTAACCTCACCCAAAACCTTTTAAAACCCCACCAATCTTCATCGTGACCTCCCTAACACCTCTGCTACATCTCCAGGACCTGACAACCAACCACCCTTTCTAGATTAAGTCTTATATACATTATTAGATCAAATTTAGCTTATTGTATTTTTTGAGACACCTAAATAGTACAACTACAATAGAAATTCCTTCTTTCATGTTATTTCTCTACAATAAGTTGTATTTGAATGTGGATTGAAAACCTTCTAAGAAGCACCTCACTTCCAGGATCTAGCTCCCTAGGTAGTTGACCAACCTATATTATTAATACCATCATGTGGTCTTGTTTTACATTTCAGTTAGTATTTCCTAGCCAAAAAGGAGCTCTTCACAATTAGCTTAATCTTCTACAATGCACACAACCTTCTTTGAATTCACATGTATTCCTCCTCACCTTTACCTTATCTGTTTTATACGCAACATTGTGGTGAAACAACCACATTTCCTCGG